>CM035164.1:123363036-123920536 GCA_020205615.1 Panax quinquefolius | reverse complement strand
AAGTGTTAAAAAGTCAGCCAGTAGTGTTTACTCTTTTTTATTCATAACAAATATTACTCGTATATATATGACAAAATGGATCCTGGCTCCATCCTTCCCAGCACGCTTCCTCAAACCCTCTGCTCCACCATCATTATGATCATTTGATTTTGGTGTACGTACTATTAACAGTAACATTATTATTACTATTGTTGTTGTATCCCATGTTGACTACAATTGTCATCATTATCTATAATATTATGAATAGTAGTATCCTTTGCAGCATCCATGCATGGTCATCTCTCCAATATTGAGCCCTGTCTTCATTGTTTACTGTTTAGACCACCCCTTCCATTACCATTTCGGCCGTGTCTCGATCGAGCCGCATCACTTGTGTTGTCTAATTGATCCTTGCTCTTCATCCTATCTGTTTTGGCACTCTCAGATCTCACCATTCCAGACATATATATATATATATATATATATATATATATATATATATATATATTCCGTCTCCACCTGCTCATGGCCTCGCACGCATCATCAACAAAATTATTGCCGCCCTGAAATTCCATATACACATACATATAGACCCACACTGTTAAATGTATACTCAACGAATACAAGGATAAACATAAAAAGAAAATATATCCTTAATTTTTATAAATCATTGGTCGGGTGGTTTAAGAGATTTTGCTCATTTCTTTATGCGACCAGTGTTTAAGAGATTAGGTCGTTTTCATGTATAGAGAAAAACCCTCCACAGAAACACCATATATATGCAACAATAATAAATCTTCAGAGTATTGTATAATACCATTCAGAACTATAATTATCCAGTACTCTTGTATATATGAAAATCAAATCCAAGTTACACCATCAAAACACTTCCCCTACATTGATATAAATTTAAACTTTTGATGCTTTACAGTTCTACTATTCATAAAAGAAACCAAAATATGTGAACAGAAAACACATTAATGAATTTTATTGTCTAGTACCTTCAATTCCCACCCCATCAAGCCATGAAACAACTTGATCTATAGAGGGTCTCCGCCTTGGATCCCGATCTATACAATTACAAGCTATGCCAAGTACTTCTAGTAGTTGCTTCTCACGAACCATATCCCATATAACCGAATCAAATATTTCCATATCCCTCTTCTCGGATTTCATTTGAAAAACCCACGACACTAAATCTCTGCAATTCTTTCCCTTGCAAACTTCCACCGGCCTCTTTGCTGTAAGTAGCTCAAGCAGAACGACACCAAAGCTGTATACATCACCCCTGAATGTTGCTGTCAATGTCTGACCATATTCAGGAGGAATATACCCCAAGGTTCCAACCAAATCTGTAGTCACATGAGTATCACAGGGACGAAGCAACCTTGAGAGCCCAAAATCAGCTAAGTGAGCTTCAAATCTCTCATTTAAAAGAATGTTGCTAGTTTTAACATCTCGGTGAACTATCTTTGGCTCCTTATGCAAGTATGCCAATCCACGAGCTGCTCCTTGGGCTATCTTAAGCCTAGTGTCCCACCTAAGATGTGAACTTCCATCAACTCTCTCATGTAGCCAATAATCTAAGCTTCCATTCTCCATATACGAGTATATTAACAACCTGTCATTCCCATGCTGACAGTATCCTTGAAGAGAAACGAGATTTTTGTGTTGAGCTCTTGAGAGAGCTTCTACTTCAGCTTGGAATTCACGTTCTACTTGCCCACAATCCCCAGAAAGTCTTTTGATTGCACCTTTTATGCCGTTTGGAAGCTCAGCTTTATAAACCAGACCAAATCCCCCACAGCCAATAATGTTAGCTTGGTTAAAATGGTTAGTTGATTTTAACAAGTCTGCAACTGTGAGATCCAGACATTCCGATTTCTGAAAAAGAACCAACTTTGAAGATCCAAAAGCTCTAGATAACCTGTTTGGCCTGTTGAATTCCTCATCCAAATTTTCAATTGGATCTCCCCTGTCCCTCTCTGACATTTTTAAGAGAACAAATGCCAGGAGAATAGCAATCCCAACTCCTATACCAATAGTTATTCCAAGGATACTGCTTCGCCTAAACTGACTATCGGAACTAGCTGAGATATCTGGTCGGAGCCCCTTATTATTGACAGCTCCACAAGGAGAAAGTATTCCCCCGCAAATTCCAGGGTTACCCTCAAAGCTTGAAGTGGGGAAGCTTAAGAACTGGCCACCTGCTGGTATTGCTCCCTGCAAGTGATTATTCGCCACGCTGAACTTTGACAGGAATGTGAGCCTATTGAAAGATGATGGAATTGATCCATAAAGATTATTGTTCGATAAATCCAAAACTTCCAGGTTTTCCATATTGGAAATGGAGAGAGGGATAGTCCCAGTTATGTTGTTCCTGCTCAAATCTAAGACATGGAGCTGTTTCAACTTCCCAATTTCAGGAAAAATTGAACCGTTTAACATGTTGTTTGACAAAAATATTGATGGAGGGAAACTTGATGCCTGATTGTACTGCAAACCTCTAGCACTCTGATTTCTCTTAACATACAGAGGAATGCCAAAGGAGGAATTAGGATTTAGTGAGCTTCTGTTTGCAAAAATGAGGCTCCTTAACTCTGTCAAACTCTTTGGGATTTCTCCTGAGAGTGTATTATTTGAGAAGTCCAAATAAAACAAACTCTCCATATGACCAATCCAATGAGGAATATTTCCATTCAACTGATTCCAAGACAAATCAAGAACTTGTAGTTTGCTGCAGTTAGATAACCAAGCTGGTATTTGGCCATAGAGAACACAATTTCCCAGTGCAAAAATCATTAGGTTTTCAAACCCACTTAAACTTTTTGGTATTTCCTCTCCATGGAAGTTTTTTGTGAGGATAAGGGTTGTGAGATTTCTGCAATGCTGCAGAACAGATAACATCCTAGATAAATTCACAAAACTGTTGTTTGACAATGAAAGAAATGAAAGAGATGTAAGGTTTGCATAATTCTCAGGTATCTGGCCACCTAATTTATTTTTGGCAAGGCTCAATGTTTTCAGTTCCTGGCAACTAGATAGTGAATTGGGCAGTGCACCCGAAAAATGGTTAGTGGCAAGATCAAGTACACAAAGATTAGGCAATCCAGTGAAATCAAGATCAATAGGACCAGATAGAGAATTATTTCGAAGATCAAGGACTTCTAGATTTGAACAGAGTGCTAGAGTGGAAGGCAATGACCCCGAGAATACATTTGAATGAACTAGTAACTGTTTTAGCTGTGTTAGGTTTCCAAACACATTTGGAAGGGGCCCTGAAAATTTATTCGCATATAAATTCAAGGTCTTAAGGCTGGAAAGCTTACTGAGTTTGTTGCTTATCTGGCCAGAGAGAATGTTGGCAGAGACTGAAAGATGCTCCAAAGAAGACATGGAATACAATGAGTCCGGGAGGGGACCGGAAAATGAATTGAAATCCACATGCAACTGTTGTAGAGTAGTGCTGCAATTCTCCAAGCCTTCAAGCCCGCCAACAAAATGGTTTACTGAAAGATCAAGAACCTGAATCTTCTTGGAGGAACAACAGACTTGAGAATTGAAGCCACCAGTGAATAAATTGTTGCTTGTGTTGAACACAACGAGATTGGGAAATTCTCCCAAGCTGAACAACTCCCCATTGAATAAATTCTTAGAGATATTAAGTGAATGGATGTGTTCCAAACCAATAAGTGCACCCAAAGCCGGACCAGTTAACATGTTATGACTCAAATCAAGAACTTTCAGCTGCTTCAAATTTGAAATATCATTGGGTAAGTCGCCTTTGAGATGATTGCGCGAGAGATCAAGCAGATTTAGCTGATCTAAGCGCCCCAAAGCATGTGAAACTTCACCTTCCAAACCTTTGCTGGACACGTTCAACATAATCACTCTACGTGCAACCGACACTTTACCACCAATCCCACAGACAACTCCATTCCAATCACAACACATGGATTCATTTGACCATGCTGCAATAATGGATCCATTTGTGAGGTTACCTGCGAATTCCTTCAGTGCTAGTAAATCAGTTGGATGACAGGCTTGGCTTGGGGATTCAAGACCCAAAGATGAACAAACCAAACAGGCCAAGAATACCCAATTGAGGAAAGTCATTGGTAATAACTCCAGCACCACCATAACTCAAAAAAGGGACAACATCACCATATACTTGGTTGGATTTGACCTGATATGACTTGGACTACATTTCACAAGAAATGAAATTTCCAAATCCAAATCCCAAAGCACAAATATAATGACAAGAGAGCCCCAATTACCGCTTGAAGTAAAGCAGTAATGACTACCACTAGGATCAAAATTCCCAATAAAAATCAGATTAAGGCCACAAATGAAGGAAACTAGGAACTTAATACAAGCAGTAAACGACACATCAGAAACCCACAAATTAGGACCCAACAATCAAGTACCAACAACTAGAAAGTAAAGCACTCAGCAGCAGTAAAAATACCCACTGAGGTCCCTAACCCCACATAAAGTCTAATCCCCAGACCAAAAGATTAAAGAACCCAAACCCTGATTCAAATTGGTTGAGTAGAAACAAGCTAGCTAGCTCCGACCCTTAAATGAATAAAGAAAAAGATAAGCTTAAAACCCACATTTCAAAACCCACAATGAAGACTAAACTAACAGCTTCAAAATGAAGCAACAGCTAAGAGGAAGAGGAAGACAAAATGATTCCAAATGCCCAGATTAGTTATAAACAAACTCTAAACTCTAGTTGAAAAGAGTTAACAGAAAGGACAGAGAAAAGGATTGAATTTAATACCCATAAGTTGCTGCAGTTGAAGCAAATGCTCTGTGTAGTTTGAACTGAGAATCAATACTATATAGTACTCCATATGGCATGCATATTCAACACCTGTCTTGCACTGATGCTTTAATTTCAAACCAAAAGCTTATAATTTATTTTTCAGACATCGGGATAGAGAAAGGAATAACAGAGGGAAAGGAGGAGAAGGAACAAGATTTTCAAATTAGTAGACACAAATTTCTTCACCAACCCTGTTGTTTGGATGGAAAGTTTGACTCTCTTACATGGTTAAATATCACAAGCAACGTTTGATAATCTCTAAATTTATTTCTTTTTGTTTTAAGGATACTAGTTACAAAAACATATACTGTGTACAAAAACAAAACTTGGAATTCTAATATATTTTAACTATTGTTCAAAAAATAAATACTGTGAACAAAGATATATAAATAAAAAAGAAGTGTAGACATAAAACTATATATATATATAGAGAGAGAATCGAGATCGAGATAAGTGTTTAATAACATAATTAAATAAATAAGCGTAATTAAACTAAAAAGCGCGTTATTTTGGAGTATCATGGCAGTGGTATTTTTTGTAAATAAAAAGAAAAAGTGGGACCACTCTCTTTTTAAGCCACTCAAAAAACGACGTCGTTTTTAAGGAATTATCTTATTTAAATTAATTACATTATTTAAGACTTATCTTCGATCCTCGCTTCTATATATATATACACACAAAAACAAAAGAGAATCAAAAAATTTATACGACTAAAGACGTACGATAAACAACCGATGTAGATTATTCACAAAAAAAATTGGAATTAAAAAAATAATAATATGTACTAGTCCTAAAATTTACACACAAATTTAAGTGAGAGTGATGTTATTTATGTATTAATACTTTTATTGCTTCTTTTTTCTTCCATTGTTTAATCGACTCATGCGATTCTAAGTATCACAAGAGAAAAAAGCATGAGAAGGGTAATAATTTTACAATATCTTATAGGATATATATATATATATATATATATATATTTATATATATATATATATATATATTATTTTATTTAGACATGATAAAAGAAAATTAAAAGAAATTTAGTTGGTGTATAAAATTTTAGGATTTATAACTAACTAGTTTTATTCAAATACTAGTACTTTACTAGTTTTAGTAATACAATTTAGTAATTATATTACTAAAAGTCTATAGACTTTTAGTAATATGATATGATAATAGAAATTCTGAAAATTATTTTTTCTCTTGCGGGAGAAGGCTAGATCCTAATTTTTATGTGTAAAAAATTTTCCTCACTTATTTCCTAACAACTTTCTAATTATTATTAATATTATTACTATCATAAAATTAAATAAATAAAAGTTATCTTCAATTGAGTAACACTACTAATCAAATAAAATTAAGTAACTAGATGTTTAGTTATTTATCAAGTGGGGTTAATTTGAACATAAGAACTAAATCTTATAGTTAGTTTACTGTACAAAGAATTGGTTTAGTTAAAAATGGGACTCATTTGTGGAAATATCAATTCCCTTACAAAAATTCTAGTGGACATGAAAATTGTACATGCGTATGTGTATTTTGACCCTCAACTATAGGTAAAAATATAAATAAATAAAATTAAAATATACCCATCTAATTTTTATATATAATTTTCATATCCGCCTAGAATAGCTCTGCTAATTGTCTACACATGTGTCTAATGTGAAGAAAACTGATAAGAGGGTGGGAGAGGGAAAGTATGACTGAAAAATATAGTATGTTTAAAAGAATTAATAAGAATGGAAATGATAGAAAAAGAAATAAAAAACGTAATAATATATAAATTTTGGGCTAGCAAATATAAATTGCTACAATTTTTATCATTAAACTCATTTAAAAAAATTCAGGGAAAGGCGGAAGTCACGGGGAATAATGGGTTTCAAGGGAGATTTCATTGATTTAATGCATCAATCCGTGGATTTGTTTGGTCAACTACTCTAACCTACTATGCTCACGTCACGTGTGGACCCACCAAAGAATCCTAAATAATTGAAGAGAGAGACTCCTAAATTAAATTAATTTAGTTAGCTTTCAAATACTATTTATTTTTATAGGCTTAAAAATTCTGTCCCATAAATATAATTACTTATCAGGCTAAATTAACTCAAAATATATTTATTTTATGTTTGTCAGTAACTTATTTTGTTTATAGTTCAAAACCAATTGTGGGTTGTGACTGAAAATTCTTGCGGCACAGGCTAGTTTAGCTCATCGAAATTGAGCTTAGGTTTGGTTTCAAATTTAGTATATGTCATTTCTCCAATTCAACATTCAAGTCAATGTGATATGATGAATGTCAAGGATTTGGTATGAAAATATTAAAGGATGATTGTTTATTTCTTGGGGTTAATTAAGTCACTATCAATATTTTTATAATGTATAACTTTTTAAAAAGACAGAATATTTAAACAAAAAATCTATGTATTTTGTTATTTTCAAAGGCACAAACAGATTTAGAAAGGAGGTTGATTTTGAGAATTATTACCAATGTTAAATTAAATAAGTTAATTTATTGATTCTCCACAATAGAATGATGTTTTGAAAATCCCCTTCATAGATTAATAAGAAATCGTAGTTCTAAATTTAGTGTAAGGAAGTGTAGACATGTCACGAGGATAAAACGAAGAGAGACTTGAATGTAAAGCGTATAATACAAAAAGTAAATGACACAGAGATTTTTAAGAGATCCGGTGCACAAAAGTCTCTTAATCCTCTCTTCTATTTCGAGAGTAAGAATTTTCCACTAATGAACGGTAATCACTCATATTACAGTTCACTAAGAACTGATTTACAACTGAATCACTAAAAATCCTTCAAGTGACACAAACTTGGAATATACACAGATAACTAAGATCGGATCACACATAAATTGAAAGATTTGAGTCATTGCTAAGTAACGTTAAACTTCTTGATCGCATGACTTAGTAGCAATTGAGATTTTTAAATCGTGAGTGTGTAGACTATGAGTTCAGATAGTCAATACTTCGACCTGATCAATTCTTATCTTTGAATCTTGTTGTTTGTTTGAGATTGCTTGCCTTTAATATATTCACTTTGGGATCTTTCCGTTGCGATTTGACCGTTAATCCATTATGACTTGGATACCTATCAATTTTTAATTGTTTGACTTTAAAATGTTGTCGGTTAGAACCAGTTTAGACCACTTTCATTGTATTATGTCTGGTGTAGATGTAGTCACATGATTTTGTCCTTAGCAGATATAACTGTTAATATTATTTTAAGAGTTTTTATCTTTATTGACAACATTTGAGAGGATTATCCTTAGGATCTTCAGTCCTAGGTGTACGACATTATCATAATCTGTAATAAGAAATGAGCTCTACGATTCTGCTTAATCGTAGAGTTATATATCCAATATTAGAGTGATTTGCCACGAAAGTTTGATTTACGATCGATTTCCATACTCTACGATCTTTATGGGTATACTGAATGTTCTCCGATCTTAAAATGCTTCATGATCTTGAATTCTACGAAAAGTCTTCAGACTTAACTTTTGAACAATACATTTACGGTAAAAAAATGAATCAACTAAACAAATTTGAAGTCCTTTTACATAATACGTCTTTTTAAGGATTTTACAAAAACTACTAGCTTTACAAATATACATTAAATTTCCATTTCATCATCAAATCAAACAAATGGGAAGTGGTTAGCATGAAATTTATCTTTGGGTAAGTTGGTCAATTGACCAATAGAGTGCTGACATGTAGGCGAGATTGTATGTGTGTCTGCATTCTATTGGTTTATTGACCAACTTACCAACAAATAAATTTCATGCTAACCGGATCCAAACAAATGCATAAATTAGAGTCCCTATTTAATGATGACTAAACTACTAATTTTAATCAATCATTAATTCTAAAAATACAAAATACTGATAAATTTAAACATGTCTTAGGTATATAGAGAAAAAAATAATCGTTACGTAATGTGAAAGAATAAATTTTTTTACAAATGAACTTAGGTACATACTTTTCTCCTTTATAGTGGGAAAACTCAATGTTTGATTAAAAAGAAAGAAAAAAAAAAGAAATTAAGAGCAAGTAAAGGTTAGTACTAATAATTCTCTTTTTAAAAGTACCATATTTTTTCACTACATTAAAGTGTCACACTGGTTCATGATTAATCTTCCTTCTTAAGCTAAAAAGAAAGAAAAGATGCAAGTAGATTAATGATGGCATTGTCCAATATGAAAACATTAATGATAACCATTTCATTAACTTTTGTTCTTTTAGGGTGTTGACATTGAGCCCCTTAATTAATTTTAGGTTACTAGTTCTTTTATGTTAATTCTAGTTAACAAACATATTTCTTGATTCAATTTATTAACTGGAATTTAATATTTATATCAGTTAACCTAAAGTATATCTGTTACTTAAAGTAAAATTAATATTTTATATATTAAGATTTTTAATATAGTGTTCTAGATTTACTTGTGATATATTATATTTTGTAAATATTTTATATTTTAAAGAATGATTCTAAATAGTTAATCATAGGCTTTCTATTAGAACCATTAGTTGTTTGACCCAAGGGTTATATAGGAGGATACTTTTTATTTATAAATCATAAATCGAAGAAGTTGTAATCATGATTATCCGATAGAAGTTTAAATAAATCGTTTTCCTCACATAAATGTATCATGTTTTGAAACGATCAATATTTGTCGTCTAATACCCTTAATTCGCTGTCTAATGCCCTTGATATATGAAGCATTTTATGCACAATATGTTTGGTGACAACCAAGGGAGACATTTTCATTGGGATGAAGCTCGACATGCACAAACCATGCAATATATATATCTTTTGGAAGTTACGCGAGTTGGATGTTAGCATGCATGTAAAAGTTGATGGCTTTAGGGACTTGTCCCGGGAGAAAGTATGTGCAGGATGTTGATTGAAAACAATTAAGAAATACTAGTAAAATTAAGTAGAAGATAACAATGAGCTTTATTAGGTAGAATATAACTATTAATGAAGACTTAAATGCTCATTTCATTGTCACAACTCAAGACAATTACAAGTTTGATGGGTAGTTAACATGAAGTTAATTTTTGTCAATTGATCGATCAATACATTAATAATGACGCAGAGTTATTTCTCTTTCTCTCGTGTCGACGTCTTTGTATTGGACGGCCAATTAACCAACTTACTATGAAGTTAACTTCGTGATAACTGAATCCAAGTTTGATCAGTACCTACTATTTATACTCGTTATCCTACCTCACATCTTAAGCTAATTAACCGTGTATATTAGTTGTAGCTGTCATGGGATTAGAAATTATCAAGTGCTTCTCTGCACTTATGTCATCATGCCTTATAATTTGCACCTGGTGTTAGGGAGTAATTGTTAGAT
Source organism: Panax quinquefolius (assembly GCA_020205615.1). NCBI lineage: Eukaryota > Viridiplantae > Streptophyta > Magnoliopsida > Apiales > Araliaceae > Panax > Panax quinquefolius. Next base: position 123,910,349 of record CM035164.1, on the reverse strand, counting down.
GGATGGGTGTAGATATTTTAGAATTTATAATTGAAAACTCAGAAATTTAATTCCAAATTGGAGTCAGGCCAAGTCATTGGTTCAAATTTGACAAGTCCCTATGGAACAACGTAACACACCAGAAACCAGATGATATGATAATGAAATTGACCCATCATCCAACCAATACATGCATCCTCACAGTTTATAAGTTGAAATTTATTGGTAATACACTAGTTTATTGCTTAGAATTTTGATGACGTAAGAGATGAGCGTAGTTTGGTAAAAAAAACAAAGATCACTTATTTTTGCTTCAGTTTAATATATATATATATATATATATATATATATATAGGTTATATATATATATATTAGTTATGTATTCTGCAATAAAGATTATGACGACGGGTTTTTGAAATTTATGGCGATGGTTCATCCGTCATATATTCCGTATATAATTATTGAAACCGTCATTATAGTCCAAAAAACCGCCATATACAATGTCATGTAGTAATATACAAATGTGTACACATTTTTCCCATATATATATATATATATATATATATATATATATATATATATATATATATGGCTTGTTACGTTTTGCAGTTTTCTTGATTAAATTTGTTATTAAAGTTGTCCTATAAAAGTTGGCCTTTTCTTCCTACTCATAGTTTGCATAGATTGTTGTTATTTCTGGATTCCTAATGCTAGTCTATGTTTGTCTTGATTTTTGTTTATGTACTTTGTTTGGTGAGATTTTTAAATATATTTTTTTGTGAAAGTCCCAACCAAAAGAGAAAATAATAAACTCACATAAAGAGGACAAATTTTCTATAATAAAAGAAATAAATTTAGCTAAGTGAGAATCGAAGCTGACAGCTAAAGATCACACCACTATATAAGCTAAGACATCATTGACTTTGTTTGATGAGATTGCTTTATATAAGCTAAGACATCATTGACTTTGTTTGATGAGATTGCTTTAATTGAAAATTGTAGGACTAATAGTATCGGTTACATGTTGTAAACACTTTGAGTATAAATAACTTTAGTCCTCCAGGTGGTTGAATTGAATGTGTTGTGTGTCTGAGTGTTTAATGTCATGTGCTGCAGCTGGCACATGTGTTATAGCTGTGTTATCCTCAATATCCCCCACAAGAATAAGGTGCAACTGCATCTTGAAAATGATATACCAATGAGAGTATCTGAAAAGAGGTTTGGTAAAAATATGTGGAAGCTGGTTTTTAGTAGAATAAAAAACTAGCTTGATCGAGTATGCCTTTATCCCTAACAAAATGACAATCTAATTCAATGTGTTAGGTGCGACCATGTTGGAAGCTATGCTGATTGTAACATCACTTTCAACAAAAACAAGAGTAGGCTTAAGGATATGAATCTGCGGATCAGTCGCTAAACCATGGAGCCACAGTAGTAATTCACAAGTGCTCATTGTTAAAGCTCTATATATATTAATTAGAACCAAATGAGTTGGTTAACTATTTTTATTTATTTAAGTTGGTTAAAGTTTGGACCCATATTTCTAAAAAAAAAATATAAGCGCAAATCCGATAACTATTTTTCGACCCATATTTCATTGATTCACTTTTAAAGCTTTCTAATATTTGACTACCATCTTTAGAACATGCTATCAACAAATAAAAATATCAGACGTGCCAACAATTTGATTGTGTTATGTAATAATTTTTTTTATTAACAAATAAAAATAATGGTAAATTTGCAATTTATTTGGATTATAATAATGATAAGTTTGAAATTTAATTTTAATTTAATAATTTATTTAATTGGATTATAATAATGATAAGTTCAAAATTTAAAATATGGGATACTTATATTTGAACCATAATTATATATGATTCTAATTACCCACACAACCCATATTAAAAATAGTTAATATAGTTTTAGTTCTTAAATAGAACTATATATGCATAACCAAATTTTGTAAACCAAAATCAACTCATGACCATATTTTGTCATGCCTACTTGTACATGTGCTAGCTACAGCACGACATTAAACACTCAACACACTCCTCCCAATCTTGATAATCCACAACCTATTGTTCCACTAAGATCATCAATTAACAAGACATAAAAGCATACCACTGAGATCATCAACAAGAATCTTCCTATTCCTATGCAACACCAGTCACTTCTGGCCTCTATTACTTCTACTATTGAACTTACATTTTATCACCAAGTTGTGGGTAATCCTAAATGGATTGAGGCCATGAGTAAAGAAATTGCAGCACTAGAAGCAAATCACACCTGGGAAATTCAGTCTTTAGCTCCTGACAATAAATTTATAGGTTGTTAATGGGTGTATAAGATAAAACACCATGCTGATGGTTCCATTTGAAAGGTATAAGGCTCGTTTGATTGCAAAAGGTTTTAACACAATCAGAGGGGATCGGATCAATTACCATGAAAACCTTTGCCCCTATAGCCAAAATGGTTACTGTCAGAACCTTGTTAGCTTGAGCTATAACTAGAATTTAATTGGCATGTGCATCAACTTGATGTCAATAATGATTTCTTGCATGAGAATTTAGACGAAGAAGTTTACATGGGTTTACCATTAGGCTACAATGGTTTGAGAAACTAACTTCAGCCTTGGTTCAGTTAGGATACAAACAATCACATGAAGATTATTCTTTGCTCATGACTTGTGCTTCTAAAGGTTCTTATACAGTAGTGTTAGTTTATGTGGACGATATTCTTGATTGTGGAGACCAATGAATCAACTATATTTCTATTCTCAAGCACTTGTTGGATTGATTTCATATTATCTGGGAATTGAGGTTATAAGAAATTCAGATGGCAGGAATATTAGTCAAAAGAATTAATAAGTCATGGATCTTGTTGCAGAATCTGTATTGCTAGAAGCTAAACCTTTTTTTAGGGTGTCGGTTTTATTTATTTTAGGGCTTTGTTTTAGTTTATGCTTTTCTCGAATCGAAATATTCTTGTAATTAGAAAGTTCGACCTTCTAGTTAGTAATAGAACTAAAAACATGTATTTTATCAATGAACACAAAATAGACCCTATTTTTGATTACTCAAAACTAACACATTGTTTGAAAAAAATATTTCATTGTTGATTGGGTTGAAAACGGAAGATATATGAGAGATTGAGATATTAATTATATCAATTCTGAGAAATAAGAAGTTATAAAACAAAAGGTTGTATCCCAATTAATACTAATAAGAGGTTAAAAGGTGATTAAGGAGATCTTTTATCTACGGATGATGCTACATTTTTTAGAAAAATCGCGAGGAAGCTTGTGTATTTGACAATTACAAGACCAGATGAGAGAATATGAATTAAAAATATATAGGTAAATGATATTATAAATAATTAATATTATATTTAATACTATATAATTATTTTTAAAATTTTTATACACAATTCTAAAACGTTATATATATTAGTACTAAAGGCAGAAGATAACAGCGGAGACTTAAATGCTCATTTCATTATCACAATTGAAGACAATTATACAAAATGAAACAAGTTTGATCGGTACCTACTATTTATACTAGTTATCCTACCTTCCATCTCAAGTTAATTATACAATTAACTGTGGTTAGATTACATCAGCAAATATAGTTAAAAGTTGGTTGTAGCTGTCATTGGATCAATAATTATGCTGTACTTCTCTGCACCATCATATATATGGTCAAGGGGGGAAGTGGTTATCATGATGTTTATTTTTAGATAAATTGGTCAATTGGCCAATAGAGTGCTGACATGCAGGCGGGATTCTATGTGTGTCAACATTCTATTGGTCAATTGATCAACTTATCAAAAAATAAATTTCATGTTAACCGGATCCGTCCAAGGGTATCCACACTTCTGTCATCGTGCCTTTTGCACCTGCTGCTCACATTGGTTACATAAATGGGGTAAATATAAATTTAGTAACTAAATTTTCTTAATGAATAAATGAAAATATATCAAATAAATTAAAGTTTCATAAATATTAAAATATGTAGAAATTTAAAATTTTCTCTTAATTTTCCATCGTATCACAAGTAGAATAAGTGCCTAACAAAAATAAACTGTCACAACCTCAACTTTAAGTTAGGACTGGACAAAATTTTCGGTTTTTCGAACCGGACCGAATTGGTCGGTTCGGTACAAAAAAAACCGGTCCAGTTTCAGTACAGAAATCGATATATACCAATTTTTCGGCACCGATTTCGGTACAACTTTTTTATGATTCGGTATTATCGGACGGGATCGGTATATACCGTGTGACCCATTAGACCGGTCGGAGAAGACGGTCCGCCTAGAATTATTGTATTTGGGAACTTAGTTCACTTTATGACCAATACAGTGCTGACACACAGACGAAAAAATCACCCCTCTTGCTTGTTGCTTGTTGCTTGTGTATAACACTATATTAAGCATAAAATAAACTTACCTATGAGCTCAAGGTCATGTTAACCACTCTCATCTTATTTAGTCCTGTAGCACTAGCACAGTTGTAACAAGACAAACATTATAATGTTTTTTAACCAAATGTAATGTGTCATTGTTCTATACTGCTTGCCAGCCGAGAAATCTTTAATGAGTCCCCCGTTTTCAATATCAGTGGCCAAACATGACCCACAAAGGATAGCTTTCCATGTGTATGAATATTCAATTTTCCTCATAACTAACCCCACATCATCAAAAGTTAAAAGTGATTGAAATGGAATCCAAGGGTCCAAAAATATATAATTATGACAGAGAAATTTGGTACGTAGAAAAGAAATCTTAAAAACCTCGACCTTTTTTATGCAAAAAATTGGGTTGCCTAAAGATTTTGAGATCAGGTGAAGTTGGAAAGGGATAGTGAGAAATGAAGTTCTTGTTCCAATGCCCCTGCTGTTCTTGTTTCTGCTTCATGAAGCCGAAAAAGGGCAAACCCAAGGAGAAAGAATTGAAGGAGAAACCAAAGGAGAAACCGAAAGCCGAGGAGAAACCCAAGGAGAAAGAAGCTGAGGAGAAACCGAAGGGAGAGTGATAAGCTGCAGAGATGTGTATGATTTCTTCTTATGATTTTGTCGGCAAATTTATGTGCCTACTAGATCAGATCTACTCTTATTTAAGTTCAATTTGAGTGCAAATTTAAAGATGGGTGCTAGCCGTACTGTTGAATGCTTTTGTAAGGGGAATAAATGTACTATAATTATCTTCCCAACACTTGTTCTTTTCATGTGTTAGCAACTGAAATTGCAAAATTACAAAATCATATCTGATATGTTGATTACTCCTATTTTTTCTTCCTTTAGCTTCAAGTAAAGGACTTAATTGTTAGAATTTAAGATCAATTACACAGCAATTTCATAAAGAAAGAATTAAACTCAAATTCATCAATTTGATTATTCTTGTTTGTCATGTATTCATTAAATACTAGTTGGTAGCCCGTGCAATGCACGGGCAAGTTTGAGTAATGAATTTAATAATTTGTCAAAAAAAAAACTCAAAGTACACAATTCATGTAAATTAGTTGAATTACTTTATCATAAAATTAAGAGATTCACTTTCCTAAAGCAAATTCATCAAAATTAAGTAAAGACAACAAAATGCATAGTCTTTTAAGGAGACATAAAATTTTTCATAGCACATGTTTAATAGTACTTTCAATATTGAAGTATGTCTCATGATATATAAGGAAAAAAATTCATACTCTTGCAAATAATTTAAGAAATATGATTCATGAACTTTGAGCACCACAACAAAGCATAGAACTATTCTTGGAAACATAGGCAAACACATGACATATATTTGCTTTTTACAGAAATTTCTTATATGTAGTCGCGACTATAATTAGTTATGTTGCATGATGTAAACTTGGCAACGAATTCAAAACAAATTGTTGATAATGAACACACCGAAGCTTGTTACCAATCCTCTCTTTCATGCTCCGTCTTAACATGCCTACGCGTTCTCTAACATTGTTCCTTACATGCAACACTGTGAGCATATCTATCCATAAATATTGTATCAGACTCATTGTATCACACTTAAAATGCACTACCCAACCAAACATAAACCAAATAAACATCTCAAGCAGTTACACTATTTATCAAAACAGAAGGTCAGTGAAATCATTTCAATTGCATACTTAATATCTATGAAAATGCATATATCAGATGCATGTTGATTTTGTGAAGTATCAAGTAAACACTCTTTGATTTGAAGAGTTGGATTACGATGTTGGTTATTTTTTGGGAATTTTAGAATCTCACAACTTGATTCTCTTATCTTCTGTAATCTTCTTAAAAAAACTGTCTTCTTTGTGAGTTTTGATTCTTTTGAATATTAGACCTTGAATTTCTTAAATCTAGACATTAAAATATGTTGAAAAGATCCACATTGTTTAAGAATCTAAGGCTCTTATGATCTTAAATCCCTATAGTTTTTTTAAAAAAAAATTTGTATGCGTAGTTAGTTATGTTGTTTTGGGTAGAATTTGAGCTGGTAAAAGAAGTTTGGTTATTGCATTTTTTTTCCTTTGGATCATCACAAATTGGTGGATGTGTAGTTCATTTTGATGGTAGCTAAATACTTTGCAATGTACTGAGATTATAAAATGGCATAGGTTGTGTTGTTCATCTTTTACAGTCATTAATAGTTTATTACTACTAATATGCGGTCAAATAGACAAAAACTTTTCCACATAAAGTTAAGAGCAAAACACACTCTCAAAAACTAACCTGAGATTCCCAAATAGAGGCTTTTTTTTCTACTGTATTCAACCTCCCATTCTAGTTTATAGTATCTTTTACATCGTCCTGTGAAGTCTCAACATCATCATCCCATGCATTTTCCCCAACATAAGAACTATCATGGGTAAGTGTTCCATTCGGTCCTTCAACGAGCTTCTTCAATTTAAGGCCCTTTGGTGTTGTCTTCCTCCATAATCCTTTCTTGAACCTATCAGGAAAAAAAATCATAGATTGTGAAACGTTTGAAAATCATTTCACGTGTCAGATTCTAAATCAACCATGCACCAAACTCTGAATATTTATGTCTCCTCATACTTTATCCAGTACATTCAAGTGTTATAAAGTTCTAAAGATAATTGTTTATATGAAAATTACAATACATTCATGCCATCAAAATTTGTACATTTCCATTAATATTTATACTCTTTTTCTTACACCCTTCATATTTAAAACCAAATAAGCTCACATGCCCCAGAAGACACATCATAAAAAAGCAAGGGAGCACACTTATTTTCAATCAACTTCTTTCCCTATTTCCCTTCATTATCACAGATTCGAAATGATATGGTCTCTCAAGGGTTCAAGTATATGCTAGTTAATGTAATTGAAGTCTATAACCTCTTAGTGTCATTCTACCAAACATTTAATGTGCAAATATAATCAAAAATTAAGATTTACCATCCAACAGGCCAGCCCCACTCCTTTCGATCATCTCCAAAAAATTTAAATAAAAAACAAATATCAAAATTTTATATCCAAAACAACATATGCGCTTCACACAATGGGAGTTCCCATTCAAAAGCCAAAGCTGGAACGAAATTATGAATGTAAAATCAATGCAAAATCATTAAGCTAAACTATGAGAGCAACATCAATATTAAAAAGTACTTACCTGAATATAATATATATATTTGGTACCTTAATTTTTCAATTAACAATTTATTATAAGAGGTTCATGAAAAAAGAAATTGTCGGAGAGGATTTGTGTGTGTGTGTGTGTGTATATGTATGTGTGTGTGTGTGTGTACATATACTTGTAGATGTAATGACAAATAAAGAATAATGAAAAAAAGGGCTCACCTCCATTCTATTACTGATATTAATTTCCAAATTAATGGGCACGTGAAGTTTTCAAAAATCAGAGAATAATAAGTTGAACAAAAGTCATCTTCTCATAAAGAAGAAACCCAAATCACATACCCAATTTTCAAGAAGAAACACCCCCCCCAAATCACATACCTAATTCATTTTTGTACAAATTCATGAAGAATTCCTCCCAAATCAGAGATCCAAATAATTTTTGAACAAACCCTTGAAGTAGAATTCACAGATATATAGACCTATTATGCTAATGAAGAAATTAATGAAGAAAAAGAAGAAGATGAAGAGATAGAAAGGTTGCATAAGTCTTACAACGAAGATGAATTCAGTTCAGTGAAGCTGAGGAGGTGGATAAAGAGATCGACACTGGCATATAAAATTTTTCTGTTGTGAGTTGGTGGATTAAATAGAGAGATCAACATGAGGGAGGATAACTGAAGGGATGAGACTGAATAAGAAGACGGTATATCTACGGTGAGAATCGGAAAAGCCAGTCGAGGGAGGAAAAACAATCGACTTAATTTAACTAAGTTAATTGACTGAGTTAATACATGTGATTTCGAGCTAACATAAAAAAAACATTACCATATCAAAACAGTAGCATCATCCTTGATTAAACTTAACTACACAGTTCAAACAAAGAAACAAATAGAAATGTCATGATTTCAAACATTGATAATAGATAAATTATTACTGCAGTATGCAGTACCTTGAAATTAACTCTGAGATCTGAGCCCCTGGCCTTGCAAGCTATAATATAAGAAAGTTCAAAATAAAATTAAAAGATGAAGACAATGAAATCATACAATCTAAAGCTATAGACTATACAAACGAAATGAAAAATTAATAATTGAGATCAAAGTTTCCATTCCCTCTGATCTTACATTTGAATGATGTTGAGTGTATCCAGTTCCATGAGCCAGAAATACCTAAAAAATATAATTGAAAAAATTACAACAATTTTTTAAAATTTTTAATTCAAACATATAATATCCAGCCATCAACAAAAAAACTTCTTTTGCAGCAAGTTTGTTCTTTGTCAAAACATATACTTAAGTTTTTTTCCCCCTTCGTTTTACTACCAACAAATAAACAGAATGCAACAATTAATTCCAAAAATATGAAACAAAAGAAGAATTCATATAAATAAGCTCACCTAGTAATTAGTTTTACCCGTAAGTGCCTTTGTCAATGTGCTCTAATTTCTTGAAGCAGTTCACATTTTGAGACCCCTATGACGGTGATTCTTCCAGATTGAGCAAACCATAACCTGCATTTAGAAGTATAGAGTCCGCTTTTCACGATTTGAATTAAAAATTTCAAATTTGACAATTGAAACCTCTTAAAAGAGAACAAAACTTTTCCTGAATGTAAAATTTCAACTCACATACAGTTAATCACATACATACTCAATCATGTTTCATATCAATCACATTTTCATTTGTTAGCATGGAAATAACATCGGGCATTGTAGGTCGATCAAGTGCACGATCTTTCATTCATAAAAGACCTACATGAACACACCTTAGAAATTGTTGTGTTATGCATCGTGAATCATATAATGTTGGATCCATAAGCTCTATTGCAACATCTCTGTTCCACAGGTCCCATGCCTGTCCAATTAATTAATCAAATGCATTTTTCTCTAAAAAACTGTAGACATAAAAAGTTACCTTCTATTTATTCAGATACACACACAGACATGCACACATACATCAGACAGACCATAGACAATATATCAAACAGGTGATGTGCAAAAAAAAAATACATATGTATGACATTTGAGCAAAATGCTTTAAAGTAGAGGCACACACGACAATTTCACCTTTACAACACATCCATTAATAATGAAGAATAAAGTCTCATAAAGTATCGTAGTTTATTTGTGCAGATAATCATTACTGATATTAAACAAAATATTGTCAATACTAATATTATGTATGAATTATATAATTGACAAATAACTTATAATTATATAATGGAAGCTTAATCAACAGTAAAAAGTTATATCTGGAATTATATACTTAACTAAAGAGTTGTCAGCGATTTGGTTGCTTCAGTTTTCAGCTGCGAAGAAATAGGTTTCAGATCATCGGCCTGAAAACTCATCCCTCATCCTCTGCCGCCATTGATATCGTTTCTGGCTGTGAGTTGGTGGATTAAACAGATAGATTGACATGAGGGGGAGAAGAGAATTGAAGGGAGGAGAAGAGATTTGAGAGAACTGAATAAGTAGAAACTAAAGGGTCTGAAGAGTTCGACGATAATATTGGCCTTTGGAATTCAAAATACCATACATTTAAGCCATCCGCTGAAAGAATGATTCGACCTATTTAATTTTTATTCGACATTGCTCAGCTGTTTTTCAAATTAATTGAGTTGACTCATCTGGATTTTCAAATTGATTAGCAGCTAATTTTCAAATTAAGTGAGTTAACTCACCTATTTTTTAATTGAGTTGACTCATCTTGATTTTCAAATTGATTAGCAGCTAATTTTTAAATTAAGTGAGTTAACTTACCTATTTTTCAAATTAGGAGGATCGGTCTTACTGTATTTATATATAAGGATTAATTTCACACCCTCTACAACACCTAACAATGTTTTATAATAACTAAAAAATCAAGTTGCTATTATATGGGTTCAAGCCCAATATATTAGTAAAAGACCAGACTATTAATAAATGGGTCCTTAACACTAATATACAACATTTAGAAAATATTTACAAAAATAAAATACAAACAACATAATTACAAAAATAACGCAACATAATATTAGGCTTGCTAAAATTACGGATCTTTTTTCTCCCTACACGTCAGTTACCGACTCTCTCATCTCCAACCGCTCCTAGAATCAAGTGACTGAACATAACATTCATTTTGAAATCGGAGAAATCCAAATCTTCTGTCACGACACACATCTGAGATCGGAGAAGACGGAAATTTTTCTCGCGACGACACTCTGAGATCGCAAAATAGTATACAATATCACATCAACTTCGATACAAAACTGAATACAGAGGTATGTGAGTTTAAAATTGTTGTACATATAGTTTCTTATGGTTACTACGAATTCCTATATTGATTACATTTCTTAAGTTTTTCACACTTAAAATGGTTACTACGAATTTCTATAATGATTGCTTGATTCACTGATATGTTTTATTTATATTATGATTACTAGATAGATATAAATTGGTTACTATTTATTGGGTATTTGTTTGCTAAATAATGTTTATTTGATTACTTTATAAATTTTAAATGAGTTCTACTGATTTTTTTATATTAATGGTTACTAATCAAATACATTGGTTACTTTCCTGCAACTGTTGGTTACTGTCTAATGTTGTATTGGTTACTGAATAACATTATACTTGCTTAATGCTTTTTTTTATTCTTGATAACAATATATTGATTCTTGATTAATCTTTGACTTTGCATCTTGTATAACATTATAATGGTTACTGACTAATGTTGTCTTGGTTACTGTGTAAAATTATAGTGCTAACTTGGTTACTGTGTAAAATTATTTAGTGACTAATGCTGACTTGGTTACTGACTAATGCAAACTTACTTATTGCACAGATTAATTGGTTACTGTAATATTGGTTGATGAAGCATATTAATGTACACTTCTACTTATGTTTTTTATATTAATGGTTACTTGTTATCTACATTGGTTACATTCTTACAAAAGCTTGCCCTTAGTTGGTAACAAACAAATTATACTGGTTGTTTTTTACTATAAAAATGCAATGCAGAATGTATTTATCTTGTGGTTATTAAATAAATGTGTTGGTTACAATTTAAAATGGAATTTGGTTACTATATAATGTTGTCATGATTAATGTATAATGTTGTCATTATTTTGGTTTGTTTTAATATGGTGGTTACTTATTGGCTACATTGGTTACCTGCATACAACTGTTATAATTTAATTGGTAATAAATATCAATATACTGATTATTTCTATTGTAAAATGAATGTACAAATGTGTTTTATGTTCTGGATACCAACATCATGTAGTTTGGTTACTAGCTAACATTGATTTGGTTACTTTACAATACTTATTCTGTTGTCAGACAATGGAGATGATTCCAATTGTACTTTATTTCAATCTATACATGGACCGACATAGTAACTAATACACCAAATTTGAAGTTACTTAAGATACTAGTTCCATCAACTTGTTCGTTCAGAGAGATGCAAAACATGATATGCAGTGCAAAACATGATAATCTAGTGATCATTTGGCAATTTCTGTCAAGTTTGGAGTGTCGAAATTTGACATTTTCAGAGCCTAATTTTATTGGAAATGGGTTAACGATCAAAAATCACCAGCTTAGCTGGTGAACTACGTGGTTTTTTGGTCAAATTCCATCATTTAGGCCTTCAAATTTGCATGTAAAAAATTTGGTTTATTTTCTGGTTACTAAGATTATGTAATTTGGTTACTGTCTAATATTGATTTGGTTACTTTACAATGTTTATTCAGTTGTTAGACAATGGAGACTGACAGTAACCAATACAATAAACTTAATTGTTTACAAGAATATATAATTGTTTACTGTTAGTAACTATTAACCACATGGTTGGTAACATTTTTGATGGTGTACAGTAACCAAAATTGATTTGGATTAATATTTTAATTTTTGATTCCATCATGAGTTATCAATATAAAGTGAACAAATACATTGAACAATTGGTAACTGTTCTGAAACATTTTTATGTAAATTTGGTTACCCATCTAAAATAAAATAGTTACTTCTATATTCATATTTAGTTACCAACTTGCATGGACCATTTCAAAATAACTTTTATAACTACGTAATTTAAAAGTATCCATCAGCTAGATAAATTGTACATTAAGCACTTCATAATTGTTCTGATATAAGTTTTTAATTATTTGGTTACTAACAAAAACTAAAATAGTTACCCTTATATACAAGGTTTGGTTACCAACTGCACCCTCTTAAACTATTTTTATTTTAATATGAGATCTATAAGTGACCATCATATATATAAATGAGAACTCTTAATTGGAGTTTCTTATTCTATTATGATGACAGGGTATAAATAAAACATATATATATTTAACACTTTATAACAGTTTTGATACAAGCTTATAATTATCTGGTTACTAACAAGCTTGTAACTATCTATAATAATTATCTATGATAATTATATGGTTACTAACAAACTTGTAGATAAATAGGACACTCACACATGTACATTTAACAATTGATGTTTGTCCTGATACAAGCAGAACTATCTCGGTTATTAATAACAAGAACTATATAATGTAACATAATAAAACAGTAACCACATAATTATATGATAGTAACCAGAACAAGTTTTAATGGTAACCAATACATAAATATCATGTAATGAAGCCCAGTTTAGGCAATCTATGTATACTAAACAATTGTATATTAACTAGAATAAAAATAACAGTAACCAAAATCCCACGTCGAGGGCACAATAATAGTAGCCAAACCATAAGGTAACAGTAACCAAAACATAATAAAGAAGTAACCAAATAGTTATATGAAAGGAACATGTTTTAATGGTAACCAAAACAGAAACAACCTGTATATCCAACCAAGTTAGGCAACCCATGTATACTCTCACATGTACATTTAACCATAACTTTTCCAATGAATTTTCTAGAAGAGCATAACCCTTGTAGAATATATTTGAAGGAATTTACAAAAATAATACATCAATGTATACTAAACAAATACATGATTTATTATGACTTGGGTTTATTATTTACAAAAATAATACATCCACAAACTAATGATGCCTTAAACTTCACCATCTGACTTGGGTTCAATTTCTTGATAATAAAGCTGGGGACTTCCATGTCACACCAATATATAACTTTTATAATAAATTTTCTGTTGCATTCCTCATAGTAAAGATCCCATAACTGCAAATAAACAAAATTAGATTTACACAGTCATTAATAACCAGATATAAACAATATTTATAACATAAATAGTTATGTAGTGACCAACAAATAAGAGCATACTAACCAAAACATAATATAGCAATTACACAGTAGTAAAAATAGACTATAACAAATAACCAACATCTCACATCGACGCATGATAATAGTTATCATATCATAATATAACATTAACCATACCATAATAAAGCAAAGAACTAAAAAGTTATATTATATAATCTAATGGTAACCAAAATATAAACAACATGTAAATATGCAGACCATTTTATGTAATAAACAAACAGCTTATATATAATATTAACCAAAACATAATTTAAAGGTCACCAAAACAAAAATATGTATACCAAAAAATATACTAAAGAAGTAACCAAACATTTATATGATAGTAACCAAACCATGTTTTAATGGTAACCAACACATAAACAACATGTATACCAAACCCAGTTTAGTCAACCAATGTATACTAAGCAAATACATTGGAACCAAAATAACATATAAAAGTAACCAAAATCCCAATTGAGGGAAAAAGAATGGTATCCAAATCATAAGCCAACAGTAACAAAAAATATACTAATGAAGTAACCAAACAGTTATATGTTAGTAACCAAAACATATATTAATGGTAACCAATACATAAACAACATATAGACCAAAAATAGTTTAGTCAACCCATATATATTAAGCAAATACATGGTACCCAGAACAATAAAAAATAGTAACCAAAATCCTAACTCAAGGAAACAAAAATAGAATCCAAATCAGAAACTAACAGTAACCAAAAACATACTAAAGAAGTAACCAAAACATGTTTTAATGGTAACCAATACATAAACAACATGTACACCAAAATCAGTTTAGTCAACCATGTATACTAAGCAAATACATGGTAACCATAACAACATAAAAAAGTAACCAAAATACCAAATCAAGATAACAAAATGGTATCCGAATCACAATCTAACAGTAACCAAAACATAATAAAGAAGTAACCAAATAGTTATATGATAGTAACAATAACAAAATTTAAATTAGCACACCTTTAAAAAATTTTGGGTTGGAAATATCTTCTGGCTATGAACTTGAGCTTCTGTCTTAACTACATGGACATCAAAATCAGAATCCAATTGCACAAACCCAAACAAAGGAGAAAATATAGATATAAACCAGAAATTTCTCCCTTTATACAATTTTATACTATCTCTGTCCAAAAATGAGTATGCCTTCAGATTTTTGTGTCACCTACACATTCAGGATTTGATGTGTATTTTTCAATATAATTAAAATATTTAAGACAGTTTTTTTGGGGGAAAAATTCATCTTAAAGTGCCCTAGACAAGCGTAAAAAAGTAAGACACAAAATTTGATTACCTTGGCAAGTTAGATGCATTAGTCGCCACCTCCATTACGATAAAAGAATCACTCATCATTCCTCTTGCAGGTCACTTGTTTAACCAAGTAAGGGTAGCTCTCTTCGGTATAGAGTGGAAGAGAGATGTTGTCCCACACCCATTTCCCTTCAAACACATTGCAACCATCTACAATGACTTCTTCATCAGAAACACTAATGGAAGTCTCACCATCCTATACTTGTCACTTTTTAGTCCCCATAGATTAATAATATTGCCTTTGTTCTTCAGATTATCCAAGACGATTCGTGCCGAAATCGACTCTGATTTTACAAATTTTGGGAAAGAAAGAAAGAGGAAGTGTTGTGGAGATAAAAGGTAGAGACTTGTCCAACTCAAAGTTATTATATTTTTCCGATTAATGGTGGTGCACAAGATCGGAGGAGAGAAAAACAGAGCATCTCAGATTTGGATAGAAAAATAGATGGGCGGTTATTAAGCGTTTCAAAAAAAAACCAACCTGATTATAAGATAGACACTAATTTGTCATGTCAGCCCATTAATATTAATCCCTTAAATTAAGGACTTTTAATTGTATTAGTATTGTAAATAAAAATGATGAAGTGTAATATTTTTGTAATTATTTTTTAGGTGTATCATTATTGTAATTATTTTTAAAAATGTACTAATATATGTAATTTTCCCTTAATAAATCATCTTCTAAGGGACGTAACTCCCTTGTAATCCCGTTAGTTCACTAGTCCAGTACGAAACCCTGACTATTCTGTCCTATTAATTGAACACGCACAAGTATGATCACAATATTAATTATAATTATTACTCCCTATGTTCTTTAAAGATTATCGTTTAAGGTTAATGCACACAGATTAAGAAATATAATTAATACCTAGCGAAAATACTATACTACCTTTATTAATTGTCTCAACCAATTATTCTTTTCTCAATATTTTTTATTCAATTCAACTAATTACTACCTCGGTTTTCTAAAAGATTGTCGTTTAAGGTTTTGGCACATGGATTAAGAAAGTATTATTTACCAAGTAAAATTTGTTTGAAATTCTATCACTAACCCTATATGGGAAATTGAAAACTATTAATACAAGAAAGAGAATTTCTTGGGACAATGAGAGAAGGTAGGGGTAATATAGGAAAGTAAATAATTTATTCTCCTCGAAAGTTGTAAACGACAAACTTTTTGGAACAAATTTTTTCTTCTAAAACGACAATCTTTTAGGAACAGAGGGTGTACTTCTTATTCAATCAATTATTACTTGGATTATAACATTGAATTGAATAAGAATCATTGGGGAGAGAAGAAAGCTTTAAATAGGAGAAAGCTTTAAATAAGGGTAAAGTAGGGGGAAATAGCTAATGTATATTGATAAACTCAAAACGACAATATTTTTTCAACAAAAATTATTTTAAAAC
This sequence comes from Panax quinquefolius, assembly GCA_020205615.1. Classification (NCBI taxonomy): domain Eukaryota; kingdom Viridiplantae; phylum Streptophyta; class Magnoliopsida; order Apiales; family Araliaceae; genus Panax; species Panax quinquefolius. The sequence continues at coordinate 123,893,767 of CM035164.1, read as the reverse complement.
GATAATCTTTTAGGAACAGACGGAGTATTTGTCTTCTGGAGCGACACAGCTGACACTATAAATGGGACTGGCGTATGAATCTGATTGTAAAAAGTGATACGAAACCATCATATAGATACTTGCTCAAGTCATACTATGCCTAATTACTCTTCTACCACTAAAACAGTATCGCACCTCCTATTTTCCTCTTTCTTGGGCGGATGAGTTGCTCTCTTAAAATAGGGAACTGATATTTTGATGTCAACCTCTGTCACATGGATACATATCCTATTCAGTATTCATGTAAAAAAATCATATAAAAATATAAAAATACTAGGTGGACAGAGTTTTGCTGGAACTGAAATTTTTACATAATCCAGTAATTTGGGTGTCATTTGTATACATGTAAAAAACAGGCTGTAAAAATAAAAATTTCACTCAAATCACTAGATTCTGTAAAAATTTCAGTTCCAATAAATCTTATAAATTATTTGGGAGTCATAAATTCTTTTTGTAAAACAAAAAATGAATTTTCATAGAAAAGTTGATATTTCTGCAAGTCTCTTCTCACCTTTATGTGCAAAATATCAATTCTTTTATTCATAAGTGGGGTTCATCTCATATGAGAGAAGATCTTGTGAAACTATTCATTTTTTTTTTTGTTTGTGAAACGGAGGAATAAATTGTTAGCTAGTGCCTAGTGGTATGATAATGAATAAAAAAGTAAAGTTGACACCACTATGAGAGATCTTTTCAACTGCTCTGTTGGACCGAATTTAATTGATTGGATTGTGGTATGTGGAAGGAGGGTTTGAAAATGAAATTTCATTCTTTTGCTTTGCTTAATTGGGCCGTTTTGAATAGTCCCTACAATTAAAGATGGGTCCTTTACATAAGTATACAACAAATAAAAAGTAATTACAAGAATAATGCATCAATCAAATAATTACAAAAAGAGTGTAATTAGAACTCATATTACCAAAATAGTACAATTCACATTAATAAAGAAACCTAAAATCAAGGAAAATAACTGTCATAATTAATAATTCAAATTCAAATTCAAAGATTTGGGATCTAACAACAAAAATAAATTCAAATTCAAAATAATAACAGTCACAACTATTTTCCAAAACCCAAAAACTACAACTATTTTGTAACAACAGTGGACATCCATTATCATTTTCTCTCTCTTCCTCCTCTAGTACCTTCTCTGCTCCGACCTCATTTCTCTACTACAACCATGTCCATGTTTATACCAAGGTTGTGACGCCCCCAAAATAGGTATACATCACCTATTCTGAGTCGTCAAATAATGGTACATAATACAAATACAACTTAATAATACAACTGTCGTGTACAATACGACAAAACAGAAGCTGTGAGTTTGAATGCAAATATTGTCTACTAGAGATTATACAAACTCAAAAGGAGTCCTCATTACAATTATTATCACACTATTTCACAGAATAGTGAGGACTACTAATGTTATCATCCGCCCATCACTCCGCTCCCCGACTAGTCCTCGCTACGCTTCTCATTTCCTGAAGAGAACAATGAAAGTAAAAAGGGTGAGCTCAACTAGCCTAAGTAGAAATATTATGACTAAGATAATGCGTAATATATTATCGTTAGCCTTTCATAGTGTTAAACCGATACAATATAACAACCATCAAGTTTAATGCAACTTAATCGAAAGTATTATGCATACAAGCCAATCATGTATGATGATAAAGCATATATTGTGTAATCAATCTTATTTATTTATTAATAAAAGAATTATTTATTAAAGGCATTTATTATCTCGCATGGTGTTGTTTTAATAATATGTGATAAACCCATAGTTTTAAGCAACGCTTTTAGAATAATGATGATGATCATTCTAATGAGATCTAAATTCTTAGAAAGCTTAAAACTAAAATAGTTCCCAATCATTGGATTACTAAATTGGGGATTAGTGAATCCGGATAGATTGGTACATACGTTAACTTGCTTCATTGGATGAGGATGATTGATCTCATGATCATTTGTGGAGACACTTAAAAGCAAGTATGTAGGTGCTTATTAGAGAATAAGTTCATTTGACGCGACTCGCTAAGGAATACCTAATGGAGTTTTACTTACCGTCGATAGGTATTCTGTAGTGATAGTAAGTCTACAAATGATCCTTGACTTGAGATCATCATAGTATCTTATATATAATGAATTACACTTTGACTTATTCCTTAAGACTCTTAGAGTATATCAAAGGGTATGCTTGGGTATAATAAGTTATATATGAAGATAATAAATGATCAATAAAGAATCTACCACTTCTAGTAAAAGGAGAATGTCCTATGTGATTCAATAAATGACAACCCGAGGAATCCTTGGCGAGGTGGAATGAAATTAGAAAGTAGTTTCTAATTTGCATTCATTAGGAGTTGTTCATTTAGGAATCGAAATACATATAATTAAATAAAATAAGACTTGACAAAGAATTCCAATGTCTTATATTTAATTGGGACATTGTATGGTGGAAGGATTGAATTGTCGGTAACTATTTACTCAAAGGTTCTTTTATGATTAATGTTGAAATCTATATTATCCGGAAAGTCGTTGATCGCTAGGGTGGCTTATCCCTATTGTAGAATAAATATTATTTATTTAAATAAATTATTTATTTAATTTATTTATTTAAATGAGATTAGAATTGTTCTAATTGATTTATTCACAACCTGGTTTAATATGGAGAACCTAAAGGGTCATACCATAAAAGGAAGAATAATTATTTAAGAAGTTAATGGCATAATTGTAATAATATAGTTAAGTATATTTAATTTAATCTATGGTGATAGAATAAATTAAATAGCTTAATATTTATTATTTAATATTTTAGAAATATTAAATATAAATTAATAAGAGGAGTCTTATTAATATTATTATAATTATTATTATTTTAATTTCTAAAAGGTTTAGGAATTAATTTAATATAAGTATTTCATTTATTCCTAATTGGATTAGGAAAGAAAATTAGTTAAAGGAGTTTAATTAATTACCCCTAATAGGATTAGGAAGCCCATTTAATTAAAAGAGTTTAATTAAATAAATAATACCTTATTTTAATTAAAATAGGTTACATGATATCTTTATAAGAGGAGTCTTATATTAGATATCTAATATAATGTAATTCCTAGAGTTGGAAAGACGCCTCCTTTTTCTATTCAGATAGGAAAAACTAGGGTTTGAGCCAATACCCCTTCTTCTTAAAAAATTCTTCTTCTTTGGTGGATCACCTATAGAGGCCATACACTTGGGTGGCTTACATTGATCAAAGGAAGGAATCAACCCGGAGATTCAAGGAGATCGCGGAGAAGTAGGAGGTGAACTCGTACCTGAGGAAGCTCGTTTCTACAAGGGTATGATTTCATAATTCCTTATTCTTCGTTTAATTAATAATATGCATAAAGGATGATCCGGGTAATTGGTTTGTGAAAAAATTTTAAAATCTGATTTTATTTCGCTTCCGCTAAATTTTTCAATTTGATTGTTACTTTGATTTTCACAAAACCTAACAGTGGTATCATGAGCCAAACTTTATGCGAATTATTAATTATTTTGATTCCATACATGTTTGGGTATGAATTTAGAATAATTTATTGGGCATAATTTGTTGTATAAAATTATTTTTTATTAAAAAAAAAAAAATAAAAAATTTATGCGGTCAAGTCTGAAGTTGTTCTGCGAGAATAACTTTATTCTTATTTTTCTTTCTTGTTGACGGTTAATATATATATATAAACTAATCACGTGGGACGGCATTTGGCATATCACAGAATTGGACCTTGTTTTTTAAAAAAAAAAAAAACAACAACGCCTGCTGTTATAATATCACAGACTTGATAGCCTTTTGCTTTTATAATATACCACGGGCCCACACGGAAAAATAAAAAAAAAACAAAAAGCCACACGGATACTTTATAGCAACTCAAAGTGAAGGTTAATCTTTTGTTAAAAAAAGGAGTAGGTCCTGCCGGTTTTTAAAAGGAGTAGGTCCTGCCGGTTTTTAAAAGGAGTAGGACTTTTATTATATATATATATATATAATTGTTATATATATATATATATATATATATATATATATATATATATATAATCTTAATAATTTTATAATTAAAATAAAAGAGTTTATTTTAATCTTGAAATTGATTTCATGCAACATAAAATTGCCCATTAAATGATACTCATATATATATAGAATAATTTTATTTATTACATACGTATGATGATATGTATGATAATAAATGGGATTGATTATGTCTGATTGATCAATATGATTGGATTTATTTTAGTTGGATGTTTGAATGAATGGGTTTTATTAAATGGGGTCTTCTGCGTACCTCGCTTTTTTTCGGTTTTCTTCTTGATGTAAATTCTATCTCTCTCCTATGTATTCCCCTCGATCGCTAATCAAGGTTTCTATTTAAATTAAATAGTTTATGTAATAGGACTAGTTAGAATTTTTCAAGAACCGAGGATCAAGAAGCAAGGAGCGCTAAAAAGACCCGCTTTGTAATGGAGTCCTGGATTTAAATGTAATAGTTATATTTAAATGTTTATTCTTCGCACCCTAGATTTGACCTTTTGGTTCACTTGGTGGCTCTAGTGAACCAAACTAGAATAAAAGTCCATAATCAATCCGGGTAGAATATAGTATTCTATATATGCAAATGCTAGTATTATATATTATTATCTGAACATGCTTCGCATGTTTAATAATATAACGCGTTTTATATATATATATTTTAACGCTGCTTAAACAAGATGAGACAAATAATAACAAATCCTCAAAGATTTTTTTATTAAGTCTTAAGCGCTCAAAGATATTTAGAATATCGAACGTCGCCTTCTAGCATGATAAAATTAATAGAGTTTTAAATATTTAATATGAGTTTGTTGTGTCACCACAAGGCAAGTATTAAGTATTTAAGATGTTAATTTATCACATTTGATGCTTATAAATAAAATTGAACAATATTGTTTTGTTGTGTCACCACAAGGGATATATTTTTTTTTTTGAATATATGGAAGTGCTAGGTTGGACTTAACTTAGATAATTTTGATTCGGATGTGCCACCACTGATCAAAATAATCTAAGAGACAAAAAAACATAAGGAGTTACATGTTGATGTAATTGACAAGGAGTTGTCTACCTATTTATTTATATATAGTTTGTTGTGGTCACCACAAGGCTATATATATTTGAAATGGGATCCTTATTCTCACTAAAGCAAAAACTTTAATTAGATTTTCATTTAACTATATAAATGAGGGTAATATAGTTTGAAGAAAATAGTGGGAGATACCAATATAAAATAAGACCTAATTTATTTTGGTAATTAATTAAATGAATGTTTGCTAAAATATTGTCTTTTTACGCAGAAATTTTGAAAATGTCACATTCACTAATTTCATCACGTAGCATACTTGATGCTAACAAACCGACCGGACCGAACTACACTGGGATTTGTTAAGGAATCGAGAATTGTTTCACCACCTTGAAAAGATTTCTTATGTCCTAAATTACCCTGCACTGCAAAAAGTTGCGAGAGATGACCTCCGAGGAAGAGATTTCTACTTTTAAACAAAGGGCAAGATGATGCATCGTGGCTCAATGCATCATGCTCGCATCCACGAAAGTAACGAGCTTGTGTCAATAACATGAAAATATGGATGCTCCTACTATGCTATCGCACCTTCGAGAGTTGTATGGTGAGCAAAGTAGACCGCTAGATATGAAATATCTAAGGAGCTCTTCCGATCTCTGACGACCGAGGGCACTACCGTTGAGACTCATGTCTTAAAGATGATCAATCGATTGAACGTCTTGGACAACTTGGGTTCACATGGATGGGGAGTTGAGTCAAGATTTAGTCTTGCAGTCACTCCCTGCACACCTTCTCACAATTTGTTGTGAATTTTCACATGAATAAGTTGGATGTCACTTGCCTCAATTACTTAACATGTTGAAAATCTACTCAAGGTCACTTCCCATCCAAGAAGAACCATGTCTTCTTCGGTGGATGATTCTTCCAAGAAAAGGAAGAGGCCCAAGGAATCTTCTCAAAAGAAGAAATCCAAGAAGGCTAAGGGAAAGGCGAAAGTGAAGGATCAAAAGAAACTCGATCCAAATTAGAAAGGAATTTGCTTCCATTGCAATAAGCCGGGTCACTGGAAGAGGAACTGCAAGGATTATCTCGCAGAACAAAAGCAGAAGAAGCTTGGAGAAGCTTCGAATCCTAATCAAGGTTTGTTTATGATTGAAATTAATTTTTCTGAAAGTCAATCTTCTACTTGGGTATTGGATACCGGATGTGGTTCTCACATATGTAATAATATGCAGGGACTGGTCAGAAGTAGAAAGCTGAGCAAGGATGAGGTCATCCTACGAGTGGGAAATGGAGCAAAGGTTGCTGCATTAGCTGTAGGGACTTATTGTTTAGCACTGCCTACGGGCAAGTTCATTAATTTAAATAATTGTTATTTTGTTCCAAATATCATTAGAAACATTATTTCTATCTCTGTATTGGATATGGATGGTTTTAATATTATAATAAAGAACAACAATTGTTCTATTTATAATGATAATGTTTTATATGGTGTTGGTAATTTGCGAAATGGACTTTATATACTTGACTTGCATGAAAATATATTTCAAATTGAACAAACTAAGAAAAGGAAAAGAGATGATGTTAATTATACCTTCACGTGGCACTCAGAGACTTGGTCCATATTAATGAAACAAGATTATCCAAGTTGCATAAAGATGGGCTCCTGAGAGCTATCTCGATTATGAATCATATCCAACCCGTGAATCTTGTCTCATGGGTAAAATGACTAAATCTCCTTTTAGTGGAAAAGGAGAAAGAGTTACAGAGTTGTTAGCGTTGGTACACACGTATGTATGTGGACCTATGATAACGAATTTACGAGGAGGGTATTCTTATTTTATTACATTCAATCGACGACCACTCAAGATTTGGATATGTGTATTTAATGAAATACAAATCAATCATTTGAAAAGTTCAAAGAGTTCGTAAGTGAAGTTGAGAAGCAAACTGGTAAGAGTATTAAGATTCTTCGATTTGATCGAGGAGAGAATACTTAAGTGGTGAGTTTCTCAATTGTCTCAAAGAAAATGGTATAATCTCACAATGGACTCCACCAGGGGACGCCACAGATGAATGGTGTATCTCGAAAGGAGAAATCGAACATTGTTGGACATTGTTCGATCTATGATGAGCTTCTACGACCTTCCAATTTCCTTCGGGATATGCCCTAGAATCTATCGCATACCTACTTAACAAGGTACCTACAAAATCCGTCCCCAAGACCCCATATGAGTTATGGACAGGAGGAAACCAAATCTTAAGCATGTTAAGACTTGGGGTTGTCCAAATTATATCAAAAAGTTTTAAAACGATAAGTCTGCAGACTAGAGATCCGACAAATGTAGATTTGTGGGATACCCTAAAGAAACATCGGGGTATTATTTCTATCATCCAACCGATCAAAAGGTGTTTGTTGCGAAACATCACGCCGCCTTGGAAAAGGAGTTTATCCTTGAAGGGGTCGAGTGGGAGTAAGATATATCTTGAAGAGGTTCAAGAACCACAAAATACTACGAGATCAAAGTGAGGTACCTAACCAAGTAGAGATTCCTTCATACATCACACCCTATTCATAAATCTGGAAGAGTACCAAAAATGCCCGACAGTATGGACTTGTCATAGAAGATGACAATGAGGTACGATCATAGATGATGATGATCCATTGAATTACTGAACAAAGCATATGAGTAGTAAAGACTCGCAGAAGTGGCAAGAAGCCATAAAATTCGAGATGGACTCCATGTATGAGAACCAAGTATGGACTTTGGTCTCACCACACCAAGGCATTAAGCCTATTGGGTGTAAATGGGTCTTTAAAAGAAAGATTGGAGCAGGCACGCAAGGTAGAGACCTATAAGGCCCGGATCGGTTGCAAAAGATTTCAAACAAAGACAAGGAGTTGACTATGACGAAACCTTTCTCACCAAAGAGTAATGCTCAAGTCCATTCGGATTTTGCTTGCGATTATCAAGCTTTTACCATGACTACAAAATCGCGGATGGACGTGAAAACGGCCTTCCTCAATGGGAAACTTGAGGAGGATGTGTATATGACATAAACCCGGAGGATTTGTTTCAAAGGTTGGAACAAATCAAGTCTCAGAAGCTACAACGATCCATTTATGGATTAAAGCAAGCTTCTCGTGGGTGGAACATCCGCTTTGATGAGACAATCAAAAGTTTGATTTAATCAAAAATGAGGATGAACCATGTGTGTACAAGAAGGTTAGTGGGAGCTACTGTTTCATTCCTCAGTATTATATGTTGATGATATATTACCGATAGGGAATGATATTCCTATCTTTAAAACAATTAAAATCAAGTTATCTAAACACTTCTCCATGAAGGACTTGGGAGAAGCATCCTATATTTTGGGGATAAAGATCTATAGAGATAGATCTAATAGGATGCTTGGCTTATCCCAAGGAATGTACATTGACATGATGCTAAAAAGGTTTAGCATGGAAGATTCCAAAAGAGGTCTCATGCCGATGAACCATGGAATACATCTCTCCAAGAAACAAGCCCCAAAGAGACCTGAGGAGAGAAACCGTATGAGTAAGATTCCTTATGCTTCAAAGAATAGGATCTATCATGTACGGTATGATATGTACTAGACCGGATGTCGCTTCATGCACTTAGTGTAACAAGCGTATATCAATCGAATCCGGAGAAGAAGAACACTTTGGAAGGCGGTGAAAAATGTCCTAAAGTACTTAAGAAGAACTAAGGATGTATTTCTTGTCTCACTTGGTCCGAATTAAAACTAGAGGGCTTCACAGACTCAAGTTTTCAAATAGACCAAGATGACAATGAAATCCATTTCGGGGTATGTGTTTACCTTAAACTATGTGGCGCAGTTGAGTTGAAAAAGTTCCAAGCAAAGAAACAGGTTGTTGATTCAAAGGATGAGGCAGAGTACATAGCCGCAAGTGAAGTCGCAAAGGAAGTCATTTGGATGAAGAAGTTCATTACCAAACTTGGTGTGGTTTCTAGCATTAAAGGACCAAAGGTTTATTCTCGTGACAACACTTTGGAGTCATTGCAAGCTAAGGAACCTGTGTCTCATTAGAAATCCAAACACGTGTCATGCGGCGATTTCATTTGATCGGAGAGATCATTGAAAGAGTAGAGCGTCACCACGGAGCGTGTGGACTCTCAAGACAATATTGCGATCCATTTACTAAAGCGTTAACACAACAGTAGTTTGATCGTCACTTAGAGAAGATGGGTATGAGATACCACGGCGATTGGCTTTAGTGTAAGTGGGAGATTGAAAGTATTATGCATACAAGCCAATCATGTATGATGATAAAGCATATACTGTGTAATCAATCTTATTTATTTATTAATAAAAGAATTATTTATTAAAGGCATTTATTATCTACATGGTGTTTGCTTTTAATAATATGTGATAAACCCATAGTTTTAAGCAACGCTTTTAGAATAATGATGATGATCATTCTAATGAGATCTAAATTCTTAGAAAGCTTAAAACTAAAATAGTTCCCAATCATTGGATTACTAAATTGGGGATTAGTGAATCCGGATAGATTGGTACATACGTTGTTTGCTTCATTGGATGAGGATGATTGATCTCACGATCATTTGTGTGGAGACACTAAAGCAAGTATGTAGGTGCTTATTAGAGAATAAGTTCATCGAACGTGACTCGCTAAGGAATACCTAATGGAGTTTTACTTACCCATCGTCAATAGGTATTCCCAGTAGTGATAGTAAGACAAATGATCCTTAGACTTGAGATCATCATAGTATCTTATATATAATGAATTACACTTTGACTTATTCCTTAAGACTCTTAGAGTATATCAAAGGGTATTCTTGGGTGTAATAAGTTATATATGAAGATAATGAATGATCAATAAAGAATCTACCACTTCAGTAAAAGGAGAAATGTCTATGTGATTCGATAAATGACAACCCAAGAATCTTGGCGAGGTGGAATGAAATTAGAAAGTAGTTTCTAATTTGCATTCATTAGAGTTGTTCATTTAGGAATTGAAATACATATAATTAAATAAAATAAAACTTGACAAGAATTCCATGTCTTATATTTAATTGGGACATTGTATGGTGGAAGGATTGAATTGACGGTAACTATTTACTCAAAGGTTCTTTTATGATTAATGTTGAAATCTATATTATCTGGAAAGTCGTTGATCGCTTAGGAGGCTTATCCTATTGTAGAATAAATATTATTTATTTAAATAAATTATTTATTTAATTTATTTATTTAAATGAGATTAGAATTGTTCTAATTAATTTATTCACAACCTGCTTAATATGGAGAACCTAAAGGGTCACACCATAAAAGGAAGAATAATTATTTAAGAAGTTAATGGCATAATTGTAATAATATGTTAAGTATATTTAATTTAATCTATGGTGATAGAATAAATTAAATAGCTTAATATTTATTATTTAATATTTTAGAAATATTAAATATAAATTAATAAGAGGAGTCTTATTAATATTATTACAATTATTATTATTTTAATTTCTAAAAGGTTTAGGAATTAATTTAATATAAGTATTTCATTTATTCCTAATTGGATTAGGAAAGAAAATTAGTTAAAGGAATTTAATTAATTACCCCTAATAGGATTAGGGAGCCCATTTAATTAAAAGAGTTTAATTAAATAAATAATACCTTATTTTAATTAAAATAGGGTTACATGATATCTTTATAAGAGGAGTCTTATATTAGATATCTAATATACGTAATTCCTAGAGTTGGAGAGTACGCCTCCTTTTTCCTATTCAGATAGGAAAAACTAGGGTTTGAGCCAATACCCCTTCTTCTTGAAAATTCTTCTTCTTTGGTGGATCACCTATAGAGGCCATACACTTGGGTGGCTTACATTGATCAAAGGAAGGAATCAACCCGGAGATTCAAGGAGATCGCGGAGAAGTAGGAGGTGAACTCGCATCTGGAAGGCTCGTTTACAAGGGGTATGATTTCATAATTCCTTATTCTTCGCTTAATTAATAATATGCATAAAGGATGATCCGGTAATTGGTTTGTGAAAAATTTTAAAATCGATTTTATTTCGCTCGCTAAATTTTTCAATTTGATTACACTTTGAATTTCACAAAACCTAACAGAACAAAGAATCCATTAAAAGAGTCAAGAGATAAAATCTACTATCTTTTATGATTTAAAAGTTTTTCATCACTTTTATCGCTGGGACTCAGCTTAATAAATAATCCACATCATCGAATCACCCCTGCACTACGGCCAAGGATATTCTTTGGTATCACGACCACAATTATCCATGCACTACGGGCCAAGAATATTTGTGTATTCAATAATGGTCATGATCATGCCAACAACTGTCCATCAATGCACTACGGGCCAATGAGGACTTTTACCACACCATTTATAACATTACGGTCATGATTACACCGAATAATTCCTGGTCATAATCATACCAAGTCCATCTATGCACTACAGGCCACATATGACTTTCAAAAATATAAACATAAGGATGATGACAATGATATAAGGATTCAATAAAATAAGTTCAAGAATTAATTTATTCAGGAACTAATAAGTCCAAAATGTCAACATGATACTTCTTTGTAGAGTAAAATTCAAGAATGCTCAGAAGAATATTTCCATGAAAAGATACTGGATGAAGCGCAAATATCAAGGATATTCCACTAATTTCATGGAGTATAGAAGTCAAAACTTTAACTAACTGAGTATAATAAGGAATGGAATAACAAAAGAAATCATCAGGCATGCGATAGATCGCATACGTAGGTTATTCCAATGTAATAATAAATAACGGAATCGTCCCATGCAGAAAACGCATGCATGTGATATTCCAATGTAATAATAAAGATTTTAAATCAGTCCCATGGTAAAACGCATGCAGACAGATGTTCCAACAAAATAATAAAGATTTTAACCCGTGTCCCAAGTAGAAACCATGCATGTGATTTTCCAACATAATGATAAAGAATGGAACAATGTAAGAATTTCACCAAGTATAGGTAGCAGGTGTATACAAGTTATTCCAATGTAATAATAAAGAATGAAATAATGTAAGTTCTCTTCATGGATAAGAAAGAAATAATACTCCCTACCTTAGAAAAAATCGGATCTTTGGAATAAATGAGGTAGCAGACTTCTCTTCTTCTTTCTATAATTACTCTCTATAATAATCGCTCTAAAGTTTTTGTGAATTGGTGAGAAATGAAGGAATAATGAGCTTCTATTTATAGAAAAATATAGTTTCGATAATTGCACGTTTTGGGGATCGAAAAATTACAGTACAATACCTCCAACTTTTCCTTTATTTTTAATTTAGTCATGGAAGTATTATCAAACTTGCACCACCTCCCCTAATAGTAAATAATGTGATTCAATAGTAAATTATGTGAATCAATAGTTCTAGACATGTGAAAATACGAATTATAGTATAGTACCTCTATCTATACCTCTATTTTTAACTTAATCATGCAAGTATTATCAATCTTGCACCAATTCCCCTAATAGTAACAAGAATGTGAAATAATAGTATACACATGTGAACAAATAGTTATAATCATGTGAAATAATAGCAATCGATTTGCTCATTTATCCTCCCAGGTTAAATACTTCGATTGGTCAATATAACCTCCAGACATCAATTATTATCAAATAATTATCGATTTTCACTAACACAATTAATTCCAACACAATGAAACCATTTTTATCAAAAATATAAATTTCAAAATTTTGAAGTTTGACTTTTCCCGAAAAAGTCAACTATTGACTTTTTGACCAAATAGTGAATTCCAAAAAATTGTGTTTATAGACTATTTTTACTAATTTCATCGTTCCGGACTCAAATATCACGTCCGCGTCTCCAAATTCAACTCTGAACACAACTTCAATTTTAATAACATTCATCATTAATATTATAACTCACAATATTTATCAATCGTGTCGCTCCTGTGAAAGGGGGCTTTCCAATAAGGATTTCTCCTATCATGCGCCAATGATTAGGTGACCAAACCTCTCCTCGATGTAACTTCTAAACATTGTAAATATTGCAATTTAATAATATGAATAACTTTGTCATCTCAATTATTGATTTAATAAAATAACATATTATCTTGATGATACTTATGACAATAATCGAATCAATAATATGAGAGATATGATCAAAGAATTACCGTGTAGTAATAATTGAGTATAATTGAGTGACTTCTCACGTAAGCATCAATAATCAATACCGCGCTACTACGCAACCAACGCCAGACATTCAGATTTTTACTACCGGGTATTTCAATAGTTAACGGTAAAACTTCCGCCGTTATTTTCATAAAGTATTTTTGTCGCTTTCTCAATCCGATGATAATTCCGTTAATGGGGTCCACCAATGATTGTCTTGGCATCACGAATATTCCCCGTTAAAATGAATATTCCCCACCAATCGAATATTATATAACAACTCATGCGTATTTTGTAAAATTTGTAAATATTACTCACAACTATAACATTATATCAAATCCACACCATAATATTCAAAAATATATTTCAAGAAAATTTAATCTTTATTCAAAAGTTGGGGTCTTACAACCTCCCTTCTTATGAAATTTCGTCCTCAAAATTAGGATACGTGCACTGGTATGTCAAGAGAGGTGAGGATACTTTGATTTCATTTCGATTCTAACTCCTGTGTCATTTCCTCAACATCGTGGTTTCTCCACAAAACTTTGACTTGAGGTATAACCTTGGAGCGTAGAATATGTTCCTTCTTATCCAAGATTTTAACAGAACTTCTTCATACGTTAAATCTTCCTCTATTTTGTCCTGGTTCTAACTTCAATAATTTGGTTCGGGTCTTTCACATATTTATGTAATATGGATATGTGAAAAACGTTATGAACACGAGACATACTTGGCAGAACGCAAGTCTATAGCCACGCCCTACTCGATCGAGGATTAAAATGGGCCAATGAATCGAGGATTGAGCTTTTCTCTCTTTCCAAATCTTGTAACTCCTTTCCATGGAGCAACACGTAACAACACATGATCTCCTATATCGAATTCCACGTCCTTTCAATGAAGATTAGCATAACTCTTTTGTTGATCTTGTGAGGTTTTTATACGTTGTCGGATCGTTTGAATCTTTTCCGTAGTCATACGTACCAACTCCGGTCCCAACAACGTTGCTTTACCCACCTCATCCCAGCATACTTGATAACGACACTTTCTTCCATACAACGCTTAGAATGGAGCCATGCCAATACTTGCTTGATAACTGTTGTTGTAGAAAAACTCCACCAATGGTAAGAAATTGTCCCAACTTCCCTTGAAGTCAAGGACACAGAGTCTTAATGGATCTTCAAGTGTTTGAATTGTCCTCTCCGAATGCCCGTCCGTCTGAGGATGATATGCCGAGCTAAATCGTAAATCCGTGCCCATAGCTTTTTGCAAACTAACCTAAAATCTTGAAGTGAATCTTGGGTCTCGATCAGAAACTATGGATACTGGCATACCATGCAATCTTACAACCTCGTTTATGTACATACGAGCAAGACGTTCAAGTGTATAAGTTTCTCGTATCGGTAAGAAATGAGCAGACTTGGTCAATCTATCAACAATGACCCAAATCGCATCTATGCCTTGAGAAACTTTGGGAAGACCAGTAACGAAATCCATGGTAATGTGCTCCCACTTCCATTCTGGAATTTCAAGTGGTTGCAATGGACCTTTTGGTACTTGATGCTCCGCTTTAACTCGTTGACAAATTAGACACCTTGAGATAAATAGCGTTATCTCTCTCTTCATATTGCTCCACCAAAATGTATGACGAAGATCACGATACATTTTGGTACTCCCAGGATGGATTACAAACGGTGTGTTATGCGCCTCCATCATGATTTTATACTTTAAATTAGGGTCGTTAGGAACACAAAGTCTGGAGTTGACTCGAAGTATTCATTCTTCATCGATTCTTGCTTCCGGCATAGCACCTTCTTGCACTATCTTCCTTATACGCATCAGCTCCGGATCTGTAACTTGAGCAACTTTAACTTTATCAATTAAAGTTGGTTCTACTCGTATATTCGCCATCATCACATGAATCCCTGGAGTCTTTAACTCTATCTCCATCCTTTGCAAGTCACACAAAATGGGCTTTTGTGTTGTGAATATTGCACTCGTACCCGCATATGATCTTCTACTTAATGCGTCAGCTACCACGTTCGCTTTTCCAAGATGGTGTTGGATGGTATGATCATAATCTTTCAACAGTTCCAGCCAAAATTTTTGTCGCATGTTGAGTTCCTTTTGAGTGAAGAAATATTTGAGGCTTTTATGATCCGTAAAGATCTCTACTTTCTCTCCATACAAGTAATGCCTCCAAATTTTAAGTGCGAAGACAACAACTGCCAACTCTAGATCATGAGTAGGATAATTCCTCTCATATTTTTTGAGTTGTCTTGAGGCATAGGCTATGACTTTCCCATGTTGCATGAGAACACATCCTAACCCTTTGCCCGAAGCATCACTGTAGATGACAAATCCCTCCGAGCCAGATGGTATTGTCAAAACAGGTGCTGAAATGAGTCTCCTCTTGAGTTTTTGAAAACTCTTCTCACATTCCACGCTCCAACCGAATTTTGTATCTTTTCGAGTCAGCTGAGTTAATGGAGTAGCGATTCGAGAAAACCTTTCTACGAATCTCCGATAATAACCAAATAAACCGAGAAAGCTACGTCTTCGGTCCATCGATTTAGGTTGCTCCCCACTTTGAATAGCTTCAATCTTTCTTTGGGTCAATGATATTCCATGACTTGATATCACGTGCCCAAGGAATGCAACTTCCTCGCCGTAACTCGTGATTTCTTCAACTTGGCATATAGCTTGTTTTCACGAAGCTTTTGGAGTATCGACCTCAAGTGTTGCTCATTCATGATCTTCACGGCTTTTGGAATATATGAGGATGTCATCAATAAAGACGACCATAAAATGATCCAAATATTCCTCAATACTCGGTTCATCATATCCATGAAGCGCAAAGGAGCATTAGTCAATCCAAAAGACATGACTAAGAATTCTTAATACCCGTCATCGAAGTTCTAAAGCGCGTCTTTGGAATATCCTCGCTTTAACCTTCACCGATGATATCCGGAAAGAAGATAGATCTTTGAAAAAAATTGTGCTCCTTAGAATCGATCAAACAGTCATCAATACGTGGCAATGGGTACCTATTTTTGATTGTGACATGATTCAACTCCGATAATCAATACAAAAGTCGCATACTCCCATCTTTCTTCTTCACGAATAGTAATGGAGCACCCCAAGGAGACGTCTTGGGACGAATGAAACCAATATCTAACAATTCTCGCAATTGGGTCTTTAACTCCCGAAGTTCAATAGAGTCATTCGATATGGGCTTTGAAATGGGTTTTGTATCGGGTTCAAGGTCGATACAAAATTCAACTTCACGCCTCTGGGTAGGCCAGAAGTTCTTCGTGGAATACGTCGGAAATTTATTAACAATAGAAATATCCTTCAAATCTAACGTATTTTTGTTTAAATCTGCGACATGAGTTAAGAAAGCTTGACATCCGCTTTTTCAATAAACGAATAGCTTTATGGCTTGAGATGACCGTGATTGATTTTAATGGTTTGGTCGCTTGAATTAAGATAATAGGTTTATTAGGAATATGAAAGCTAACAACCTTACGAAAATAATCAATTTTAGCATGATGAGTAGTTAACCAATCAATCCCTAGAATCATGTCAAATGAAAGTATTTTTAAAGAGATAAGATCGACGGGTAACGTATGCGATTCTGATTTGAATCAAACAAGACTTATAAACAGTGGATGTAATGAAGGTTTCTCCTAATGGAGTTTCAACAGATAAGTCAAAGTCTAATTTCTCCGGAGTCAAATTTAAACGTTGAGCGCAAGTAGGAGAAATAAAAGAATGAGTAGAACCGGTATCAAATAAGGTATAGAATTCACTAGAGTTTATGATAAGCTTACCCGTGATAACCTCGTTCGGGTTCCTTGCTTTCTGGGAGGTCACAACAAACGCTCTCCCTTGAACTACCGGCTTTGACTTTTTGGGACGGCCTTTGGTGCCTCCATCCTAGTTGAATTTGTCTTTAGTGAACGACAAAATCGAGCTAAGTGACCTTCTCTTCCACAATTATAACATGCTTTGGATGGCATCGCGCAGTTTGGACTAATGTGTCCCTCCCCTCCGCATTTGAAGCATATGATAGGTGGTCGTTTTCCTTCCTTAACAACGGGTGCTGGTGCGGACGTCTTTCCATCGTTGTTGAATCTCTTTTTTTGAAATGTCCATTTTATTGTCTCTACTATGATTACAACCGGCGTGGTTACCATTTCGGCATGTTGATTCCTCCACGTTTGTTGTCACCGCTCACGATGGTATTACCACTCGGTATTTTTATTCGCATTTACCGCTTTCTCTTGGTTCAAGGTTGACTTCGTTATCGAGCTCCAACAACCTGAACCCTATTTACAATATCTGAATACAAACACAGTTTATGAGAAATAAGATATTATCGTATCTCCGGTTTCAAACCTCTTAAAAACATTCGGGTCATTCGCTCCTCATTATCAACCAAATGGGATGCAAACCGGGATAACTCCACAAATTTAGCCTCGTATTGCGACACGGTCATATTTTTTTGTTCCAACTTGATAAACTCCACCTCCTTCATGTAACGAATACTGTGACAACCCCAAAATAGGTCCATTCCATCCAACCCATTCTGAGTCGCCAAATACATGGTACAGAAAATAACTACAACTTTATTACAACAATTGTCGTGCAAAATACAACAACTCATGTGTTGTGAGTTTGGATACAAATATATACCAACTGTGACTCGTGTCCCAACCGTAATGTGACAAATGTCCCATCAATGGACAACACCTCACAATGACACCTTACATAAAGGTACAGTCAAAAACTATTTTAGAAATTAGAATCTTTGGAAAGTGCTCAAGGAAACCTTCGTACATGGGAGGCCATGCGTCTAGGTTATGATAGATATCATATGCCCACAGAATTATCCTTGGTTGACCCAATAGACCCCAAAGAAAAACGAGAAGATTACTATCATCTTCTTTCCAATGGTGAGTCTCCTCTTGACATATAATTATCTTCACTGTCTCTAATTGAGAATTATACTCCAAACAAACACCAAGATTATATAGGTAGTGCTCGTAGATATATTCCGCAAGTGGATGTGCACAACCCTGTCTTATGATAACACGAGTTTGTATGTCATTAGACATCTTGTATGATATTGGCAAAACACCCTTCCAAAGTTGAGTTCACTCACCCTATTCTTGGTTCACCAAAATTAAATATCAAATGACGATATAATACGACACACACTTATCTAAAGTCTCAATAAAATTATTTTCATACTATTTAGGAGAACCTCAACAACTATATAGACCACCGCTCTATTCCCCTCGTTATCCCCTCGCTCAACCCAAATACACTTTTTATTACCCGAAAGGAATTGTGAAGCAAAAGGGTGAAACACAACTAAATTTCAAGAAAGAATATCATGACTAAAGATAATTAAATTATCAATAGCCTTCATCAATAATAAATCAGAGATTTAGAACATATGGTAGATGATAAAACTTTTCAATCATAGTTGCAGCGGAACGAGCAATCCATTAGAAGAGTCAAATAGACCATAAAATCTATTATCGTCTCCATGTTAAAAGTCCACCAACAATGCTTTATCCCTGTAACATCAATCAACAATTCATGTCCACAATCACATGTATAACTCATAATCATAATTGTAGTTCTAAATTCCTTTTCTCATCCAGGACAAAGATAATTTTCATCACCTGAAACATCAAAGATCATGGTTATAACAAATCACAGTTCATGTTCATAATCATACTAATAAATTTATCTTTGCACTACGGGCCAAAGATATTCATCAACAGTTCATCTATGCACTACTGGCCAAAAATATTCAACAACATGTCATCTTTGCACTATGGGCCAAAGATATTCATCAACAATTCATCTTTGCACTACAGGCCAAAGATATTCAACAACGAGTCATCTTTGCACTACGGGCCAAAGATATTCATCAACAATTCATCTTTGCACTACAGGCCAAAGATATTCAACAACAGATCATCTTTGCACTATAAGCCAAAAATATTCAATAACATTTAAAAATCTATATAAACCATAATTATAACCATGTTGATCAATTCACCTTTGCACTTAAGCTTAAAATATTCAATTGTAAATTCAATGGTCATGATCATACCAGTCAACGATTCAACTTTGCACTACTGGCCAAAAAGAACCCATAGTCATGATCATACCAATAATCTACCCATCTTTACACTCAAGTCAAAGAGAAATTTCATCACCAGGATTATAAAAATGTTATATATGATAATAAAAAAAATATAATCAACATATAGATTTAATCTCAAGAGTAAGATTCATAAATCAACGATAATTTGGTCAGAAAAAGAACTAATTTTGTCGTGAATAGTACCTGTGAATAGTAACTCGTGAATAGTAACTCATGAATAGTAACTCGTGAATAGTAACTCATGAATAGGAACTCGTGAATAGTAACTCGTGAATAGTAACCCCAACATGAAAAAGGTAGAAATTCCACAATAAAATCCATACCAATATTTCGGTATAATGATATTGAAAGAATAACATCATTGTGAAGAAAATAATATCCCTTACTATCCCTTACCTCAAAAGAGCAGCACTTATGACTGGATATCGGATATGACGTCAAGAAGAAAACTTGTAGACCGATGAATAAAGAACTCACCAAGTATCTAAATACTCACAAAATACACTCGATAATCTAGAGAAAAAGAGAAAACTTATGAATTCTGGTGTGATTTTTAATTCTAACTTAGCCCTCAATTTATAGGAAAATGTTAGCACAATCAAGCAGATTTTGACTCGCTTTACACCGATGGCTTTACCTCGCTACTATTCCACCCACCAAAATCAGCCATCTTCCCCAACAACCAAAAAGTGGGGCCCACCCATTTCTAGACTTTTCCACCAAAATTATTTATAAACCTAATTTTCGAATCAGCCACCTCTTAAAATTTATAACAAATTATACGTTCATTTTTAACGGTTCAAAATTTGTGAACATATACTCAACTTATATATGTATAACATATCCAAAAATCACAACGATCCAACTACGATTAAAAATTATAACTCACACAATAAAGTCAGTAAGAACAATCGATTTGATCTTTTAATACCTTCAATCCGGCTAAAATACCGATAAAATACCTCAACATTAATTCCTTCATTTATAACCACATAAATAAATCCATCATTTATATCCACATCAAATAAATATTTCATTATCATATAAATCAATAATTAATTATTCATAAATAATATTACGAATCACAATAATGACAACCAGTAGCCCTTCGAAAGAGGGCTTTTCCGATAAGGATTTCTTCTTCTTGGTAGCATGAATTAGGTGACCAAACCTCTCCTTGACAGAACTTTCTAGACATTGCCAATAATGTTATCTAATAATATTATTCAAATAATATTAATTATTAATCTGATAATGGAGATACTATGCAGTGACAATTATTGAAAAACAATAATATAAAATATCAACGCAGCAATTATTGAATCAATAAAATAAAATATTGAATAATAATTACCGTAATAATTATTGAGTAGTGTCTTCTCACGTAAGAATTAATAATTCAAAAATACAATGGTAAAAAATCGTGTCTCTTTAGTGCAACAACGCCAGACATTTTATTTTTTAACCACCGTATTCCAACAATTGTTAATTGGAATAACTACGCCGTTATTTATAAAAACTAAAATTTATCGCTTTTCTTCATCCCACAGCTTATCCATTATGGGACCCACAAATAGTCTGCGTTGCATTTAATATTCCCTTCCCAAGATGAAAGAATATTCCACGACCAAACGAATATTCCCCGACAATTATGAATACTTTATAACCACTCATGCATTATTTTGAAAAAAAAAATTCATATATCACCCTTAACTTTAACTTTTATCAATTTAACCATTTAATTGGATAGTAATTATAAGAAAAATTGAATACTTTTATTTCATAAAATTCGGGGTCTTATAATCTCCTTCTTATGAAATTTCGTCCCCCGAAATTTACGCACTGGTATTTCAAAGAGTTGAGAATACCTTGTTTTCATTTCGATTCCATCTTTCCTCGCTCATCATAATTTCTCCATCGCTCATCTCCTCGTATTTCGATATCATTCTAAAATACGACTTCAAAACAAGGGTTAATTGAACAAATTAACATATCACATAATATCCCGATATTACGACCGACCAACAAATAAGCTTAGGTAGGACACACTAAATAAGGATTTACTCATCTCTCCTCCTAGTTATATTCCCTGGATCTCCACCAGAGATCATATCCCTAAGCTCGATACCAAATGTGACAACCCCAAAATAGGTCCATTCCATCCAACCCATTCTCGAAATTCGCCAAATACATGGTACGTAAAATAACTACAACTTTATTACAACAATTGTCGTGCAAAATAAACAACTCACGTGTTGTAAGTTTGGATACAAATATATACCAACCGTGACTCGTGTCCCAACCGTAATGTGACAAATGTCCCATCGATGACAAAGACCTCACAATGACACCTTACATAAAGGTACAATATAAAAACTATTTTAGAAATTAGAATCTTTAGAAAGTGCTCAAGAAACCTTCGTATACTGGAGGCTATGCGTCCTAGGTTATGATAGATATCATATGCCCACGTAATTATCCTTGGTTGACCTAATATACCCCAAAGAAAAAATGAGAAGATTACTATCATCTTCTTTCCAATGGTGAGTCTTCTCGACATATAATTATCTTTACTTTGTCTCTAATTGAGAATTATACTCCAAACAAACACCAAGATTATATAGGTAGTGCTTTCGTAGATATACTCTCGTAAGTGGATGTGCACAACCCCGCCTTATGATAACACGAGTTTGTATGTCATTAGACATCTTGTATGATAGTGGCAAAACACCCTTCCAAAGTTGAGTTCACCTCACCTTATTCGGTTCACCAAAATTAAATATCAAATGTCGTATATAATACGACACACTTATCTAAAGTCTCAATAAAATTATTTTCATACTATTTAGGGAGAACCTCAACAAATATAGACCACCGCTTTATTCCCTCATTATCCCACTTTCGACCCAAATTTACACTTTTATTACCTAAAAGGAATTGTGAAGCAAAAGGGTGAAAGACAACTAACTTCAAGAAAGAATATCATGACTAAAGATAATTAAATTATCAATAGCCTTCATCAAGAATAAATCGTAGATTTAGAACATATACGGTAGATGATAAAACTTTTCAACCATAGTTGCAGCGGAACGAGCAATCCATTAGAAGAGTCAAATAGACCATAAAATCTATTATCGTCTCCATGTTAAAAGTTCACCAACAATGTTTTATCCCTGTAACATCAATCAACAATTCATGTCCACAATCACATGTATAACTCATAATCTTAATTGTAGTTCTAATTCCTTTTCTCATCTAGGACAAAGATAATTTTCATCACCTGAAACATCAAAGATCATGGTTATACCAAATCACAGTTCATGTTCATAATCATACTAATAAATTTATCTTTGCACTACGGGCCAAAGATATTCATCAATAGTTCATCTATGCACTATTGGCCAAAAATATTCAACAACATGTCATCTTTGCACTACGGGCCAAAGATATTCATCAACAATTCATCTTTGCACTACAGGCCAAAGATATTCAACAACGAGTCATCTTTGCACTACGGGCCAAAGATATTCATCAACAATTCATCTTTGCACTACAGGCCAAAGATATTCAACAACAGATCATCTTTGCACTATATGCCAAAGATATTCAATAACATTTAAAAATCTATATAAACCATAATTATAACCATGTTATTCAATTCACATTTGCACTTAAGCTAAAAATATTCAATTGTAAATTCAATGGTCATGATCATACCATTCAACGATTCAACTTTGCACTACTAGCCAAAGAGAACCCATAGTCATGATCATACCAATAATCTACCCATCTTTACACTCAAGTCAAAGAGAAATTTCATCACCAGGATTATAAAAATGTTATATATGATAATAAAAACAATATAATCAACATATAGATTTAATCTCAAGAGTAAGATTCATAAATCAACGATAATTTGGTCAAAAAAAGAACTAATTTTGTCGTGAATAGTACCCGTGAATAGTAACTCGTGAATAGTAACTCATGAATAGTAACTCGTGAATAGTAACTTATGAATAGTAACTCGTGAATAGTAACTCGTGAATAGTAACTCATTAATAGGAACTCGTGAATAGTAACTCGTGAATAGTAACCCCAACATGAAAAAGGTAGAAATTCCACAATAAAATCCATACCAATATTTCGGTATAATGATATTGAAAGAATAACATCATTGTGAAGAAAATAATATCTCTTACAATCCCTTACTATCCTTTACCTCAAAAGAGAAGCACTTCTGACTGGATATCGGATATGACGCTGAAGAAAACTTGCACTGATGAATAGCAACTCACCAAGTATCTAAATACTCATAAAATACACTCGATAATCTAGAGAGAAAAAGAGAGAAAACTTATGAATTCTGGTGTGATTTTTAATTCTAACTTAGCCCTCTATTTATAGAAAAATGTTAGCACACCCACCAAAAATTAGCCATCTTCCCCAACAACCAAAAGTAGGGCCCACCCATTTCTAGAATTTTCCACCAAAATCATTTATAAACCTAATTTCCGAATCAGTCACCTCTTAAAATTTATAACAAATTATAATGTTCATTTTAATCTGTTCAAAATTTGTGAACATATACTCAACTTATATATGTATAACATATCCAAAAATCACAACGATCCAACTGGTTGATTACAAATTATAACTCACACAATAAAGTCAGTAGAACAATCGATTTGATCTTTTAATACCTCCAATCCGACAAAATAATGATAAAATATCTCAACATTAATTCCTTCATTTATAACCACATAAATAAATCCATCATTTATATCTACATCAAATAAATATTTTATTATCATATAAATCAATAATTAATTATTCACAAATAATATTACGTAATCACAATAATGACAACCAGCGCTTCCTGTGAAAGAGAGGGCTTTCCGATAAAGATTTCTCCTTCATCGCGCAATTAATTAGGTGACCAAACCTCTCCTTGACAGAACTTTTTAGACATTCCTAATAATGTTATCTAATAATATTATTCAAATAATATTAATTATTGATCTGATAATGGAGATACTTGTCGCAAGGACAATTATTAAAACAACAATAATATAAAATATCAACGCAAAAGAATTATTGAATCAATAAAATAAAATATTGAACAGTAATTATTGTAACAATTATTGAGTGGTGCCTTCTCACGTAAGAATCAATAATTCAAAATATCATGCAAAACCGCAATATTCTTGTCTTGCAACGCCATTACTTTATTTTAACCACCAGGTATTCCAATAGTGTTAACGGTAACAACTACGCCGTTATTTATAAAAACTCAAGCTTTGTCGTTTTCTTTATCCGACAGTTATCCGTTATGGGACCCACAAATAGTTGTGCCGTCGTACGAATATTCCCCGACAGAAAGAATATTCCACGACCAAACGAATATTCCCCGACAATAATGAATACTTTATAACCACTTGCATATTTTGAAAAAAAATTCATATATCACCCTTAACTTTAACTTTTATCAATTTAACCATTTACTGAATAGTAATTATAAGAAAAAATTGAATACTTTTATTTCATAAAATTCGGGGTCTTACAAATACTTTCGGGAAAGTACTTGTCGTTGAATGTACTATCGGAACTTCTCCCAAGACATCTTGAGTCGTCCAGTTAGGTATGCTTTTACTGATTCCCACCAAGAATCGCCTTTTCACGCAACATAAAGGTGTGGCGAAGGGAACCTTTTGTTCCTCGAGCATCCCAAGACATCAAATATCTTGGTTATCTCATTTATCCATGCTTCCGCCTTAAGTGGTTTTGCTCTCCAATAAACTCATTGGTCCCAGCTCTTGAATCGCTTTCATGGTGACCGTCCGAGAGTTGCCAGGTGTTTCCACCGCATTTTGGATGGGAGCCGCTCTACTTTGATGTTGCATGAATTGCATGAAGCCTTGGAACATTCCATCGTTCATCATTTGGTCGGTGTTGTTGTTTGCATGAGGATTTTCGCCTTCCCGATGCACATTGTCTCCGTTATTGATCTGTGGAGACTCAACGGTCTCGTGTGCTCCATCGATGTTCTCAACATTCTTGGATGCCATTTTCAAATCGCCACAAAACAAGGGTTAATTGACATGAAACATATTATCCCTACACTCGACCGACCAAATAAATACCAAATAAACTTAGGTAGGTCATAAGTAGCGAAGGAATTCCCGCCTCCCTCCTAGTTCTAGTCTCACATCTTAGCCAGGGATCATATCCCTAAGCTTTGATATTAATCATGGCGCCCCAAAATAGGTATACATCACCTATTCTGAGTCGTCAAATACATGGTACATAATACAAATACAACTTAATAATACAACTGTCGTGTACAATACGACAAAACATAAGTTGTGAGTTTGAATACAAATATTATCTACTAGAGATTATATAAACTCAAAAGGAGTCCTCATTACAATTATTATCACACTATTTCACAGAATAGTGAGGACTACTAATGCTATCATCTGGCATGTCACTCCGTTCCCAGACTAGTCCCTGTTACATTCTCATTTCCTGAAGAGAACAATGAATTAAAAGGGTGAGCTCAACTAGCCCAGTAGGAAATATTATGACTAAGATAATGCAGAATATATTATCGTTAGCCTTGAACAGTGTTAAACTGATACAATATAACAACCATCAAGTTTAACTGCAGCGGAACGAGCAATCCATTAAAAGAGTCAAGTAAAGAATAAAATCTACTATCTTTTATGATTTAAAAGGTTTTTCATCACTTTTATCGCTGGGACTCAGCTTAATAAACAATCCACATCATCGAATCACCCCTGCACTACGGCCAAGGATATTCTTTAGTATCACAACCACAATTATCCATGCACTACGGGCCAAGAATATTTGTGTATTCAATAATGGTCATGATCATGCCAACAACTATCCATCAATGCACTACGGGCCAATGAGGACTTTAACCACACCATTTATAACATTACGGTCATGATTACACCGAATAATCCCTGGTCATAATCATACCAAGTCCATCTATGCACTCCAGGCCACATATGACTTTCAAAAATATAAACATAAGGATGATGACAATGATATAAGGATTCAATAAAACAAGTTCAAGAATTAATTTATTCAGGAACTAATAAGTCCAAATTGACAACATGATACTTCTTTGTAGAGTAAAATTCAAGAATGCTCAGAAGAATATTTTCATGAAAAGATACTGGATGAAGCGCAAATATCAAGGATATTCCACTAATTTCATGGAGTATAGAAGTCAAAACTTTAACCAACTAAGTATAATAAGGAATGAAATAACAAAAGAAATCATCAAACATGCGATAGACCACACAGGCAGGTTATTCCAACAGAATAATAAATCACTAATCAGTCCCGTAAAATGCATGCAGACGTGATATTCCAACAAAATAATAAAGATTTTAATCAGTCCCACGTAAAACGCATGATGTGATATTCCAACAAAATAATAAAGACGAAACCGTGTCCCAGATAACGCACAAAACAGGATGTTTCAACAGAATAATAAAATTCAGTGCAATTCCGGCGTAGAACGCATGCATGTGATGTTCCAACAACATGATAAAGAATGGAACAATGTAAGAATTTCACCAAGTATAGGGTAGCTCAGCATATCTGAGTTATTCCAACGTAATAATAAAGAATGAAATAATGTAAGTTCTCTTCATGGATAAGAAAGAAATAATACTCCCTACCTTAGAAAAAACTGGATCTTTGGAATAGTGAGGTAGCAGACTTCTCTTCTTCTTTCTATAATTTCTCTCTATAATAATCCCTCTAAAGCTTTTGTGAATTGGTGAGAAATGAAGGAAGAATGAGCTTCTATTTATAGAAAAATGTAGTTTTGATAATTGCACGTTTTGGGGCTCGAAAAATTACAGTACAATACCTCCAACTTTTCCTTTATTTTTAATTTAGTCATGGAAGTATTATCAAACTTGCACCACCTCCCCTAATAGTAAATAATGTGATTCAATAGTAAATTATGTGAATCAATAGTTCTGAGACATGTGAAAATAAGAATTACAAAGATAAGACTCTCCATCTATACCTCCATTTTTAACTTAGTCATGCAAGTATTATCAATCTTGCACCAACTCCCCTAATAGTAACAAGAATGTGAAACAATAGTATACACATGTGAACAAATAGTTATAATCATGTGAAATAATAGTAATCAATTGCTCATTTATTCGGTTAAATACCCGATTGGTCAATATAACCTCCAGACATCAATTATTATCGAAATAATTGTCGATTTTCACTAACACAATTAATTCCAACACAATGAAACCATTTTTATAAAAAATATAAATTTTGAAATTTCGAAGTTTGACTTTTCCCGAAAAAGTCTACTGTTGACTTTTTGACCAAATAGTGAATTCCAAAAAATTTTGTGTTTATAGACTATTTTTACTAATTTCATCGTTCCGAACTCAAATATCACGTCTGCGTCTCCCAATTCAACTCCGAACACAACTTAAATTTTAATAACATTCATCATTAATATTATAACTCACAATATTTATCAACCGTGTCGCTCCTGGAAAGAGGGCTTTCCAATAAGGATTTCTCCCTATCAGCGCCGCAATTAGGTGACCAAACCTCTCCTCGATGTAACTTCTAAACATTGTAAATATTGCAATTTAATAATATGAATAACTTTGTCGTCTCAATTATTGATTTAATAAAATAACATATTATGTTGATGATCTACGACAATAATCGAATCAATAATATGAGAGATATGATGCAAAGAATTATCGTAGTAATAATTGAGTATAATTGGTGACTTCTCACGTAAGCATCAATAATCAATACCGTGTGCTACTACTACGAAACCACGCCATTCATCGTATTTTTACTACTAGGGTATTTCAACAGCTTAACGGTAAAACTTCCGTCGTTATTTTCATAAAAAATATTTTTTGTCGTTTTCTCATCCGAATAATAATTCCGCTTAATGGGGTCCACCAATGATTGTGCCATTGCATTTAATATTCCTGTTAAAACGAATATTTCCCACCAATCGAATATTATATAACAACTTGCGTACTTTGCAAAATTTGTAAATATTACTCACAACTATAACATTATATCAAATCCACACCATAATATTCAAAAATATATTTCGAGAAAATTTAATCTTTATTCAAAAAAGTTGGGGTCTTACAAAGGTAACCAATAAAAAATAGAACATTGCATAGGGAAGTGAGAGATAAGAGACTGATGTGAAATGTAATATTGATAACCAAACTTTCGTACCAAGGTAACCAAACATTTATACCAAGGTAACCAAACCTTTATACCAATGTGACGCCCCCAAAATAGGTATACATCACCCATTCTGAGTCGCCAAATACATGGTACAGAAACAACTACAACTTCATTAATACAATTGTCGTGCAAAATACGACAACACATAAACTGTGAGTTTAAATACAAATATTATCTTCTGCAGACAATATCCACACTCAAATAAGTCCTCATTATAATTATTGATACACTATTTCACAAAATAGTGAGGACTACTAAAACAACTGTCTTGAACCATTACTCCACACCCCGACTAGTTCCCGCTATATTCTCGTCTCCTGAGAAGAAAAATGGAACAAAAAGGAAAAGGGTGAGCTTAACTAGCCCAGTAAAGAATATTATGACTAAGATAATGTACAACAAATTATCCTTAGTCTTCAACAGGAAAAAATCGATGTAATACAATAGACAACAAGTTTTAGATCAACAATCTGCAGCTGAAACAACAATTCATTAGAAGAGTTAAGTAGAGAATGAAATCTACTATCATCTATGAATTTAAAAGTCCACCAACAATATTTTATCCCTGTAACATCAATCAATGTACATCATAAATCAAATATTTATCTTTGCACTACAGGCCAAAGATATTCACCATTAATGGTCATGTTCATCTAAACATCCATGCTCATCTTGCACTACGGCCAAAGATATTCATCATTAGTCATGTTCATCTAAATACATGTTGCATCATTGCACTACGGCCAAAGATATTCATTATAAAATCATTCATCTTTACCACTACAAAGCCAAGGATATTCGGTTATATCATCATTTAGACCGAGGATGATGAAAATATTTTAAAGAAAACGAATCCAAATGAAACAAAAGAACAAGTATTAAGGATTCATACTTTAAATAACCCAAGTTCAAAAATACTTCATAAATAACCGAGTGGAGTAAAATTCAAGAATGAAGACCAAAACATAGATCCAATCAAAATAAGAATCATAATGAGATAATCTTGGACACGAGAAAAGAAAATTTAATTTTCACGTGAATAAGTGTCAGATTCGTGAATAATTAATAAGTCGATACGAATAAGACCTCACACTAAAAGATAGAAATTTCACAAAAATATCATCATGCTTTGTGAATAGTACTCATGAATAAGAATCAGTGAATAAGTAATTCATGAATAGTAACTCGTGAATAAGTAACTCATGAATAAGTAACTCCAACATGAAAAAGTTTCAAATTTGATAAAAAATTCCAACCAATATTTCTAAGATAATGATATTGAAGAAATAATATCATTTTCGAATAAAATAACATCCCTTACCTCGCAAAAAAAAGATTTCCGACTAGAATATTTGGATATAGTCTTGAAAGAACTTGCAGACAGTATAAAGAATACTCAAAGTACTAAAATACACACAAAATACGCTCGATATTATAGAGAGAAAGAGAGAAAATCTTTAGTTTACGTGTCATTTTCAATTCTAACCCAAGACCCTATTTATAGAAATCGCTTATAACACCAAAGCAAAAAAATTTAATATAATAATATTATATATAAACAAAATTCATACGCCCACATCTTGAATCAATTCAAATACCATTACACACATGTTAAAGATGCCCACAACATATAAAAAACTTTTTATTAATAAAATAAATAAAACTTCCAAAAATCAATTATTTCAGAACTTCGGAACTTTAATAATTCATAATAAATAGCCCTTTTATCAGAAAATTCGAATCTTGTGACTTTTTATAGGAAATTCAATTCTCTACAACTTTGCAGAAGAAAGTTTTTCCAAATTCCAAACAGAAATGGGGTCCACCGACACACAAAACATGTGTTAATCATTTAATGCAACAAAAATACTCTTTCTCCTCATATACTCTTATATCCCACATTCATTGTAAAATATCATCATTATTATATTATAATAATATAATAAAATATTATTTTATCGTAAAAGATAAAATATCAATTTTTAACAATTGTCACTTTAAAAAATTTTCTCCATCTATATCCACATAAAATCAATATTTTCTCATCATATAAATCAATAATTAATAATTCACAAAATAATATTACAGAATCACAAGATCGGCAACCTGTGCCGCTCACAGTGAAAGAGGGGCTTTCCAATAAGAATTTCTCCTTCTTGGCGCTTGAATTAGGTGACCAAACCTCTCCTTAGATGTAACTTTCTAGACATTGCCAATAATGTTTTCTAATAATATTATTCAGATAATATGAATTATTGCTTCGATAATGGAAAATACCGTGTAGTGACAATTATCAAAACAACAATAATATATAAAATATCAACGCAACAATTATTGAATCAATAAAATAAAATATCGAATAAGAATTACCGTAATAATTATCGAGTAATGTCTTCTTCACGTAAGAATCAATAATTGGTGCAATACCGCAAATGTATCTTCTTGTGCAACAACGCCAGACATCGTGTTTTAACCACCGGGTATTCCAACAAAGATAATCTGTAATAACTACGCCATTATTTATAAACGACTTATACTTGTCGCTTTCTTCATCCAATCGCTTTTGCGTTATGGGGCCCACACAAGGTCAAGTCGTCATACGAATATTCCCGGATGTGCAAGATATTCCACGACCAAATGAATATTCTCCGACAACAATGAGTATTTTATAACCACTTGCTTATTTGAAATATTTGCATGATTTTACCCATAACTAACCACATTAATCAAATCAACCCTTACTATTTCAAAATAATAATTAGAGAAATTAAATCTTTATTTATAAAAAGTCAGGGCCTTACAACCTCCCTCCTTATGAAATTTCGTCCTCGAAATCGACATACGTAGACACGTCCCAAGATCTTGACCGGTACCTCCTCGACGTTAAATCTTCTCGCTATCTCGTCTGGTTCTAACTCAATAATGTGGTTCGGTCGTCCACATATTTACGTAACATCGATCACGCGAAAAATGTTATGAACACGCGTCATACTTGGCAGAAACGAGTCTATAGCCCACGCTTCTATTCGATCGAGGATTTCAAATGGACTAATAAATTAAAGGTTTGAGCTTTCCTCACATCGCCGATTCTTGTTTTTGGAATAACGACTTCTTGCATCTTCTTCTTCATATTCATCAGCTCCGGTGTGTAGCTTGAACGTTTTTAACTTTATCAATTAAAGTCGATTCTAATCGTATATTTACTATCTTCACGTAGGTTCGTATATTCGCACTTGTAAACGCATACGATCTTCTGCTCAACGCGTTAGCTACCATGTTCGCTTTTCCAGGATGGTATGGTCAGAACATGTGCCGAAATGAGTCTCCTCTTGAGTTCTTCGAAGCTCTTCCCACATTCCTTGCTCCATTCGAATTTTGTATCTCTACGAGTCACCAAGTTAATGGAATAGCGATTCGAGAATATCCTTCTACGAATCTCCGATAAGAAACTAAATAAGCTTCAGAAAGCTACTTATTTCGATTCTCGACTTAGGTTGCTCTAATCGTGACTCATATCCCAATCTTGGATAAGACGTCACAATGACACCTATCGCTTTACTATCGCACGAATATGGCATCCCTACGGAGAGTCCTCGCTTTGGTGTATTCCACAAAGGAAGTCACCGATAAAGGCTCGGTACACAAACTTCTACAATTGAATTTTTAACTCCCGAAGTTCAATAGAGCCATGAGATTTTAAAATGGGTTTTGACCGGGTTCAAAGTCGATACAAAATTCAATATCACACTTTGGGGAGTAGGCGAGAAAATTTTTCAGAAATACGTCGAAATTTACTAACAATGTAAATATCATTCAAATCGACGATTTTTTGTTCAAGTCCATAACATGGCTAAGAAATCTTGACATCCGCTTTTTCAATAAACGAATGACTTTTACGACTTGATATAAAAGAGTTTGACTTCAATGGTTTGGTTGCTTAAATTCAATAACAGTTGCTTAGAATATGAAAACTAACAACCTTACAAAAGCAATCAATTTTAGCATGATGAGTGGTTGATCAATCAATCCCTAAGGTCACATCAAATGCAAGAATTTTTAAAGAAATAAGGTCAACAAGTAATGTGATGGTGCCAACTTGGATCAAACAAGATTTATAAACAAATGGATGTAACGAAAGTTTCTCCTAACTAATTTCAACAAATAAGTCAAAGTCTAATTTTCTCCTGAGTCAAGTTTAAACATTGAGTATAAGCGTGAGAGATAAATGAATGGGTAGAACTCGGTATCTAATAAGGTATAAACTTCGTAGAAATTTATAATTAACTAACCTGTCTAACTTCTTTCGGGTTCCTCGCATTTCGACGATAAATACGACAAAACGCTCTTCCAGAACCGCTGACTTTGACTTGTCCGGATGACCTTTTGAGTCACCATCCCCATCGGACTTGGTTTCTCTACAAGATAATCTCGAAAGCGATATGTTCTTTTCTTTCCGCAAATATAACATACCCCGAAGGTCATGAAACAGCTTTGGACTTATGTGTCCTTCTTCTCCGCATCTCAGAGATCTAACCGGCGGTCTTTCTCCTCCTCTAAAATTTGTTCATTGTGTTGGTGTCAGCCGCCGACATCTTCCCGCCATCGTTAAATCTTCTCTTCTTGAAATTTCCACTGAAGTTATTTCTTCTATTACTTGCTATGATTACCACCAAAGTGGTTACCATTTCTGGAATGATAATTTCCTCCGGGATGGTTATCATTGTTCAGACGACCATCGCCACCAGACGATTATCATCGAAGTTATTG
Organism: Panax quinquefolius; assembly: GCA_020205615.1. Lineage (NCBI taxonomy): Eukaryota > Viridiplantae > Streptophyta > Magnoliopsida > Apiales > Araliaceae > Panax > Panax quinquefolius. The sequence goes on along the minus strand of CM035164.1, from coordinate 123,860,212 downwards.
GTCATTATTCTTCATTGAGCCGAAATCATTATCGCTACTCCAATAACTCGAGCCCTATTCACAACATCCTAATATAAACAAAGTTTGTGAGAAATGAGGTATTGGACGTATTTTGGGTTTCAAACCTCGCAGAAACATTCGCGTCATTCTCTCCTCATTATCAACCAAATGCGATGCAAATTGGGACAACTCGAAGAACTTTAGCTTTCAGATCGCGACATCGCTCATATTGTTTTGCTCCAAACTGATGAACTCTACCTCCTTCATGTGACGAATACTTTCGAAACTACTTATCGTTGAACAATTCTTGAACTTCTCCCAAGACATCTTCAGCGGTCAAGAGGTCGAGTACGCTTTTACTTGATTCCCACCAATAATCACTCTCTCTCGTAATACGAAAGTGGCGAAAGGAACCTTTTTGCTCATCCGAGCATCCCAAGACATCAAATATCTTAGTGATCTCGCTTTATCCACGCCTCTCGCCAGTAAGTGGTTCTCGCTTTCCCAAAAACTCCGGCCATCCTAACTCCTCGAATCGCTTAATGGTGACCATCCGTGAGTTGCCAGGTGTTTCCACCTACATTTTGAATGAGAGTCTTTCTTGTTTGGTTTTGTATGAATTCTAGAAAGTTCCTAAACATACCATCGCTCATCATCTACTCAAATGGGTGTTGTTTCACAGGAGGAACATTGTCACTGTTGCACGCTCTCCCTCATCAGTGAGCAAAGGTGTCTCCACGGTCTCATTTACTCCATCATTAACATTCTCAATCGACATTCTCAAAACATCGCCATTAAACAAGGGTTAATTTAATAAATTAACAAATCACATAATACCCTATATTATGACCGACCGATCAACAAATAAGCTTAGTAGGACACACTAGCGAAGGATTTACTCGCCTCTCCCTCCTAGTTCTATTCTCCGATCTCCGCCAAAAGATCATATCCCTAAGCTCGATACTAATCGTGACGCCCCAAAATAGGTATACATCACCCATTCTCGAGTCGCCAAATACATGGTATGTAAACAACTATAACTTCATTAATACAATTGTCGTGCAAAATACGACAACACATAAACTGTGAGTTTAAATACAAATATTGTCTTCTGTATAATATCCACACTCAAATAAGTCCTCATTACAATTATTGATACACTATTCACAAAATAGTGAGGACTACTAAAACAACCGCCCCGAACCATTACTCCACACCCCCGACTAGTTCCCCGCTATATTCTCGCCTCCCCGAGAAGAAAAATGGAACAAAAAGGAAAAGGTGAGCTCAAAAGCCCAAGAAAGAATATTATGACTAAGATAATGTACAACAAATTATTCTTAGTCTTCAACAGAGAAAATCGATAGAATACAATGTAGACAACAAGTTTTAGATCAACAATCATAGCTGAAACAACAATTCATTAAGAAGAGTTAAGTAGAGAATGAAATCTACTATCATCTATGAATTTAAAAGTCCACCAACAATATTTTATCCCCGTGTAACATCAATCAATATACATAATAAATCAAATATTCATCTTTGCACTATAGGCCAAAGATATTCACCACGATTCATGTTCATCTTTGCACTACGCCAAAAAGATATTCATCACTTAATTCATGTTCATCTAAATACTGCTCATCTTTTGCTACGGCCAAAGATATTCATTATAAAATCATTCATCTTTGCACCAAAGCCAAAGATATTCGGCTTATATCATCATTTAGGACCGAGGATGATGAAAAATATTTTAAAGAAAACGAATCCAAAGGAAACAAAAGAACAAGTATTGAGGATTCATACTTTAAATAACCCAAGTTCAAAATACTTCATAAATAACCAGTAGTGGAGTAAAATTCAAGAATGAAGACCAAAACATAGATCCAATCAAAATAGAAATCATAATGCATAATCTTGGACACATAAATGAAAATTTAATTTTTCCGTGAATAGTGTCATATTCGTGAATAAGTCGTAGATACATGAATAAAGGTCGTATACGTGAATAAGTAACTCCGACACTAAAAAAGATAGAAATTTCACAAAAAATATCATCATGCTTCGTGAATAGTACTCGTGAATAAGAACTCGTGAATAAGAACTCATGAATAATAACTCGTGAATAAGAACTCATGAATAAGAACTCCCGATATGAAAAAGTTTCAAATTTGATAAAATTTCCAACCAATATTTCTAAGATAATGATATTGAATAAATAATATCATTTTCAATAAAATAACATCCCTTACTCTCGCAAAAAACAGATTTCCGACTAGAATATCGGATATAATCTTCGAAAGAACTTGCAGACCGTATAGCAATACTCAAAGTACTAAAATACTCACAAAATACGCTCGATATTATAGAGAGAAATCTCTTTAGTTTTTGGTGTCATTTTCAATTCTAACCTAAGCACCATATTTATAGAAAATCGCTTAGAAACACCAAAGCGTAAAATTTAATATAATAATATTATATATAAACAAAATTCATACACCCACATCTTGAATCAATTCACCACCATGCACATATGTTAAAGATGCCCACAACATATAAAAAACGTTTTTATTAATAAAAATAAATAAAACTTCCAAAAATCAATTATTTTAGAACTTCAGAACTTCAATAATTCATAATAAATAGCCCTTTTATCAGAAAATTCAAATCTCGCGACTTTTTATAGGAAATTCAATGCTCGACAACTTTGCAGAAGAAAGTTTTTCCAAATTCTAAACAAAAATTGACCGAAATCCACATACGGACGATTTTACAGGCTATAATCAAATTTCAGTCAAGAAATGGGGTCCACCAACACACAAAACATGTGTTAATCATTTAATGCAACAAAAATACTCTTTCTCCTCATATACTCATATATCCCACATTCATTGTAAAAATATCATCATTATTATATTATAATAATATAATAAAATATTATTTTATCGTAAAAGATAAAATATTAATTTTTAACAATTGTCACTTTAAAAATTTTCTCCATCTATATCCACATAAAATCAATATTTTCCTCATCATATAAATCAATAATTAATTATTCACAAATAATATTACAGAATCACAAAGATCGGGCAACTGTGTAGTTCCTGGAAGAAGGGGGCTTTCCAATAAGAATTTCTCCTCATCGCACGCAATTAGGTGACCAAACCTCTCCTGTATGTAACTTTCTAGACATTACCAATAATGTTTTCTAATAATATTATTTAGATAATATGAATTATCGCTTCGATAATGAAAAATACTTTGTGTAGTGATAATTATCAAACAAACAAGAATATCAAATATCAACGCAATAATTATTGAATCAATAAAATAAAATAATTGAACAAAGAATTATCGTAATAATTATCGAGTAATGCCTTCTTACGTAAGAATTTATAATTGGTGCAATACTGCGTAATGCTATCGCAGCTGAACAACGCCAGACATCGTGTGTTTTAACCAATTTGGTATTCCAACAAGATAATCTGTAATAACTACGCCGCTATTTATAAACAACTTATACTTGTCATTTTCTTCATCCAATCGCTTTCCATTATGGGTCCCACACAAGGTCATGGCTACTCAGCATTTAATATTCCCGATAGCAAGAATATTCCACGACCAAACGAATATTCTCCGACAACAATGAGTATTTTATAAACACTTGCTAATTTGAAATATTTGCGCATTTTACCCATAACTAACCACATTAATCAAATCAACCCCTTACTATTTCAAAATAATAATTAGAGAAATTAAATCTTTATTTATAAAAAGTTGGGGCCTTACAACCAAGGTAACCAAATCTACCTTCACACATGCAATATGAATTTGTTACCTTGGTCTAAAAGTTTGGCAACCAATTTCATGAAGGTAAATAAAAAATAGAACACTGCATAGGAAAGAGAGAAATAAGAGATTGATGTGTAATGTAATATTGATAACCAACCCTTCGTACCAAGGTAACCAAACATTTATACCAAGTTAACCAAACCTTTATACCAAGGTAACCTTTTTTTTATGAATATTTGGTTACCCACAAAAACTAAAATGGTTACCTTTGTATGAAGGTTTGGTTACCAACTGCAAAGTCAAATGCATTGAAAATTAAGAATATCACTAAAAACGAGGGAAGCCTTTAAACAGTAATTACCAAAAAAGAAAAAACAATCAACGATATCTTAAAGCTCACTACATTAAATGTAATCAACTTAACCAACAAGCACATTTTGCGTATATTTAAGCACATTTTACGATCTCGAGCTAAAGACTAATTTTTTAAGAATCTAAATTAAAACTTACCCATCCAATATTCATGAAAATTAAGCGAACCCACTTAAAGATATATATATATATATATATATATATATATATATATATATATATATATAGAGAGAGAGAGAGAGAGAGAGAGAGAAATGAGAGAAAAAACAACTGGAGGGGGAAACCGAGAGAAACAGCATATGTAAGAGACCACAAATTCATAGAAAACAAATGGATCTTCAAAGCAGAACAAAAGCTCAAGAATGTGAAATACGTGATGAGAGAAGTGAGAGAAAGCTAAAAGGAAGCCATGTATATGAGTTTTAGTGATATTTGGAAGAGAAAAGAACCAAATTTCTTAGCTTTTACATTATCAGAAAGAAGAAAACTAGAGACAGAGCAGAGGAAGAGAGAGAAATAAAAGGAAAGAGAGTGTGAATGTACGTGTTTATCATATATGCGCCACTTTAGTTTGTTTTAATATGTAGATATATTAATTACTTAATTTAATACTAATTCATTAAATTAAGGGATCCTAATTGAATACTAATTTCCTAAATTAAGGAATCCTAATTGCATTAGTATTGTAAATAAATATGGAAGTGTATTAGTTGTGTAAAAATTTTATGAGTGCACTACTGTTGTAATTATTTTTAAAAATATAATAGAATATGTAATTGTTCCATTAAAGATCTTCCACCGCTGTAAAAGCAGTTCACTTCAAATATTAAAAAAGAAAGGAGTTAAATACTTTTTCAGTCACCGTATTATATGTCAACTTACAGATGGATAACTGATTTTTTTTTCTTATAGTCAACTCACCGTACTCGATTTTACTAACAAAAAATTAAAAAAACCATTAAGTCAAGGTTGACTTAACGAAAGTGATGATGTGGCAGCTGACTTGTCTAAAAAAAAGCCTATGTGGCAGTTAGTATGCGACGACGTGGTAGTGATGATGTGGATTTGGAGGAAAGTTTCAATGAAAAGAATATTTTAAAGTATAATATAAATTATAAAAATTAGCCAAACAAATAATAAAATAAATAAATAAATAAAAATAATAATTTTTAATAAAAATTAAAAAACGCAATTTTTTTATTTTTTAATAAAAAAAATTTTAAAACGCATTTTTTTTAATAAAAAAAATATTTTTTTTATTTTGATTAAAAATAATTTAAAAGGCAATTTTTTTATAAAATAAATATTTTAATAAAAAATGCGCTTTTTAATAAAAATAAAAAATGTAGTTTTTTTAATAAAATAATAAAAAGCAGTTTTTTTTTAATAAAAAAATTAATGATTAATTTTAAAATATTTTAATTAAGAGATTTTAAATTTTGAACAGTTTTAAAATTAAAAATATTTTAAAATTAATCATTAATTTTTTTATTAAAAAATGCATTTTTTTAATTAAAAAACAGTTTAAGAGATTAAAAAATTGCATTTTTAAATCATAATGCTTTAAAGAGGTTTTTTATTAAAAAAATGTATTTTAAGTCAACCTTGACTTAAAAAAAATAATAATTATTTTTTTATAATAAAATTAATCTGTTACTTTTTTGTTATTAAAAAATTGCGTTTTTAATTATTTTATTAAAAAAAACTGAATTTTTTTATTATAAAAAAACTGCATTTTTAATTTTTATTTAAAAAAAAGTAGCGTTTTAACTTTTTTTTTAATAAAAAAAAAAAAAAAATTATTTAAAAATTGCTTTTTTAATTATTTTATTAAAAAAACCTACATTTTTTTAATTTTTATTTTAAAAAATTGCATTTTTTTTTTATTAAAAATATTTTTTTTATTAAAAAAACTACATTTTAATTTTTTTTAATAAAAAAAAAAAGTTATTTTATTAAAAAATGCGTTTTAAATTTTTTAATAAAAAAAAAAAAAAAAATCTAGCTTTTTTAATTTTTTTATTAAAATAATTATTTTTATTTATTTATTTTCTTGTTTTTTTGGCTACTTTTATAATTTATATTATACTTTAAAATATTTTTTCCCATTTTTCATAAAAAATTTACTCCAAATCCACATCATCACCGCTTAATGTCAGATACTAATTGCTACAGAGTAGGCTTTTTTGAATGTCACCGCCACATTATCAATTCTTGACTTAACGGTCTTTTAAATTTTTTGTTAGTAAAATCGAGTATAGTGAGTTGACTGTAAGAAAAAAAAGTTCAGTTATCCATCTGTAAGTTGACATATAGTACGGTGACTTAAAAAATATTTAACCCAAACAGAAAGTGGTTAGCATGATGATCAATACAGTGTCGACACCGACACGCAAGTTGAGAGATGATTTCTCGCTGCGTGCCAATACTATATAAATATTGGTCAATTGATCAACTTATCATGAAGTTAACTTCATATTAATCGGATCCATTAAAAAATATTTTAAAAGGTTTAATTTTAAAAATTTTATGAGTGCACTACTGTTGTAATTATTTTTAAAAATATAATAGAATATGTAATTGTTCCATTAAAGATCTTCCACCGCTGTAAAAGCAGTTCACTTCAAATATTAAAAAAGAAAGGAGTTAAATACTTTTTCAGTCACCGTATTATATGTCAACTTACAGATGGATAACTGATTTTTTTTTTAACATAATTACTCACGCGTACTTTTTAGATTTACTAACAAAAAATTAAAAAAACCGTTAAGTCAAGGTTGACTTAACGAAAGTGATGATGTGGCAGCTGACTTGTCTAAAAAAACACATGTGGCGGTTAGTGATGCGACAACGTGGTAGTGATGATGTGGATTTGGAGGAAAGTTTCAATGAAAAGAATATTTTAAAGTATAATATAAATTATAAAAATTAGCCAAACAAATAATAAAATAAATAAATAAATAAAATAATAATTTTAATAAAAATTAAAAAACGCAATTTTTTATTTTTAATAAAAAAAAAAATTAAAACGCATTTTTTAATAAAAAAAATATTTTTTTATTTTGATTAAAAATAATTTAAAAGGCGCTTTTTTTATAAAATAAATATTTTAATAAAAATGCAGCTTTTTAATAAAAATAAAAAATGTAGTTTTTTTAATAAAAATAATAAAAATTAGATTTTTTTTAATAAAAAATTAATGATTAATTTTAAAATATTTTTAATTAAGAGATTTTAAATTTTGAAATGCTTTTAAAATTAAAAATATTTTAAAATTAATCTGTTAATTTTTTATTATTAAAAAATGCATTTTTTAATTAAAAAAAAAGTTTTAAGAGATTAAAAAATTGCATTTTAAATCATTAGCATAAAATCAGTTTAATGTTTTAGAGGTTTTTATTAAAAAATGTATTTTAAGTCAACCTTGACTTAAAAAAAAATAATTATTTTTTTATAATAAAATTAATCTGTTACTTTTTGTTATTAAAAAATTGCGTTTTTAATTATTTTATTAAAAAAAACTGAATTTTTTTTTTATAAAAAAACTGCATTTTAATTTTATTTAAAAAAAAACAGCGTTTTAACTTTTTTTTTTTTAATAATAAAAAAAAAAAAAAATTATTTAAAAATTGCTTTTTAATTATTTTTATTAAAAAACCTACATTTTTTAATTTTTATTTTAAAAAATTGCATTTTAAATTTTTATTAAAAATATTTTTTTATTAAAAAAAACTACATTTTAATTTTTTAAAAAAAAAGTTATTTTATTAAAAAAATGCGTTTTAAATTTTTTAATAAAAATAAAAAAAAAACTAGCTTTTTTAATTTTTATTAAAAATAATTATTTTTATTTATTTATTTTCTTGTTTTTTTGGCTACTTTTTATAATTTATATTATACTTTAAAATATTTTTTCCCATTTTTTCATAAAAAATTTACTCCAAATCCACATCATCACTGCCACGTCGCATACTAATTGCCACAGAGGCTTTTTTTAGACAAGTCAGCTGCCACATTATCAATTCTTGACTTAACGGTCTTTTAAATTTTTTGTTAGTAAAATCGAGTATAGTGAGTTGACTGTAAGAAAAAAAAGTTCAGTTATCCATCTGTAAGTTGACATATAGTACGGTGACTTAAAAAATATTTAACCCAAACAGAAAGTGGTTAGCATGATGATCAATACATATAGATGGTTATGATTACACCACAAGTTGAGAGATGATTTCTCGCTGCGTGCCAATACTATATAAATATTGGTCAATTGATCAACTTATCATGAAGTTAACTTCATATTAATCGGATCCATTAAAAAATATTTAAAAAGGTTTAATTTTAACCAAATTAATGGTCACAAGATGACAACTTACCTAAAAATGTTCTGGTTCCGCCACTGAATAACACTATCTTTTTTTTAAAACAAGGGCAATATATATAATTGATTTTATATTTAATGTTATATAATTATTTCCTTAATACTTATGCACAACTCTAAAATGACTTATATTAAAGAGCGGAATAAGTACTATACAATTATATTTTGAGAATTACTTGCGCTCAAACAAAAAAATAATTTGAGAATTACTCATCTAAATGCAAACGTTTGTGAGAAATATATAGGATGCTATTAAAGCTATCTTTGAATTAGAGGAATTGAATGATGAGTATAATGATTTATTTTATTATTGACTGAAATGAGTCATTTCATATTTTTTTTCATATAATAAAATTCATAAATTTGGTAAGAATGATAATGTTTCATTCCATTTCAATGGAACAACTGTTTGACCTTTTATATTTAATAAAAATGAACCATTTCATTACCACTTTAATTTTTATAATTCAAACGTAACATAATTGTTAAAGACCATATTTCTTTCGTTAATTAAAGACCACTAGAACCCCCACACCCACATCCACACGCCACACGCCACAATGCAATCCAAATGTAACATAGTAATCCATCCGTTTTTAATTATTTGATATTTTAGAGTTTTTTATTTATCTCTAATTATTTGTCGTTTGTTTAAATCTAAGTGAATTAATGATAATTTTTCCAAAATTACCCTTCATTACTCTGTCTATTTTTTGATACTTTAAACTCTTTCTCTCTCTTTATCCCAACAAAATTCTCTTTATCCTAACAAAAAATTTAAGGGTGTTATAGACAATTGAGTATTATATTTAATGATTTTCAATTATTATTTTATTTTTTATGTCCACCTCTAAAACGTCAAATAATTAAAGACGGAAGGAGTAGTACTTGTCAAAGACCATATTTATTTCGTGAATTAAAGACCACCAGAATCCTCACCATTCGTGAATTAAAGCCCCAGCCCCATGGCCCCTACACACACCCCAATGCAATGATGTATCTAATCATTTTTATAATTTTGCAAATGATATTTTTTTTAAATAATAAAATTAATGGAGTATATAGGAAAGTTGATTTAAAAGATTATTAAATTCAAATTTGTCATAATTTTTTAAATTGTAATTAATAAAATAATAAATATTATAAACTATTTAAAAAGTATTACTCATCGCAAATTTTATTATTTCATAATTTTAAACAAGTCATGTAAATTTTAAATTTGAAAATATTTTAAATTGATTTTCAAAATGTAATAATGATCATATAAGTTGGAGCGGATAGAGTATAATTAAAAGTGAAAGACTATCTTAAGAATTACTACACCCGTTTCAAAATTAGAGATACATTTTGACATTTTAGAATCAATTTATAAACTTTTAATACTCAAAATTGATATAATTTTCAAGTTTTAAAATAACAAAGATGATAATTAGTAGTATTTCAAAGATAGCATACAATTATTATAATGGTTTGTATCAAAACTAAATAAATTCATATTAATTTTAAATTTTAGGATTTCGTAAATTAATTCTAAAAAATCAAAATATATATATAATTTTAGAACGAAATAAGTAAAATATTTTTACGCTAATAATTTATGAGGGGTCTACTAGACAACGTTAAGATATCGTAAGGAATAACACTAAATGCACAAATTATGCATAATCTCGCATTGTACATTAATAAAAATATGTAAAATATTTAATAACTAGCTGGTCCTGTGCCTCCGGCACTGAATGGAGAGTGAAATTTATTTCAAACTTTGAACTACTCATATGATTTATTGAGTTATTAGATAGATAGGTCTTATTTTTATGTATAATTTATGTCCATAAACCTTCATAATATTATAAAATCAGTGAAGGTATAGGGTCATAAGATCAAGGGACAAAAGTGTATTTAGCCTTTTTTTTTTTTTTTTAATTCCAGTGTTTGGGAATTTAAAGAGGGATAGGAATGGCGGAAGGAAAGAAACGGAATTGGAAGGAAAATAGTAGCCAGTTGTTTTCCTTTCGTTTAAGAAGAAATTAAATATGGAATCGATCCCGGTGAGTAGTATTTCCGAGGATAGTAGTAGAGCTTTGCTATTGATAGAAGGCTACTACAGCGATGGTGTTGGGCATGAGAGAGAAAGTGAATTAGTTGAAGGAGAGGAAAATAGAAATAGACGGTGGGAAAAGTTGTTAGATGTAGAAGAAGGGAAAGGGCAGGTATTGTTTTCACTGCCCATGATATTAACAAACGTGTCTTTCTACGCCATCACTTTAGTCTCCGTCATGTTCGCCGGTCACCTCGGTCAGCTGGAGCTTGCCTCCTCCAATCTCGCCAACTCTTGGGCCACCGTTACCGGCTTCTCTTTCATGGTATCGGTACCTCTCTCTCTCTATAACTCTCCATCCATATCAAATACTCCCTCCGTCCCAAAATTAATTACAAATTTACTGTAACTTATGCTTTGTTGGTAGTTTTATTTTACTACAATAAATAGAGATTATGATATCAATATATAGAATGGGACATGTGCTGAACAGGGATAAGACAATGATGAACGTACATCTAAATTTGGAGCAGAAAACTTTAATTGTCCCCACCCCTAAAATAGCTGTTCCATTCCTTTGACTTTAATACAGTCTACAAATTTTTATTTGGATCTAGCTCAGCCGCCTTCAATGAATCTTTGACTACATTGTTAGATAAATTAATTGGCAAGTCAGAAAATTAAATTTTAGTGACTAATTAGACCATCTCAAATATTGCCAAAATAAATTTTAATAACTAATAGTCTAATACCATCTCAAATATTACCCTAGTAACACTTTAAGTTAACCATGAGTAAGATACTATGATGTTAATTATTTGGAAAAATTATTATCATTAAAACCAACCTTTTTAGCTGTCAATCTATCATGTATTTGATGAAAATGCAATGACCGAAGGCCCTTAAGAGTACTCTTTCCTTTGAATTCTATCCGATCGCCACTCAATTGTATAAAATGTGTACTGAATGGAAAATATCACTTTTTGAGTATTCATTTTAAAGAAATTACTTTGTATATGGGTGCAAATTTTGCTAATCTATATTAATTTCATAGTACTAAGTGTTAACTGGTAACTACCAAGAATAACATAGGTAGATACTATACTGATGGGTGCAGGGTTATACGTAGAGCACTTATAATGATGTCGACTGAAACTTGAGACTCCTTTAAATTGTTAAAGCTAGTTTTGAAAGAAAAGCATACTTTATTCAATATGTAAAGTGGCTTTATATAGCCATACAGAAGGTAACAGAAAAGGCAAATACAATGCTAAAGAACAGGTCAGTCCCCCGATTCTAGGGATTATTAACAGAAAGCTGAAATACTAAGTCAACACCTAAACTTTAGTAACATTCCCTCCCATAAACTGATGACACTGTCTTCAGTTTACTCCTGGATCCTGACAAACACCCAGCAACATGCGCAACTTCTCAAAAATAACTCGTGTTAAGGGTTTGGTCATGATATCAGCCAATTGATCTTGAGAATGACAATGCAGCAACGTCATAACACCATCTCGAGTTAGATTACGAAGAAAATGGAAGCGAACATCAATATGTTTGCTTTGACCGTGCATGACAGGATTTCTTGAGAGTTTAATAGTAGAACTATTATCACAGTACATCACCGTAGCTCCAGTAGAGGCATGATTGAGATTTTCTAACATTCTTCGCAACCACACAGCCTGACAAGCACAAGAGGTAGCAGCAATGAACTCAGCTTCAGTGGTGGAGAGTGTGACAACATGTTACTTCTTTGAGGACCATGATACAGCTCCAGAGTTTAGCAAAAACAAGAAACCCGATGTACTTTTCCTATCTTCCAAGTCGCTTGCATAATCACTATCGGTGTAGGCAAGAAACTCCTTGTTACCAACTTGTTTATAAAAATTCCATATGTAAGTGTCCCATTGATATAACGGAGTACTCTCTTAACAGCTTGGAGATGAATTTCTATAGGATGTGCCAAATACCTACTGAGCAAACTAACAACAAACATAATATTAGGTCTAGTAGAGGTTAAGTACATCAAACTTCCTACCATTTGCATGTACAAGGTGCTGTCCACTGCCATGCTAGTAAAGTCTTTATCCAATTTGGATGCTGGAACAATAGGATTAAATACGGCATTACAACCAGCCATATTAAACTTTTCCAACACATTCTAGGCATACTTCTTTTGACAAACAAAAATACCATCAGATCGTTGCAGCACTTCTAAACCAAGAAAATATCGCATTCGTCCAAGATCCGTCGTATCAAATTCCTTCATCATGGAATGTTTAAAAGATCTGAACAAAGTCTCATCATTCCCAGTAAAGATGAGATCATCTACATAAAGGCACACAAGCAACAACATAACTTGTGAAGACTTTTTGAGAAACAAAGTATGCTTATAAGGACATTTCTTAAACCCTTCCTTCAGAAAATATGCTTCAATACGGCTGTACCAATCCCGTGGAGCTTGCTTCAAACCGTACAAAGCTCTTTGTAAGCGATACACCTTCTTTTTTACTCCTTTTACCACATAACCAGGGGGTTGCTCAACGTACACCTCCTCCTTTAACTCACCATGAAGAAATGCAGACTTGACATCTAATTGAAACAGAAGCCACCCTTTTTGAAATTTGCTTAGAAAGCAAGCACCGTTAGTTAGGGTGTTCATCGGTAAAATATCGGATGAACCAAATTTCGAACCGAACCGGATCGAATCTAGAAAGTACTTAAACTCGAGTCCGATACCTAGAGAGAATCGGTATATCGGACCGCTTAATGGGTCCTAAGACTGATCGGTTCCGATTTTTAGCCAGACTTGTACCGGTTTTTTAGCCCAAACAAATTCAGCCCAAAAATTTAAGCACCGATTTGGATTTGAAGCCCGAGATTGGCCAAATTTCAAGGGCTTAGTATTGAAGCACCTGTAATGTTGAACCCAAAGTCAGTAAGCCAAAATTCTACCTAATTGGTTTTCATTATTACATGGTAATCATTTTATAAAGAAAATTTCCTTATAGTTTTACCAATTTAAACAATATGGTGACTTGGAGACAACCAAATACTAAGGGCTTCACTTGGTAGTGTTTTTATAAAGAAAACTTTCTTAAATTTTTATAATCTAATTAATATGGGACTTAAAAACAAGTTATGTGAGATGGTGTCATAAGTTCCCTTATGTGATTTCCTTGGCATTCATTAGTGTCATTACAATGGATTTTGATGAGAGTCTAAGTTGGTATTTACATTCCTATATTAAATAATAATGTTTATTTTACTTGTTATCTTGAATTCATTATTACATGGTAATCAATTTATAAGGAAAATTTTCTTAAAGTTTTACCAATTTAGCCAATATGGGACTTGGAGACAACCAAATACTAAGGGCTTCACTTGGTAGTAATGTAGTATGTCATCTCTTGTCTAATAAGTCCCACATTGAATGACCACTACTGCATGTAAGGAAGCCACACCAAATTTTAAATACATCCCACATTGTCTAGTATGTCATCTCTTGTCTTACCTCTATTCTATAAATATTACATGGTTAGGCAAAAAAGTCTAAAGAAAGAGTTCAAGTTATTTTTTAATATTATATAATAAACCGGTACAACCGGTTCGGTTCGGTATTTACCGACCAAGCCAAACACCCTACCGAAATCGGTACCGAAAATTCGGTATGTACCGGTTTCGTGTACCGGTACCGAACCGGTTCATCTTTGCACCGAACCGACCTGTTCGAACCGATTCGGTGTCCCTAAAAACCGAATATACCGACCGGTTTGAACACCCCTACCAGCCGTAAGTGTCCATGCAGGCCACAGGTGCAAAGACCTCCGTGTAATCCACCCCATGTTGTTGTGTGTACCCTTTGGCGACAAGGCGAGCCTTGTATCTGTTAACTTCCCCATGTTCATTTAGCTTAGTCTTGTATACCCATTTCACCCCAACTGTTTTTGCGCCACGAGGAAGATCAGTGAGGTCCCATGTATCATTTTTTCGAATAGCTTCAATTTCAGAATCCATGGCATATCTCCATTTGGCACTTTGAGCTACATCCTTATAGGATAAAGGATCATAATCAACAAATAGAGCAAAAATTTCCTTGATGATCATCATCAGAGAGGCCCTCACCATTGTCATAGTCACGCATCCAGATTGACGGGTGTCGAGAACGCCTACCAGCAGGACTGGAAATAAGATCAACAGATGTGTGTCTTCGATTGTTTGATGCTCCACATTCTTCTCATTAAAGTAGGGGTGTTAGCCTAGCAGAGTAGCTCGATACTCGATTCGAGATCGGTTCGAAAATTTGATCCAAAGCTCGAATTCGAAGTTGATTCGAGTCGAATATGATCCATACTCGTTTTCTGTTTAATGATACACGAGTCGAATTCAAGTATACCAGTATTCGCTCAGATTAGGGTTCGAGTATTTCATTTTTTCTCGAACCATACTCGATACCTGTTTGATGGATCATATTCGAATACTGGTCTGATCCATACTAATAAGCTAAATATGTGATATTTGTATCAATCTTTATAATTTATAAAGTGTAGTATTAAATTGTGTAAGTTTGTACTTGAATAAATCAGTGAATTGATTGTCAATTCGTATTACACTCTTTGTAATTTCTTTACATAAATAAAAGTAAAAGATTTTTATATATAAACATTAGTTCAATAATCAATTTAGTATGTAGTGGTTCAGTATTAAGCAAAATGGTTCATATTTGAAACTCGATTTGAAGGCTCGTGAGTAACTCGTTTTGTAAACGAGTTGAGTACTTACAAGCCGAGTAGGTCCGAGTAATGATCCGAGTCGAATCTGGCGCAAAATTAGAAATTCCTTATCGAATTCGAGCTCAATTTTTTTGAGTCGAGCCGAATATGAGCATTAGAGTGTTCGCTGAGATTCGACTCGTTTTCACCCCTACATGAAAGCGATTGTCAACACTAACAGATCCACTGCCTTCCTCATGGCCAGTCCCACCTGAATTGTTGTCTACGGCTTCATCCTGGATATTATTTTTACTGTCGTCATTTACATCACTCCAATCAAGAGGTGCTTGAATTGCTTTAGCATAACTATCATCCCAGGGCCAACTTTCCTCTTCATTAAAGATAACATCACGACTGATAAGCACCTTCTGAGAAAGTGGATCATACAAGCGATAGGCTTTGGACTCTTCGCTAACTCCCAACAAAACAGTGGTTTCAGCACAATGGGCTTGTGACTCCTTTTCCTTGCCCTTCTTTGGACATTCATTTTGAAAATGGCCAAGGTTATGACAATAAAAACATTCAACAAGAGATTTGTCAAAACCTTGTCTCCCACGCCCTCGTCCCATGCGTCGAAAGGCACCGCCACCACGTCCTGGTTTGCAAACGCTGTTGTCATGAGTAATATTTAATGCTTGCTCTTCGACAACATGTCCTTGCATGCGCTGTTCACAAACCAATAGACTAGTTTGTAATTCATCAAGGGACATAGTGTCCAAGTCGTTGAACTCCTCAATGGAGCAAACCACATAATCAAATTTTGAAATCATAGAGCGCATGATCTTTTCAATAACAGTAACATCAGTTACTGTTTCACCATGAAAGCGTATTTTATTAGTAAGAGTAAGAGTACGAGCAAAGTAGTCAGAGACAGTTTCACCTTCCTTCATATGAAGGATCTCAAAATCCTTGCGAAGGGCCTGCAGCTGTGCACGTTTGACCATTGCATTCTCCTGAAACTTTTTCTTCATAGAATCCCGGATTCCCTTCGAAGTCTCCTTGTCCAAGATAGTCTCAAGGATTGAACGATCGATGGCTTGAAAGAGATAATTCTTTGCTCGTAAGTCCTTCAATCTTTGTTCTGTCGCCACCTTCTTTTGTTCATCCGAGAGATCAGCATCCTCTGCTACAGCAGAAAGTTCAGTCTCAACTACGTGTCAGTATTCTTTGGAGCGAAGAAAATTCTCCATCAGCATGCTCCAATGATTGTAGTGTCCATCAAATCGGGGAATTACTGGTTGAACAAAACTGCCCTCAGTTGTCATTTTTATATGCGACTATAAGATTAAAAACTTCGGTACAGATCCGAAAAGGCTCTGATACCAAATGTTAAAGCTAGTTTTGAAAGAAAAACATACTTTATTCAATATGTAAAGTGGCTTTATATAGCCATACAGAAGGTAACATAAAAGGCAAATACAATGCTAAAGAACAGTTCAGTCCTCTGATTCTAGGGATTATTAACAGAAAGCTGAAATACTAAGTTAACACCTAAACTTTAGTAACAGAAATATATAGTATATAGATGATGTAAATTAATTATACTCCATTTTAAATGATGCCTAAACCTACAAGTTAACTTTGTCCATATTGGTTAGTCAATCCATATGCTCAATAAATTAGATTCATTAGAAGATCAATTTGTACTATTTTTTAGTGTGCGGGTGTAAGTAGTAAAATTGAGTGATTTAAATATGAGAAATGCCTAAACGTGCAGTGAATAAAAAATGATAGGGGTGTCTTGTTTATTTATCTGTACTATTTCTCCATGTCCTGTGAGTCATGATAAAGAGAGAATGGAATTTACAAGTTATAAATATTTGAAATAAGGAGACGTGTATGTATGTTATTCTTTCTTTCTTATGACTTTGCTTCTTGGTTTTCATGCCTACATGTTACATATTTGTCTTTTGCTCCTGTTGGTAATAAAGTCTCATGATATAGAGAAGTATCCAAGAGTTGGAGAGTTTTGTGTGGGGAAATTCTCTTGGGAAGAATTATCTTTCTTATGGATACGAGAAAAGTTTTGAGAGTGAGTGATTGTAATATTATTCACATAGTAAATTTTCTTTGGTTGTCTTTGGCAATAAAGTTGGCTTACTTTCTCCCATGTTACCTACATGGTGTACTAACCTTGACAAACATGGTGTACTAATCTTGACTATGATCCTTACCTTGTCTCCTCACATGCACTATAAATAGAGCATTCATTTTGTAAGAATGTACACCAATCCAAAGGTAGAAGGTTAAGAAGTATCCAAGAGTTAGAGAGTTTTGTGTGGGAAAGTTCTTTTGGGAAGAATTATATTTCTTGTGGATGTGAGAAAAGTTCTGAGAGTGTGAGTGATTGTAATATTATTCACATTGTAAATTTTCTCTGGTTGTCTTTGGCAACGAAAGTGGGTTTTTCTCCGGTTTTGGAGTTTCCATTATAATTCTTGTGTTGTGTGATTGTGTTCTAAATTCTCAACTTCCTATTTCTCTATATCGTGAGACTTTATTACCAACAGCTCCCACTTAGAGTTTGTTGGATTATTAACATTTGCAGTGTTTTCGGCAGTAGCATCTGGACTCACCAATTTTAAGTGCGTTTGGACTTAAAAATGTTCCAAACTCACTACGACCCGCAAATGTTGTGTAACCAATTATACACTCAGTATCTTGTGTCATGGAAATCTTGAAAACAGCCATGAAACCGACTAGTAACTAAAAGTTCTAGGAGTATGAAATGTTAGTCTGTTGGATTAATATGTTAAAGCCCAACGCCAATGTGAGCCCAACCCTGAACAGGCCCCATCAACTTCTTGTTCAAATTATTGGAAAAATTCCGAATTCATGACATTGTTGATCACTTTATATGGTAATGATATAATTCTTGAAATTTTAGGGTCGAAAAAAGTTAATTTGTACATTGCTTTGCCACTAACCTTTCCATTTCAAAATACACTTGAGATAGGAGTACATAACTGGCTCCGTGATGGACCTTTATAGTTCTACTGTTTTCTCGTTTTTATACAAAAAAACATAATCCAGCTCTTCTACAATATGTGAAGAATTAGCTTCGATTTATATAGGCTATTAACAAATTTATTGTAAATAATTCAGGAACTCATAAATCAATGAATGTTCGAAATCAAATGATTATTTTCATGTTTCCTTTAGTGTTTCTTATGCTTAGTTTATTATACCGTTTGATTGATTTGAATTTCTACATTCTGTTGATTTAGATTGGCTTAAGCGGTGCACTTGAGACGCTATGTGGGCAAGGATTTGGTGCAAAAATATATAAGATGTTAGGAATATATCTACAGGCATCTTGCATCATTTCAATTTGTTTCTCTGTTATCATATCCATCATTTGGGTATATACTGAACCAATTCTTGTATTACTTCATCAAGATCCTCAAATATCAAAGACAGCTGCTCTTTATATCAAGTACCTTATACCAGGATTATTTGCCTACGGTTTATTGAATAACATCTCGAGGTTTCTTCAAACACAATCTGTAGTCATGCCACTGGTTGTCTGTTCTGTGATCCCATTGCTCATTCATATTGGCACCACATATGCTTTAGTTCATTGGACTAGTCTCGGATTCAAAGGAGCTCCATTAGCAGCTTCGATTTCCCTATGGATATCGGTTCTTATGTTGGCTACTTATGTACTTTGTGCGGAGAAATTTAAGAAAACGTGGGAAGGATTTTCTTTAGAGTCTTTCTATTATGTCTTTGGTAACTTAAAGCTGGCTCTCCCTTCTGCAGCTATGGTGTGGTTAGAAATCAACCCTTAACTTTTTTTTCTTGTTTTTAATGTATCCAATAATTTAAACATCAAGCATAGACCTTTTGATACTACAAGTAGTTATGACTTGTATAATGTTATTCCAGTTCTAGTTCTTATTCGTAACAAGCCAAATGCAAAATATAAAATATACCGGAACATATTGTTATGACTTAAGATTCATAGTCGGATAAATTAGATATGGAAACTCATTATATAAATTATGTATACCTGAGGGGCCTCTTAACTACCCACTAATTTGTTTTAAGTTGGATGCTTCAACATAGTATCAGAGTTAAGGTTATCTCTTCATGTATTGTGTCCCATGGATGTAATAGGGGACCACATGCTCCGTGCTACCCTTATAGGTTGTCCTCACGGGGATTGTTGAGATTCATCGGATTAATTAGACCTGGATACTCATTATATATATTTGAGGGCCCTCTCTACTTGCTACCTATTGGTATTAAGTTGGATGCTGAAACTTTTCTTCTTCTTCTTTTTTAATGGAAAAGCATTATGATGATCTCATATATTTTCAGGAACAGTACCTAATGATTCATTGTTTTGCACAAGCTAATGACAACCTTGTTATACATTTTTGCCAGTTTAGAATATTGGGCATTTGAGATTCTTGTGTTATTAGCAGGATTGATGCCAAACTCAGATATAACCACTTCATTAGTTGCAATGTGGTAAGAATTCTTTTGATTTCCATAATTTTGTTATGTCAACTTTTCTAGGCTTGTTCTAATGTTTATAAAAAGAAGTACTAACTTGGGATTTTATATATTGTAGTGTGAATACAGAAACAATAGCCTACAATTTTACTTATGGTCTTAGCGCGGCTGCAAGGTTAGATAGAATACCAAGTATAGAACAATCTTCTGTTTCTTCTAAATGCTCTATTATAATTCTGTTCATTAGTTGAAATTAATGAAAAACTTAAACTGAAACAGCACAAGGGTTTCGAACGAGTTAGGAGCAGGCAATCCTGGTCGAGCCAAGCATGCGATGACCGTTAGTCTTAAACTCTCTATAGCTCTGGCTCTTGTGGTTGTTTTGGCTCTGGGCTTTGGTCATGATATCTGGGCTGGTTTCTTTAGTGATAGCTCTGTTGTGATAGAGAAATATGCTTCAATGACACCCCTGCTTGTAATTTCCATAATACTCGATTCTTTTCAAGGAATCTTATCAGGTAATTTTGACAATTTCCATTCAATATTAGCTAGCTAGCATGCGCGCACACACACACACACACACACACACACACACACATATATATATATATATAGAACTAGGATCCTGTCCGGACTCCCGGACAGGCTTAAAATACGGACCCAAATTTTTTATTTTTATTTTGCTTTTTTTTTAAAAACAACTAAAAAAAAAGTTTAATATTTTATGGAACTGAAATTTTTCCATAATCTGATATATTTTTAGGCGTGATTTGGATACCTATACCAAAAAATGTATGTATGTACAATGCGCATGCATCGCATAAACATGTTTTGTTATATGTATCCAAATCACACCCAAAACACTGTATTATGTAAAAATTCAATTTCCATAATTTTTTATTTTTTATTTTTTAGTTCTTAAAAAAAAGCAAAAAAAAAAAAGTTTCGGATTTTGGTCCGATCCGGGAGTCCGGACCTGATCCGACCTCTCTCTCTCTCTCTATATATATATATTTGGAGATATTTTTTAATATTTCACTGGAATTGACTTAAAATATACAGGTGTCGCAAGGGGATGCGGTTGGCAGCATCTTGTGGTGTGCATTAATTTAGCAATGTTCTATCTCATTGGAATGCCAATTGCAGCAGTTCTCGGATTTGTGTTAAAACTATATGCGAAGGTAACATAGCTCAAGTAAATATATGATATGATGAACATATATATTGTATATCATTTACATTTTTAACCGTTAATGTCATATTTTGTATGTCCCCGGAACTTTGTGGCCTCCACGGGCGTTGACATCGAGGAGCCAACTATATGAGGGACATGTATTTTATAATGTTTATGTTGTGTATGACATGAATACTTGTTGGATTTAGATTTAGGTATTACTTGGAATCTGTTTTGGTTTAGGACTCAATTTAATATTTCTAATTTTATTTGGTTATAGAATTTTTCTATGGCCTACAAATATAGGTGTTGGGGGTTTGGTGTAGAGATATTTAGGAGTATTGTCTTTTTTATCTTGTATTCTTCAGATATTTAGTAGATTTCTTCTGCCTTCTCCATGAGTTTTTTCGATTTAGATTTCCACGTAAAACCTTAGTGTTATTTTCTTTTACATTTATGCGTTGATTTATTGTGTTTGCTAATACTTTGGTAACAAAAGATTGGATACAAAAATAGGATACTAAATGATAGTTATATTAGTTAAATTAATATTTATACTTTTAGATATTACATAATCAAAATATATGCACTTGTGTTTGTGTGTGTGTATATATATACCTGGGGCACTTGGGCTTGTCTTGGTGGAGGATTCTCCTTGGGGTTTAGCCATGTCCATATAAATATTTGGGTTTTATTTGTTTGGCTATGCGGTTATTTTACATCCTAACATTAACATTGTTTTTTGTTTTTTCATGTTTTTGTTGATGTGTCATATAGGGATTATGGATGGGATTAATCTGCGGCATATTCTGCCAGGCAGGGAGTCTGTTGCTACTTACGTGGTTCAACAAATGGACTAAAATTGAGCTCAATGAAAGCATAAATAAAGATAATTCAGCTCTAATTTAATCAAAGATTAGTGGCAGCCCAGGGGGCGGATCTACCCTTAGAGCAGGGTGCACTGAATTTTCGTGCATGTTTGTGCCCTCTTTGGCTCCTTTTCTTCCCCTACACACCCCTACCACCAACCTCTTTTTGTATAAGTGATTTTTTAAAATAATGATAATTTTGTACTACTCTTATTTCTCTCTCCATGTGTAATATTTGGTTCAAAGAGTAAGTAGTCTCTTCTACTTTCTTTTCTTTTTTAACTAACATCATGTAAAGTTTTTGTTGGTTTATATACTTTGTGGTTTTAATGATGATAATATTTATATGGGCTTAATTAATTTTATATCGACTTATAATTGGGTCATGTTATTCAAATATGTTTATGTATATTAATTATATAATATATAATAGTTTGCATGGGTTATTGCATGGATTAATCACATTGGGTCATGCATATTAATTATATAATATATATAGTAGTTTGCATGGGTTATTGCATGGATTAATAACTTTGTTTCCTAACTAACGAAAGTTACTGCAGTATTGGAGTGAGTAAATCAAGTTGGTTATTTTTGTCACATGCTTTAAGTTTTTATATAGAATATATATCCAATCCTGATTTACTTTAAAGACTAATTCAAATTGGAGTATTTTAAGGAGATTGAAAATCTGTTTAATATTTCTTAAATTTCTCATATTTAATTGTGGGATTATATCCTTCCAATATATATATATATATATTGAGCTACCAATTTATACGTAATTGGGAGATCTTTTAGGAATTGGCTTTATTGAGGACTCTTATTTAAAGTTGATGGAGCTGTTATTTGTCACATGCTAAACAGTAATTGCTATTTTTAAGAGATCTTGCTAATTGCTAATAGGACTTTTTCAACTAGTATTTGATTTTTAATTGACTTCTTCATAGCTGTATTTCCTTATCTACTGAGGTTGTCATTGGTAACGTTGATCTCCTATTTCAATCAAAAAGTACTAGCCGTTGCAGGAGGAATTGGAACGTTACATAGCCATTGCTATCTTCTCTATATATATACTGCTTTGCTGCTCGGCATTGGAAGGACAAGTGACCACTGAACAAAAATTCTTCAAGCTATCCAAGATACAAATTATCATATCATTCTTTTAGTCTTGGTTTACAGTTTTCTTGTATTCCTTATTTATATCTATTATAAACATAGTATAAGTCTAGGTTGGCTTGGGGTTTTTATTTTAGTAATATTCAGTCTGTACAACGAAGCTTTCAAAGTCTCAGAGGTGAGAGGTGTTACAGAGGTGCAAAGGGGGCAGAGGTGTCCAATCGATCGTCGTTGTAACATGGAGTTTTATTTACTTTGTAATTGCTGAATATTATTTTAATAAAACGATCTCCAACCCTAGTTGGGATTGGACGTGGATTAGGCCACTAGAGTAGAGGATAGGGGCTTAACCACGTAAAAATCTTGGTGTGATTTACTGTTCTTTTGCTTCTGTTTTAAGCTTCAATATTCTGCAGATTTTGTTTACGTAGAAATTTTTTTTACACTAATACGGACAGGTATTAGCTGTTCGTTTATAACAGAAGAAGAACATAACTAATACGGACTAGACCGTCCGATTTTAGCATGCTATAGTAAACTTTAAAAATTGGCCACTGTAGATCACTTCTGAGTATTTACACCTATTCACCCCCCTCTAGGCGTGCTTATTATAGAATTACAGTTTTTTAGTTGTAAAAAAAAAAAAAGAGAAGAAATTTTTTGACTAGAAATACACTCATTTTTAAATATTTTTTTTAACTAAAACTCAAAAACACCACTTTTCTTTTAAAAAAAATTCTCTTCTATTACAATAATGACATTATCTCTTTTTGTTTTCATTTGCTTCTTATTCTTTTATCACCAAATTAAAACTCAAAGACAAATATAAGGTGCTAAAACTCCAAGACTATTTACTTAGTTTTCTTTATTCCGCGTGGTCTTATCCAACTCTTTTGGATTTGTCACATTTGTACTATATTCAATTTTTAATAATAAGAAAATTGTTGATTAAAAAAATCATTCTAATATTTTTCTTATAAGAAAATTATTAATATATATATATATTAAACTTAACGATTTAATAATTGAGAAACTATATTGGATTTATAAAAGTATATATATATATATATATATATATATATATAGTTATAATTTTTATTCTTAACAAAAAAAATTTTGAATTTGATCTTACTAAACTTTGTGGCTGGATCCGCCCCTGTGCCATCCATTATTAAATTGTTTCAGTTATTTGATATGTGTTTTTATTTGCGCTCAAGTTATTTGAAAAGTTAGTATATTTAGCCCTATTTGTCCCTGTTTTTCCATTATTAGCATTTGCTTCTACTTTAGAAATTAGCTTCTAATTTTGATTATCTAAAAGTTATTAGCTAGTGTTTTTTAAATTAATTTGAAATTCGTTCGTCCTTACTGTTCAATTTGAAATTCGCATCAAATTCTAACAAATATGAAATTTAAAATTTGCTCATATTTAAATCATTTATATTTTGAGTCGTGTTCGAATCAAACTCTTAGTCGAGCGAGTATGAATCATGTCCGAACTGTTTATTTATTTTATAACCTTACTCATGCATAAAAAAGAGGACAAGACAGAATTACTGAATTCAACTTGTTCAAAATCTTTGACAATATTGTAGCGTCCTCCGCCTTTTCAGGCTCAAATGTTAGCTTATACGTTTTGGTGTCTCTGGGGACGAACAATATTTTTGATGTTCAGTAGAATCTGTTCAGCCCCTAGGGGCGAACATTATTTTTAGTGTTCGGTTATATGATCAGTCCCTGGGGGCAAACATATTAAATGGAATTCGGTGGTTTATGTTCAGTTCAGTGAACGAGCATCATTTTAATAGAGTTCAGTGGTTTATGTTCAGTTCAGTGAACGAACATCGTTTTTAGTGATGTTCGGTGGAATTTGTTCAGCTCCTGGGAGCGAACAACCTTTTTTTATGGAAAACAACGAATTCTTAGCAATATTTTGTTTAAGTGTTCAGTTCTATTTGTTTATTTTATACAGGTGTTTAGTCCTTAAGACGAATCCTTTAATTGTTTTACGTGTTTATTTATCTCTTAAATGGATTTTTTTTTATCATTTATTATGTGAGAAGTTGTGTAAAATTGTTCGAGGAGGTTGTTGTTTTCGTTAATTAAGATAAATAAGTACATGTTGTTAGCTAAATTGTATGATCAGAAATACCAAAGACAAGGTTAGTTACTCCCTCCATTCCTAAATAAATGTCATTTAAGATTTTGTGCACATAGATTAAGAAAGTCATTTAATACTATCATTTAATAATTAAAATATGTGTGAAATTTCATCACTACCCCTTTATGGGAAGTTGAAAACTATTAATACTAAGGGTGAGAATTTCTTGGGACAATGAGAGAAGATAAGGGTGATATAGGAAAGTAAATAATTTATTCTCCTAGAAAGTTATAAACGACAGATAATTTGGAACAATTTTTTTCTTCCAAAACGTCACTTATTTAGGAATGGAGGGAGTATTAATTATTGCTAGGGCAAAGGTCCAAAAATGTCTGTGATGTTTTTCCCGAAATCCCACTTTCATTTTTAACTTTTTTTTCTTCTAAAAGTACACTTAACGTTATAAAACGTAGCTCAAATATATCTTTTAATTTATTAAATGTCAGCTAAATAAACATATGTTAATTTATTTTAGATGTGAATAAAAAGTAATAAAAAAATCTTTTTCTTTTTCTTCCTCTTTCCTCTCTCTCTCATCTCCTTCTTCCATTTTTTCATTAACAAATAAGAATATCTATTTGGTTGAACTGGGATTTTCAAATTCATAACTTAGTAATATTAAAATTATTTAATCACATAAAATATTTACAAAATCAAATATGAAATACTAACTACTTTTATTTCATAATATTCAATGGACAGAGTTCATAAAGGAGCATGACTTCATATAATAGTATTCTTAATTATTAATATTAATATAAAAGTGGATATTAAGATTAATATAATAAATTATTATAATCTTCTATCATCATGTATGATTTTGGGGGAAATGCAATGTTATAATTGTGACGCCCCCAAAATAGGTATACAACACCCATTTTGAGTCGCCAAATACATGGTACATAAAGCAAACTACAACTTCATCTACATTGTCGTCAGTGCAAAATACGACAACACATACTGTGAGTTTAAATACAAATATTGTCATCTGAATAATATCCACACTCAAATAAGTCCTCATTACAATTATTCAAACACTATTTTTACGAAATAGTGAGAATTGCTAAAACATCTTTCTAGAACCATCACTCCGCACTCTCTGACTAGTTCTCATTATGTTCTCACCTCCCGAGAAGAAAAATGGAACAAAAGGAAAAGAGTGAGCTCAACTAAATTCAAAGAAAGAATATTATGACTAAGATTGTGACGCCCCCAAAATAGGTATTCATCACCCATTCTGAAGTTGTCAATACATGATGCGAAATTTCTGAACTTTATTATTACAACAAGAAAAAGCTGTGAGTTTGAATACAAATATTATCCTCTGCATAATATCTATACTCAAATAAATCCTCATCACATTTATTGATACATTATTTTACAAAATGGTAAGGACTACTAAACAATTCTTTTCTAAAACCTTCATTCCATACCACGACTCAAATGCGTCTTGCTCGCTATATTCTCGCCTCCACGAGAAAAATGGAATAAAAAGGAAAAGGGTGAAAATTCAACTAGCTTTCAAGAAAGAATATTATGACTAAGATAATATACAACAAATTATCGTTAGTCTTCAACAGGAAAAATCTAATAGAATACAATGACAACAAATTTTAAATCAATATTCAATATTGAAATAATAATAATTCATTAGAAGAGTTAAGTAGATAATGCAAACTACTATCTTCTATGTATGAATTTAAAAGTTCATCGCTCATCTTTTATCCTCAGTAATATCAATCAATATACATCCGGAATCAAATATTCATCTTTTACACTACAGTGCCAAAGATATTCATCATTAATCATATTCATTTAAACACCGCTTCATCTTTGCACTACAGCCAAAGATATTAATCGATCGGTCATGTTCATCTCAACACTGCTCATCTTTTGACTACAGGCCAAAGATATTCTTCAAAATCATTCATCTTTGCACTACTGCCAAAGATATTCAATAATATCATCATTTAAGACCGAGGATGATGAAAAATATTTTTAAAGAAACGAATCCAGTGAAACAAAATGACAAGGATTAAGGATTCGTACTTTGTTTTATCTATGTTCAAAAAAATACCTCAAAAATAATCATAGGGGTGTAAAATTCAAGAATGATCAAAACATGGATACAATCAAAGCTAGTATCCGAATAGATATATTTTGGACGAAAAGAAGAAATTTTATTTTTCTATTGAATAGTCAGATATCGTGAATAGTAACTCAGACACCAAAAGATAGAAATTCCACAAAAAATATCTTCACGCTTCACGAATAGTACTACGTGAATAAGAACTCGTGAATAAGAACTCATGAATAGTAACTCGTGAATAAGTAACTCATGAATAAATAACCCTTAGAGCATAAAAAAAGTTCCAAATTTGATAAAAGTTCCAACCAATATTTCAAAGATAATGATATTGAAGAAATAATATCATTTGAGAAGAAAATAACATCCCTTACCTCGAAAGATCAAGATTTTTTATTTGAACACCGGATATAGTCTTAGAAGGGAACTTGCGCTGCCTCTACAATACTCAAAGTATACTCAAAATACTCACAAAAATACGCTTCGATAATAGAGAGAAAAACTTCAGCTTCGTTTGATTTTCAATTCTAACCTAAGACCCTATTTATAGGAAATTGCTTAGAACACCAAAGCAAAAAATTTAATAAAATATTAATATATAATTATTAAATTCCTACGCACCCAAAATCTGATTCAAACCATCAGCCACCAAGAGTGACTCACCTTGCCTAACTCAAAAAAACGTTTTTCTTATTAAAATATTTTAAAACTTCAAAATTAATTATTTGAGCTTCAGAACTTCAATAATTCACAATAAATAGCCCTTTTGTCAGAAAATTCGAATCTCTCGAGTTTTTATAGGAAATTCAATTCTCTACAACTTTGCAGAAGAAAGTTTTTCCAAATTTCAAATAGAAATTGACCGAAATCCACAAACAATTCGATTTTACAAAGCTATAATCAAATTTCATCGATAAATGGGGTCCACCATGTTTTAACATGTTTTAAACATTTATTGCAACAAAAAATACTCTTCCTCCTCGTATACTCATATATCCCACATTCGTTGTAAAAATATCACCATTATTATATTATTAAAATATAATAATATATTTAAATGAATTATTTTATCGTAAAAAGATAAAATTTCAATTTTCAACAATTGTCACATTAAACTTTTCTCCATCTATATCCACATAAAATCAATATTTTCCTCATCATATGAATCAATAATTAATTATTCATAAATAATATTACAGAATCACAATATCGACAACGAGCGCGCCTCAGAGGAAGAGGGGCTTTCCAATAAAATTTTTTCTTCTTTGGCGCGCAATTAGGTGACCAAACCTCTCCTTAGGCGTAACTTTCTAGACATTGCCAATAATGTTATCTAATAATATTATTCAGATAATATGAATTATTGCTTCGATAATGAAAAATACCGTGTAATGACAATTATTGAAACAACAAAGAATATAAAATATCAACGCAGCAATTATTAACTCAATAAAATAAAATAAGCGAATAATTATCATAACCATTATTGAGTAGTGCCTTTAATAATTGGTGCAATACTGCAAGGTATCATCTCTTGTGCAACGCCAGCGACATTACTATGTTTTAACCAAATTGGTATTTCAATAGTGTTAATTGAGAATAACTACACCGTTATTTTAAACAACTTATATTTGTCGTTTTCTTCATCCAATCGCTTTCAGTTATGGGGCCCACACATGGTCGCTTGCCGTCATGCGAATATTCCTCGACCGCATTTAATATTCTACGACCAAACGAATATTCCCCAAACAACAATGAATATTTTATAACCACTTGCTTATTTTGAAATATTTGCGTATTTAACCCTTAACTATCCTCATTAATCAAATCAACCCTTACTATTTCAAAATAATAAATAAAGGAAATTCCTTTTTATTTAAAAAAATTTCGGGGTCTTACAAAGATAATATACAACAAATTATCATTAGTCTTCAACAGGGAAAATCTAATAAAATATAATAGACAACAAGTTTTAGATCAACAATCTGCAATAAAACAACAATCCATTAGAAGAGTCAAGTAGAAAAGAATTCTACTATCTTCTAAGATTTAAAAGTCCATCATCAATATTTTATCCTTGTAACATCAATCAATATTCATCTTGAATCAAATATTCATCTTTGCACTACTGTGCCAAAGATATTCATTTAGATCACCAGGTTAATTCATGTTCATCTCAACACTGCTCATCTTTTTGACTACGGCCAAAGATATTCATTAGGTAATCATTCAACTTTGCACTACAGGCCAAAGATATTCATTAATATCATCATTTAGGACTGAGGATGATGAAAAATATTTTAAAGGAACGAATCCAGTGAAACAAAATAACAAATATTAGAGATTCGTATTATAGTTTATCCAAATTCAATAATACTCTAATATAACCAATTTTGAAGAAGAATTCAAAAATAAAGATCAAAACATGGATATTGTAAGACCCCAACTTTTTGAATAAAGATTAAATTTTCTCGAAATATATTTTTGAATATTATGATGTGGATTTGATATAATGTTATAGTTGTGAGTAATATTTATAAATTTTACAAAGTACGCAAGTTGTTATATAATATTCGATTGGTCGGGGAATATTCATTTTAACAGGGAATATTCGTACATCGACACAATCATTGGTGGACCCCCCACAACGGAATTATTGTCGGATTGAGAAAACGATAAAAATACTTTATGAAAATAACGACGGAAGTTTGACCGTTAACTGTTGAAATACCCGGTAGTAAAAATACAGTAATAAGCGTGGTTGCATAGTAGCACACGATATTGATTATTGATGCTTACGTGAGAAGTCACTCAGTTATACTCAATTATTGCTACAGTAATTGCTGCATCATATCTATCATATTATTAATTCGATTATTGTCATAGTATCATCAACATAATATGATATTTTATTAAATCAATAATTGAGACGACAAAGTTATTCATATTATTAAATTGCAATATTTACAATGTCTAGAAGTTCTGTTAAGGAGAGGTTTGGTCACCTAATTGCGCGCCAATAGGGAGAAATCCTTATTGGAAAGTCCCTTCTTTCTTGGGAACGACCTGGTTGATAAATATTGTGAGTTATAATATTAATGATGAATGTTATTAAAATTGAAGTTGTGTTCGGAGTTGAATTTGGAGACGCGGACGTGATATTTGAGTCCGGAACAATGAAATTAGTAAAAATAGTCTATAAACACAAAATTTTCCGGAATTCACTATTTGGTCAAAAAGTCAACAGTTGACTTTTTCAGGAAAAGTCAAACTTTAAAATTTCAAAATTTATATTTTTGATAAAAATGGTTTCATTGTGTTGGAATTAATTGTGTTAGTGAAAATCGACAATTATTTTGATAATAATTGATGTCGGGAGGTTATATTGACCAATCGGGTATTTAACCGGATAAATGAGCAATTAATTGCTATTATTTCACATGATTATAACTATTTATTCACATGTGTATACTATTGTTTCACATTCTTGTTACTATTAAGAGAGTTGGTGCAAGATTGATAATACTTGCATGACTAAGTTTAAAATGGATGTATAGATGGAGGTACTATACTGTAATTCGTATTTTCACATGTCTAGAACTATTGATTCACATAATTTACTATTGAATCACATTATTTACTATTAGGGAAGGTGGTGCAAGTTTGATAATACTTCCATGACTAAATTAAAAATAAAGGAAAAGTTGGAGGTATTGTCTTCAGAATTTTTAAGCCCCAAAACGTGCGATTATCGAAACTATATTTTTCTATAAATAGAAGCTCATTCTTCCTTCATTTCTCACCAATTCACAAAAGCTTTAGAGCGATTATTATAGAGAGAAATTATAGAAAAAGAAGAGAAGTCTCACTACCTCACTATTCCAATTATCCAGCTTTTTCTAAGGTAGGGAGTATTATTTCTTTCTTATCCATGAAGAGAACTTCTATTATTACATTCTTTATTATTCATTGGAATAACTTTGATATGTAATACTACCCTATACTTGGTGAAATTCTTCATTTATTCATTCTTTATCATTCTGTTGGAACATCCTGTGCGTGCGTTTACGCCTGGGACCGGTTCCATTATTTATCATTCTCATTTGGAACATCCATGCATGCGTTTTTTTGCGGACCTGGTTCCGCCTTTTATTATTCTGTTGGAATATTCTCGTCGTGAGTTTTACGCGTCGGACTGATTCCGTCTTTATTATTCTCGTGGAATATCCGTCTGCATGCGTTTCTGGCGGGACTGATTCCGTTATTTATTATTCATTTGGAATAACTCTGCGTGTCTGCTGGCGCCTATCGCATGCCCGGTGATTTCTTTTGTTATTCCATTCCTTGTTATACTCAATTGGTTAAAGTTTTGACTTATACTCTATGAAATTAGTGGAATATCCTTGATATTTGCGCTTCATCCAATATCTTTTCATGGAAATATTCTTCCGAGCATTCTTGAATTTTACTCTATAAAGCGAGTCGTGTTAACAATTTGGACATTATTAGTTCATGTATAAATTAATTCTTGAACTTATTTGATTGAATTCTTATATCATTGTCATCATCCTAATGTTTATATTTTTTTAAAAGTCATCTGTGGCCTGTAGTGCATAGATGGACTTGGTATGATTATGACCGAGGATTATTCGATTGTAATCATGGCCGTAATGTTACAAATGATGTGGTAAAAGTCCTCATTGGCCCGTAGTGCATTGATGGACAGTTGTTGGCATGATCATGACCATTAATGAATACACAAATATTCTTGGCCCGTAGTGCATGGATAATTGTGGTCGTGATACTAAAGAATATCTTTGGCCGTAGTGCAGGGGTGATTCGATGATGTGGAATATTTATTAAGCTGAGTCTCAGCGATAAAAGTGATGAAAAACCTTTTAAATCATAAAAGATAGTAGATTTTATTCTATACTTGACTCTTTTAATGGATTGTTTATTCCGCTGCAGTTAAACTTGCTGTTTGTTATATTGTATCAGTTTAACACTGTTTAAGGCTAATGATAATATATTCTGCATTATCTTAGTCATAATATTTCCTATTGAGCTAGTTGAGCTCACCCTTTTACTTTCATTGTTCTCTTTAGGAAATGAGAACGTAGTAGGGACTAGTCGGGGAACGGAGTGACGGGCTAGATGATAGCATTAGTAGTCCTCACTATTCTGTGAAATAGTGTGATAATAATTATAATGAGGACTCCTTTTGAGTTTGTATAATCTCTAGTAGACAATATTTGTATTCAAACTCACAGCTTATGTTTTGTCGTATTGTACACGACAGTTGTATTATTAAGTTGTATTTGTATTCTGTAGCATGTATTTGACGACTCAGAATAGGTGATGTATACCTATTTTGGGGGTGTCACAACAGTATCAAAGCTTAGGATATGATCCCAGGCTAAGATGTGAGACTAGAACTATGAGGGAGAGACGGGAATTCCTTCATTCTACTATGACCTACTTAAGTTTATTTGGTATTTAATTGGTCAGTCAGAGTGTAGGGATAATATGTTTCATGTCAATTAACCCTTGTTTTGTGGCAGTATTTGAAAATGGCATCCGAGAATGTTGAGAACATCAATGGAGCACATGAGACCGTTGAGTCTCCACAAATCAATAACCAGGATAATGTACATCAGGAAGGCGACAATCCTCATGCAAACAACAACACTAACCAAACGATGGAATGTTCCGAGGCTTCATGCAATTCATGCAACATCAGGCGAGAGCGGCTCCTGTCCAAAATGCAGGTGGAAACACTTGCAACTCTCGACCAGATCACCGCCAAACAGCTTCAAGGAGCTGGGACCACCAGAGTTTATTGGAAAGCCAAAACCACTTAAGGCGGAAGCATGGATAAAGCAGATAACCAAGATATTTGATGTCTTGGGATGCTCCGAGGAACAAAAGGTTCCCTTCGCCACCTTTATGTTGCGTGAAGAGGAAGATTACTGGTGGGAATCTGTAAAACGTACCCAGCCTGACGCATTCAAGATGTCTTGGGAGAAGTTCCAAGAGTCGCTTCAACGACAAGTACTTTCACCGAAAGTATTCGTCACACGAAGGAGGTGGAGTTTATCAAGTTGGAACAAAACAATATGACCGTGTCGTGTCGAGAGGATAAATTTGAGTTATCCCGGTTTGCATCCCATTTGGTTGATAATGAGGAGCGAATGACCCGAATGTTTTTAAGAGGCTTGAAACCGGAGATACGACAATATCTTATTTCTTATAAACTGTATTTGTATTCAGATGTTGTAAATAGGGCTCAGTTGTTGGAGCGCGATAACGAGTCAACGCAACCAAGAGAAAGCAAATTAAGCGAATGAAAATACCAGTGGTAATCACATCGAGCGGTATGACAACAAACGTGGAGGGAATTAACATGCCAGAAATGGTAACCACTTCGGTGGTAATCATAGCCAAGACAATAAAAATGGACATTTCAAGAAAATGAGATTCAACAAATATGGAAAGATGTTAGCACCAGCACCCGTTGTTAAGGAAGGAGAATGACCACCTATCATATGTTTCAAATGCGGAGGGGAGGGACACATCAGTCCAAAATGCGCAATGCCGTCCAAAGTATTTTATAATTGTGGAAGATAAGGTCACTTAGCTCGATTTTGTCATTCACTGAAGACAAATTCAGCTAGGATGGAGGCACCAAAGGCCATCCCAGAAAAGTCAAATCCAGTAATGCAAGGGAGAGCATTTGTTATGACCTCCCAGAAAGCAAGGAACCCGAACGTGGTTATCACGGGTAAGCTTATCATAAACTCTAGTGAAGTCTATACCTTATTTGATACTGGGTTCTACCCATTTTTAGGTATTTCTCCTACTTGCGCTCAACGTTTAAATTTGACTCGGAGAAATTAGATTTTGACTTATCTGTTGAAACTCCATTAGAGAGAAACCTTCATTACATCCACTTGTTTATAAGTCTTATTTGATTCAAATCGGTAACCGCACGTTACCTGTCGATCTTATCTCCTTAAAAATACTTGCATTTGACGTGATTCTAGGGATTGATTGGTTAACTACTCATCATGCTAAAATTGATTATTTTCGTAAGGTTGTTAGCTTTCATATTCCTAATAAATCTATTATACAAATTCAAGCGACCAAACCATTAAAATCAATCACGGTCATCTCAAGCCATAAAGCTATTCGCTTATTGAAAAAGCGGATGTCAAGCTTTCTTAGCTCATGTCACCGCAGTTTAAACAAAAATACGTTAGATTTGAAGGATATTTCTATTGTTAATAAATTTCTTGACGTATTCCTCAAGACCTTCCCGCCTACCCCAGGCGTGAAGTTGAATTTTGTATCGACCTTGAACCCTAGACAAAACCCATTTCCAAAGCCCCATATCGAATGGCTCTATTGAACTTCAGAGTTAAAGACCCAATTGCGAGAATTGTTAGACATTGGTTTCATTCGTCCCAGTATGTCTCCTTGGGGTGCTCCTGTTCTATTCGTGAAGAAGAAAGATGGGAGTATGCGACTTTTGTATTGATTATCGGAGTTGAATCATGTCACCATCAAAAATAGGTACCCATTGCCACGTATTGATGACTTGTTTGATCAGTTACAAGGAGCATAATTTTTTTCAAAGATCGATCTACGTTCTGGATATCATCAATTTGAAGGTTAAAAGCGAGGATATTCCAAAGACCGCCTTCGTAACTTCGATGCGACGGCATTATGAATTCTTAGTCATGTCTTTTGGATTGATTAATGCTCCTGCTGCCTTCATGGATATGATGAACCGAGTATTCAAGGAATATTTGGATCATTTTGTGGTCATCTTTATTGATGACATCCTCATATATTCCAAAATTCGTGAAGATCATGAGCAACACTTGAGGCTGATACTCCAAAAGCTTCGTGAAAACAAGCTATATGCCAAGTTGAAGAAATGCGAGTTCTGACTTGAGGAAGGTTCATTCCCTGGGCACGTGATATCAAGTCATGAAATATCTATTGACCCAAAGAAAGATCAAGCTATTCAAAGTCGGGAGCAACCTAAATCGAAGGGCCAAGTATATAGCTTTCTCGACTTAATTGGTTATTATCGAGATTCGTAGAAGGATTTTCTCGAATCACTACTCCATTAACTCAAATTGACTCGAAAAGATACAAAATTCGGTTGGAGCGTGGAATGTGAGAAGAGTTTTCAAGAACTCAAGAGAGACTCATTTCAAGACTGCTACGGCAATACCATCGGCTCGGAGGAATTGTCATCTACAAATGATGCTTCGCGCAAAGGTTTGGGATGTGTTCTCATGCAACATGGGAAAGTCATAGCCTTTATGCCTCAAGACAACTCAAAGAATATGAGAGGAATTATCCTACTCATGATCTAGAGTTAGCAAATTGTTGTCTTCGCACTTAAAATTTGGAGGCATTACTTGTATGGAGAGAAAGTGGAGATCTTTACGGATCATAAAAGCCTCAATTATTTTTTCACTCAAAAGGAACTCAACATGCGACAACGACGTTGGCTTGAACTGCTTGAAAGATTATGATCATACCATCCAATACCATCCCGAAAAAGCGAACGTGGTAGCCGGCGCGTTGAGTAGAAGATCATATGCGGCACGAAAAGTGCATATTCACAACACAAAAGCCCATTTTGTGTGACTTGCAAAAGGATGGAGATAGAGTTAAAGACTCCAGGACCCATGTGATGATGGCGAATATACGAGTAGAACCGACTTTAATTGATAAAGTTAAAGTTGCTCGAGTTCTGAGATCCAGAAATGTCGATGCGTATGAGGAAGAAAGTGCAAGAAGGTGCTATCTTGGGAAGCAAGAATCGATGAAAAAGGAATACTTGAGTCAACTCCGGACTTTGTGTTCTGACGACCACGATTTAAAGTATAAAATCATGATGGAGGCGTCATGACACACCGCTTTTAATCCATCTCGGGAGTACCAAAATGTATCGTGATCTTCGTCATACATTTTGGTGGAGCAATATAAAGAGAGATAAGCGTTATTTATCTCAAGGTGTCTAATTTGTCAACGATTTAAAGCGGAGCATCAAGTACCAAAAGTTCCATTACAACCACTTAAAATTCCAGAATGGAAGTGGGAGCACATTACCATGGATTTCTTTACCGGTCTTCCCAAAGTTTCTCAAGGCATAGATGCGATTTGGGTCATTGTTGATAGATTGACCAAGTCTGCTCATTTCTTACCAATACGAGAAACTTATACACTTGAACGTCTTGCTCGTATGTACATAAACGAGGTTGTAAGATTGCATGGTATGCCAGTATCCATAGTTTCTGATCGAGACCCAAGATTCACTTCAAGATTTTGGGTTAGTTTGCAAAAAGCTATGGGCACAGATTTACGATTTAGCTCGACATATCATCCTCAAACGGACGGGCAGTCGGAGAGGACGATTCAAACACTTGAAGATATATTAAGACTCTGTGTCCTTAACTTCAAGGGAAGTTGGGACAAGTTCTTACCATTGGTGGAGTTTTCCTACAACAACAGTTATCAAGCAAGTATTGGCATGGCTCCATTCGAAGCGTTGTATGGAAGAAAGTGTCGTTCTCCAATATGTTGGGATGAGGTGGGTGAAGCAACGTTGTTGGGACCGAAGTTGGTACGTATGACTACGGAAAAGATTTAAACGATCCGACAACGTATAAAAACCTCACAAGATCGACAAAAGAGTTATGCTGAACTTCATCGAAAGGACGTGGAATTCGATATAAGAGATCATGTGTTGTTATGTGTTGCTCCATGGAAAGGAGTTACAAGATTTGGAAAGAGAGGAAAGATCAATCCTCGATTCATTGGCCCATTTTTAATCCTCGATCGAGTAGGAACTGTGACCTATAGACTTGCGTATCGCTTAAGTATGTCTCGTGTTCATAACGTTTTTCACATATCCATGTTACGTAAATATGTGAAAGACCCGAACCACATTATTGAGTTAGAACCGAACGAAATAGAGGAAGATTTAACGTATGAAGAGGTTCCTGTTAAAATCTTGGATAAGAAGGAACATATTTTACGCTCCAAGGTTATACCTCAAGTCAAAGTTTTGTGGAGAAACTACGATGTTGAGGAAATGACCTGGGAATTAGAATCTGAAATGAAATCAAAGTATCATCACCTCTTCGACATACCAAGTACGCACCCTAATTTCGAGGACGAAATTTCATAAGAAGGGGAGGTTGTAAGACCCCAACTTTTCTCGAAATATATTTTTGAATATTATGGTGTGTATTTGATATAATGTTATTGTTGTGAGTAATATTTACAAATTTTGCAAAGTACGTAAGTTGTTATATAATATTCGATTGGTCGGGGAATATTCATTTTAACAGGGAATATTCGTACAACGGCAAAATCATTGGTGGACCCCCCACAACGGAATTATTGTCGGATTGAGAAAACGACAAAAATACTTTATGAAAATAACGACGGAAGTTTTACCGTTAACTGTTGAAATACCTGGTAGTAAAAATACAGTAAAACGCGTGGTTGTATAATAGCACACGGTATTGATTATTCATGCTTACGTGAGAAGTCACTCAGTTATACTTAATTATTGCTACAGTAATTACTGCATCATATCTCTCATATTATTGATTCGATTATTGTCACAAGATATCAAAGATAATATGTTATTTTATTAAATCAATAATTGAGACGACAAAGTTATTCATATTATTAAATTGCAATATTTACAATGTCTAGAAGTTCACGAGGAGAGAGGTTTGGTCACCTAATTGCACGCCAATAGGAGAGAAATCCTTATTGAAAGCCCCTCTTTCCTGTAGAACGACCTAAATTGATAAATATTGTGAGTTATAATATTAATGATGAATGTTATTAAAATTGAAGTTGTGTTCGAGTTGAATTTGGAGACGCGGACGTGATATTTGAGTCCTAACGATGAAATTAGTAAAATAGTCTATAAACACAAAATTTTCCGGAATTCACTATTTGGTCAAAAAAATCAACAGCTTGACTTTTTCGGGAAAAGTCAAACTTTGAAATTTCAAATTTTATGTTTTTGATAAAAATGGTTTTAATGTGTTGGAATTAATTGTGTTACTGAAAATCGACAATTATTTCGATAATAATTGATGTTTGGAAGTTATATTGACCAATCGGGTATTTAACCGGATAAATGAGCAATTGATTGCTATTATTTCACATGATTATAACTATTTATTCACATGTGTATACTATTGTTTCACATTCTTGTTACTATTAGGGGAGTTGGTGCAAGATTGATAATACTTGCATGACTAAGTTAAAAATGGAGGTATAGATAGAGGTACTATACTGTAATTCGTATTTTCACATATCTAGAACTATTGATTCACATAATTTACTATTGAATCACATTATTTACTATTAGGGAGGTGGTGCAAGTTTGATAATACTTCCATGACTAAATTAAAAATGAAGGAAAAGTTGGAGGTATTGTACTGTAATTTTTCGAACCCCAAAACGTGCAATTATCGAAACTATATTTTTCTATAAATAGAAGCTCATTCTTCCTTCATTTCTCACCAATTCACAAAAGCTTTAGAGCGATTATTATAGAGAGAAATTATAGAAAGAATAAGAGAAGTCTGCTACCTCACTATTCCAAAGATCCAATTTTTCTAAGGTAGGGAGTATTATTTCTTTCTTATCCACGTAAGAGAACTTCATTATTCCATTCTTTATTATTCTCATTGGAATAACTCAGATACGCTGAGCTACCCTATACTTGGTGAAATTCTTCCATTATTTCATTCTTTATCATTCTCATTGGAACATCCTCATGCATGCGTTTACGGCTGGACCGGTTCCATTATTTATCATTCTGTAGAACAACATATACGTGCGTTCTACGCCGGACCGGTTCCGCTCTTTATTATTTTGTTGGAATATCATGTTCATGCATGCGTTTTACGCCGGACTGATTCCGCTTTTTATTATTCTCGTTAGAATATTACGTCTGCATGCGTTTACGCCGCCGACGATCCGTTATTTATTATTCTTTTGGAATAACTTTTGCTCATGTGCGATCTATCGCATTCCTGGTGATTTCTTTTGTTATTCCATTCCTTGTTATACTCAGTTGGTTAAAGTTTTAACTTCTATAATCCATGAAATTAGTGGAATATCCTTGATATTTGCACTTCATCCAGTATCTTTTCATGGAAATATTCTTCTGAGCATTCTTGAATTTTACTCTACAAAGCAGTATCATGTTGACAATTTGGACATTATTAGTTCCTGTATAAATTAATTCTTGAACTTGTTTTATTGAATTCTTATATCATTGTCATCATCCTCATGTTTATATTTTTTTTTAAAGTCATCTGTAGCCTGTAGTGCATAGATGGACTTGGTATGATTATGACCAGGGATTATTCGGTGTAATCATGACCGTAATGTTATAAATGATGTGGTAAAAGTCCTCATTGGCCCGTAGTGCATTGATGGACAATTGTTGGCATGATCATGACCATTAATGAATACACAAATATTCTTGGCCCGTAGTGCATGGATAATTGTGGTCGTGATACTAAAGAATATCCTTGGTAGTAGTCAAGCGGGGTGATTCGATGATGTGGATTATTTATTAAAATTTGAGTCCCAAAGTGATAAAAAGTGATGAAAAACCTTTTAAATCATAAAAGATAGTAGATTTTATTCTCTACTCGACTCTTTTAATGGATTGCTTGTTCCGCTTCGCAGTTAAACTTGATGTTTGTTATATTGTATCGGTTTAACAATTTGCTTAAGGCTAATGATAATATATTCTGCATTATCTTAGTCACAATATTTACTACTGGGCTAGTTGAGCTCACCCTTTTACTTTCATTGTTCTCTTCAGGAAATGAGAACGTAGTAGGGACTAGTCGGGGAATGGAGTGACGGGCCGATGATAGCATTACTAGTCCTCACTATTCTCGTGAAATAGTGTGATAATAATTGTAATGAGGACTCCTTTTGAGTTTGTATAATCTCTAGTAGACAATATTTGTATTCAAACTCACGACTTATGTTTTGTCGTATTGTACACTGACGGTTTGTATTATTAAGTTGTATTTGTATTCTGTACCATGTATTTGACGACTCAGAATAGGTGATGTATACCTATTTTGGGGGCATCACAGATACAATCAAAGATAATAACCATAATAGAAAACTTGGACAAAAAAGAAGAAAATCTCATTTTTCGGTGAATAGTGTCGTATACGTGAATAGTAACCCCGACACAAAATATTCCAAATTTGATAAAAAGTTTATACAAATATTTCGGCATAATGATATTGAAGAAAATATCATTTTAAGAAGAAAATAACATCCCTTACCTCAAAATAATCTAAGTATTTCTAGTAGAACATCAACCTTCTTTTAATGACCCATCAACCGCATCAAATCGAAACCGCCCAAATCTTAATATCGATAATCTGCATTCTGGTTGAACCGGATATCTAACCCATGTGATCTTGCTTACCTGAAAATTAATATAATTATTATTTTTATTATTATTTTATTATCTATGGGTCAGGTTCGGTTTTACCAACCATAAAACGCCGAACCAAAAATCCAGATCAAAAAGCTGGTATCTGGGTTTTTTGTATCGAACCGGACCGGCTCTTTTTTATACCAAACCGACCGGTTCGGTCCGGTTCGGAAAACTAGAAATCCGAAAAAATCGAAAAAAAATGAACACCCTAGTACTTCCGATTGAATTTGGATATAGTCTTGTGAAACTTGACCTTTGAATAGCAATTCTCAAAGTATCTAAATACTTACTAAAATATGCTCGACAATATAGAGAGAAAGAAAACTTGTTTCTGGTGTGATTTTCAATTCTAACTTAAGCGCCTATTTATAGGAAAGTGTTAGAACGCCAAAAGAGACTAAAATAATAAAATAATATTATTTCTTATATCAATCCTACGCACCAACCAAGACCAAGACTAGCATGCCACTTCTGAAAAAAAAATTCCAGCAGCCCACATGTTAAAACAAAAGTGGGTCCCACCCATAATTTAATAAAAATCATTTTATTTTCCAAAACTTCAGTAATTCATAGAAAATAGCTCTTTTATCAGAAAAATTTGAATCTCATGTCCTTTCCATAGGAAATTTAATTCTCTACAACTTTGAAAGTTTAAGTTTTTCAGAATTCCAAACGAAAAATGCTCGAAATTCACATACGGACGATTTTTAATACCTCCACACCGATAAAATACTGATAAAACACATCAGCATTAATTTCTTCATTTTTATCTACATAAAATAAATATATCCATCATTTATATCCACATAAAATAAATTTTTTCTTATCATAAAAATCAATAATTAATTATTCATAAATAATATTATAGAATCACAATTATGACAACCAGACAGTTCCCAGGAAAGATGGGGATTTCCAATAAGGATTTCTCCTTACTGGCGCGCAA
The DNA here is from genome assembly GCA_020205615.1 of Panax quinquefolius. Lineage (NCBI taxonomy): Eukaryota > Viridiplantae > Streptophyta > Magnoliopsida > Apiales > Araliaceae > Panax > Panax quinquefolius. The sequence goes on along the minus strand of CM035164.1, from coordinate 123,818,516 downwards.
TTAGGTGACCAAACCTCTCCTTGACAGAACTTTCTAGACATTTCCAATAATGCTATCTAATAATATTATTCTAAATAATATGAATTATTGATCCGATAATGGAGATGATGTATGATGTGATAATTATCAAACAACAATATTATAAAATATCAACGCAGCAATTATTGAACCAATAAAAAAAATATTGAATAATAATTATCGTATCAATTATTGAGTAGTGCCTTCTTACGTAAGAATCAATAATTCAACAATACTGCAATAATACTGGTGTGCTTCTTGTAACGACCACGCGTATTCAGTATTTTAACCCACGGTATTCCAACAAAGGTTAACGGTAATAACTATGCCATTATTCAATTTTGTCGTCTTCTTCATCCGACCAATTTATCCGTTATGGGGCCCACAAATGGTTGCGCTGTGCATTTAATATTCCCAAAGCGTAAAAGAATATTCCACGACCAAACGAATATTCCCGATAAAATGAATATTTTATAACCACTTGCTTATTTTGAAAATTTTTGCACATTTCACCCATAACCAAAGTATTATATCAAATTAATACCTTATTATTCACAATAATGATTAGAGGAAATTTGATTTTATTCATTAATAAGTTGGGGTCTTACAACCTCCCCTCCTTATAAAATTTCGTCCTCAAAATTGTCGTACGTACCTGGTATTTTGAAAAGGTGAGGATACCTCGCTTTCATTTCTGATTCTAACTCCCAGGTCATTTCTTCAATAGCATGGTTTCTCCACAAAACCTTAACTTGTGGTATAACCTTCGTGCGTAAGACATGCTCTTTCCTATCCAAGATCATAACAGGTACCTCCTCGTACGTTAAATCTTCGGCTATCTCGTCTGGTTCATGCGAGTCTATAGGCCATATTTCCTATTCGGTCAAGAATTTCAAATGGACCAACAAATCGTGGATTGAGCTTTCCTCTCTTCCCAAATCTTGTAACTCCCTTCCATGGTGCAACACGTAACAATACATGATCGCCAATATTAAATTCCACGTTCTTCCGATGAAGATCCGCATAACTCTTTTGTCGATCATGTGTCGTTTGTATACGTTGTCGAATCGTTTGGATATTCTCTGTAGTCATTCGTATCAACTCTGGTCCCAACAATGTTGCTTCACCCACCTCGTCGCAGCATACTGGAGAACGACATTTTCTTCCATACAATGCTTCAAATGGAGCCACACCTATACTTGCCTGATAACTGTTGTTGTAGGAAAATTCCACCAATGGTAGGTACTTATCCCAACTCCCTTTGAAATCTAAGACACAGAGTCTTAATAGATCTTCAAGAGTTTGAATAGTCCTTTCTGATTGTCCGTCCGTTTGAGGATGGTATGCCAATCAATCAGAAATCCGCGCTCCATATAGCTTTCGCAAGCTAACCCAAAATCGTGAAGTGAATCTTGGGTCACGATCCGAAACTATGGATACTGGCATGCCATGCAATCTTACAGTATCATTTACGTACATATTAGCAAGACGTTCAAGGGAATAAGTGTAAGACCCCAAATTATTAATAAATGAAATTTAATTTCCTCTATTTATCATTTTGAAATAGTAAGGGTTGATTTGATTAATGTGGTTAGTTATGGGTAAAATGTGCAAATATTTCAAATAAGCAAATGGTTATAAAATACTCATTGTTGTCGGAGAATATTCGTTTGGTCGTGGAATATTCTTACCGCTTGGGAATATTCGTGACGACGGTAGCGAAATTGTGTGGGCCCATAACGGAAAGCAATTGGATGAAGAAAACGATAAGTATAAGTTGTTATAAATAACGACGCTTGTTATATTAAGTTATTATCTGCTTGGAATACCCGTGGTTAAAACACAAGATACGCGTTGTTGAACAAGAAGACACCAGATTGCACCAATTATTGATTCTTACGTAAGAAGGCATTACACAATAATTGTTACGATGAATTATCGCTCAATATTTTATTTTATTGATTCAATAATTGCTTTGCGTTGATTTTTTTATATTATCGTTATTTTAATAATTGTCACTACACAAGATTTTTCATTATCGAGCAATAATTCATATTATCTGAATAATATTATTAGATAACATTATTTGTAATGTCTAGAAAGTTACATCTAAGGAGAGGTTTGGTCACCTAATCATGGCGTCGATAAGGAGAAATCTTTATTGAAAGCCCCTTTTTCCTGAACTACCGTTGCCGATCTTTGTGATTCTCAGTAATATTATTTATGAATAATTAATTATTGATTTATATGATGAGGAAAATATTGATTTTATGTGGATATAGATGGAGAAAATTTTAAAGTGACAATTGTTAAAAATTAATATTTTATCTTTTCCGATAAAATAATATTTTATTATATTATTATAATATAATAATGGGGATATTTTTACAATGAATGTGGGATATATGAGTATATGAGGATGAGGAGTATTTTTGTTGTAAAGTTGTTTAAAACATGTTAAACATGTACTGTGGGCCCATTTTGACCGAAATTTGATTATAGCTTGTAAAATCTCCGCTTTATGGATTTCTACCAATTTCGTTTGAATTTGGAAAAACTTTCTTCTGCAAAGTTGTAGATAATTGAATTTCCTATAAGAAGACACGAAATTCGAATTTTCTGATAATAGGGCTATTTATTATGAATTATTGAAGTTCCGAGGTTCCAGAATAATTGATTTTTGGAAGTTTAAAATATTTATAGTTAGAAAAACGTTTTTATTATTTTGGTTGGCCCCTATGTGTTTGCAAATGGTCAAATCAGATTTTCAAAGTAGGCGTAGGAATTTTTTTTTAATATTAATATTATATTAAATTTTCTGCTTCGGTGTTCTAAGCATTTTCCTATAAATAGGGTGTTTAGGTTAGAATTGAAAATCACACCAAAAACTAAAGTTTTCTCTCTCTTTCTCTCTCTATAATATCGAACGTATTTTGTGAGTATTTTAGTACTTTGAGTATTGCTATACGGTGTAAGTTCTTTCTGCATTATATCCAGTATTCCAGTTAGAAGTACTGTTTTTGCGAGGTAAGGGATGTTATTTTATTCAAAAATGATATTATTTCTTCAATATCATTATGCCATAATATTGGTTGGAAATTTTTATCAAATTTGAAACTTTTTCATGTCGGGGATACTATTCATGAGTTACTATTCACGAGTTACTATTCACGAAGCGTGATGATGTTTTTTTGTGAAATTTCTATCTTTTGAGGTCAGAGTTACTATTCACGTATACGGCATTATTCACGTATACGGCACTATTCACGAATACGACACTCAGAAAAATTAAATTTTCTTTTCTGTGTGCAAGATTGTCTGTTATGATTCCTATCTTTGATTGGATCTATGTTTTGGTCTTCATTCTTGAATTTTACTCCACTCTGATTATTTATGAAGTATTTTTGAACTTGGATTGTGTAAAGTACGAATCCTTAATATTTGTTCTTTTGTTTCACTGGATTCGTTTCTTTTAAAATATTTTTTATCATCCTCAGTCCTAAATGATGATATTAATGAATATCTTTGGCCTGTAGTGCAAAGATGAATGATTCTCTGATGAATATCTTTAGCCCGTAGTGCAAAGATGAACAGGTGTTGAGATGAACATGACCAACAGATGAATATCTTTGGCCTGTAGTGCAAAGATGACTATTTGATTTATGATTTATATTGATTGATGTTACAGGAATAAAATATCGATGATGGACTTTTAAATTCATAGATGTTAGTAGATTTCATTCTCTACTTAACTCTTCTAATGAATTATTATTTCCGCTACGAAGATTGATTTAAAACTGGTTGTCTATTGTATTCTATTAGATTTTTCACTGTTGAGGACTAACGATAATTTGTTCTATATTATCTTAGTCATAATGTTCTTTACTGGGCTAGTTGAGCTCACCCTTTTCCTTGTTATTCCATTTTTCTTCTCAGGAGGCGAGAATGTAGCGAGTACTAGTCGGGGTGTGGAATGATGGTTCAAGACAGTTGTTTTAGTAGTCCTCACTATTTTGTAAAATAGTGTATCAATAATTGTAATGAGGACTTATTTGAGTGTGGATATTGCCTGAAGACAATATTAGTATTTAAACTCACAGCTTTATGTGTTGTCGTATTTTTTGCACGACAATTGTATTAATGAAGTTGTAGTTGTTTCGTACCATGTATTTGGCGACTCGTAATAGGTTGGTTGGATTGGACCCGCTTTTGGGGCGTCCACGGTTGATATCGAGCTTAGGGATATGGTCTCTCAAGTGAGATCGGGAATAGTACTTAGGAGGGAGAGACGAGTAATCCTTCGCTAGTGTGTCATACCTAAGCTTATTTGTTGGTCAATTGAAGTATATGGTTAATATGTGATATGTTAATTTGTTTAATTAACCTTTGTTTTATGGCGAGATTTAAGAATGGCAAATGAGAATATTAACTGTGGAGTTAATGAGACCGTGGAAACACCTTTAATCACCACTCGTGGGAACGTGCAACAGAAGGCAATATTCTTCTTTTAAAACAACACCACCGAAAGCGATTTATGAACGACGGATGTTTAGGAGCTTTTGCGCTTCATACAAAACCGATTTGAGAGAGACTCGTGTACGCACTACGGTGGAAATGATAAGAACGCTACTTGACTTGTCACGACCAAGCGCTTCAAAGAGTTGGGACCACCGAATTTAAGGTAAAGCCGGATCCGATCATGGCGGAAACATAAAGTCAAGCAAATTACCAAGATATTCGATGTCTTGGGATGCACGAGAAACGTAGGTTCCATTTGCCACCTTTATGTTCCGAGGCGAAGATTCATCATCGGGAGTCTGTGAAACGGACCCACATACACACACTTAGCATGTCTTGGGAAACATTTCGAAACTTTTCAACGACAAGTATTTTCCTGAAAGTATTCGCCATATGAAGGAGGTAGAGTTTATTAGACTAGAACAAAACAACATGACGGTGTCCCAATACGAAAGCGAAGTTCGCAGAGTTATCCAGTTCGCACCTCAATTGGTAGAGAATGAGAAACGAATGACGCAGGATGTTTCGAGAGGTTTAAAACCCGAGATTCTAAGATATCTTATCTCTCATAAATTTGCTTTATATTCGAGATATTGTCAATGTGGCTCAATTATTAGAGCGAGATAATGAAAGACGTTCAACCAAGAGACCGCAACGAGATCATACTGCGGAAAGCGATCCATCGTAACAACGATAACCAATGGAGAAAGAAAAATACTGGACAAGAGCGACAACCACTCTGGTGGTAATCGTGGCCATGAAAATAATAGAAGAAGCGAGTGGGGAGATTTTAAAAGAGGAGATTCAACAATGACATCGCTGAAGACGCCAAAGACCAAAGAAGAATCGGTTTTAAGGGAGGAGAACGACCACCGGTCAGTATGCTATAAATGTGGAAAGAGGACATCATCCCAAACCCGCCCACAACAGCAAGGTATGCTATAATTGTGGAATGGAAGGACATATCGCTTCGAGATCAGACGCAGAATAAACCAAGCCCAAAGGGGATGGTGACTCAAAAGACTGTCCCTGAAAAGTCAAAGTCAACGGTTCCTAGAAGAGCATTTGTCGTTACTGGTCAACATGCGAGGAACCCAAACGAGGTGATCACGGTAAGCTAATCATAAATTCATGCGAAGTTTATACATTACCGATATCTGGTGTGCTACCCATTCATTTATCTCTCCTGCCAGTGCTCAACGCTTAAATTTGACTCGGAGAAATTATACTTTGACCTATCTGTGGAAACTCCGTTAGGAGAAACTTTCATCACATCCACTGTTTATAAATCTTGTTTGATCAAAGTTGGCACCATCGCATTACCTGTTGAGCTTATTTCTTTAAAGATACTTGTTTCTGATGTGATTTTGGGGATTGATTGATTAACTACTCATCATGCCAAAATTGATAGTTTTCATATTCCTAAGCAACCTGTTATTCGAATTCAAGCAACCAAACCATTGAAGTCAAATACTTTCATATCAAGCCATAAAGTCATTCGTTTATTGAAAAACGGATGTCAAGTTTTCTTAGCCCATGTTATGGACTTAAACAAAAATACGTAAGATTTGAATGATATTTCTATTATTAGTAAATTTCCTGATGTATTTCCTAAAGAATTTCTTGGCTTACTCCCAAAGTGTGATATTGAATTTTATATCGACTTTGAACCCGGTACAAAACCCATTTCTAAAATCTCATGGCTCCTATTGAACTTCAGGAGTTAAAAATTCAACTATAGAATTTGGTACCTGAGCCTTTATCTGGTGACTTCCTTTGTGGAATGCACCGGGCCGGATCTCCGTAGGGGACGCTTATATTCGTGTGGTAGTAAATCGATAGGTGTCATTGTGACGTCTTATCCAAGATTGGGATATGAGTCACGATTGAGAAAGCAACCTAAGTCAAGAATCAAAATACGTAGCTTTTATGCTTAGTGGTTATTATCGAAGATTTTGTGGAAAGATTTTCGAATCGCTACTCCATTAACGCAATTGACTCGTAGAGATACAAAATTCGAATGGAGCAAGGAATGTGGGAAGAGCTTCAAGAACTCAATAGGAGACTCATTTTAAGCACAAGTTCGACCATACCATCCTGGAAAAGCGAACGTGGTAGCTGACGTGTTGAGTAAAAGATCGTATACGAGTACGAATGCGATATTGTCAAAGACCCATTTTATATAACTTACAAATGATAGATATACAAGTAGAACCGACTTTAATCGATAAAGTTAAAACGTTAAAAATCGTGAAGCTACACAATCGGAGTGATGAATATGAAGAAGGAGGTACAAGAAGTTGTTATTCCAAAAGCGAGAATTGGCGATGTGAGGAAAGCTCAAACCTTCGATTTATTAGTCCATTTGAAATCCTAGATCGAATAGGAACTGTGGCCTATAGACTCGTTTTACCGCCAAGTATGACGCGTGTTCATAACGTTTTTCACGTATCGATGTTACGTAAATATGTGGACGACCCGAACCATGTTATTAAGTTAGAACCGGATGAGATAGCCGAAGACTTAACGTATGAAAAGATACCTGTCAAGATTTTGGATAGGTAGGAGCATGTCCTACGCACGAAGGTCATACCACAAGTTAAAGTTTTGTGGAAAAACCATGCTATTGAGGAAATGACCTGGGAGTTGGAAACGGAAATGAAAGCGAGGTATCCTCATCTTTTTGAAACACCAGGTACGTACGTCAATTTTGAGGACGAAATTTCATAAGGAGGGGAGGTTGTAAGACCCCAAATTATTAATAAATGAATTTTAATTTCCTCTATTTATCATTTTGAAATAGTAAGGGTTGATTTGATTAATGTGGTTAGTTATGGGTAAAATGTGCAAATATTTTAAATAAGCAAGTGGTTATAAAATACTCATTGTTGTCGGAGAATATTCGTTTGGTCGTGGAATATTCTTTAATCGTCGAGGAATATTCGTATGACGATGCGTAGCGCACCTTTGTGTGGGCCCCATAACGAAAAGCAATTGGATGAAGAAAACGACAAGTATAAGTTGTTATAAATAACTACGTAGTTGTTACAGATTATATCTTGTTGGAATACACGTGGTTAAAACACGATGTCTGCGTTGTTGTTGAACACTAAGATACCTGTGTATTGCACCAATTATTGATTCTTACGTAAGAAGGCATTACACAATAATTGTTACAGATAATTATCGCTCAAAGATTTTATTTTATTGATTCAATAATTGCTACGTTGATTTTTTTTATATTACATATTTCAATAATTGTCACTTACTACGTGATTTTTTATTATCTGAGCAATAATTCATATTATCCTAATAATATTATTAGATAACATTATTGGCAATGTCTAGAAAGTTCTGTCTAAGGAGAGGTTTGGTCACCTAATTTGCCAGTAAGGAGAAATCTTTATTGGAAAGCCCTCTTTCCTTTAGAACTACCACAGTTGCCAAGATCTTGTGATTCTGTAATATTATTTGTGAATAATTAATTATTGATTTATATGATGAGGAAAATATTGATTTTATGTGGATATAGATGGAGAAAATTTTTAAAGTGACAATTGTTAAAAATTGATATTTTATCTTTTCTGATAAAATAATATTTTATTATATTATTATAATATAATAATAAGGATATTTTTACAATGAATGTGGGATATATGAGTATATGAGGATGAGGAGTATTTTTGTTGCAAAAGTTGTTTAAAGCATGTTAAACATGTTCGTGGGCCCATTTCTTGGTGAAAATTTGATTATAGCACAATAAAATCGCCCGTTTATGGATTTCGATCTATTTCTGTTTGAAATTTGGAATAACTTTCTTCTGAAAAGTTTTAGAGAATTGAATTTCCTATAAAAAATGTGAGATTCAATTTTTACGATAAAAGGGCTATTTATTATGAATTATTGAAGTTCGAGGTTCCGTATAATTGATTTTGGAAGTTTAAAATATTTATAGTTAAAAAACGTTTTATTGTTTTGGTTTGGCCCCCATGTGTTGCAAAATGGTCAAATCGATTTTCAAAGTAGGCGTAGGATTTTTTGTTTAAATATTAATATTATATTAAATTTTCTACTTTGGTGTTCTAAGCATTTTCCTATAAATAGGGTGCTTAGGTTAAAATTGAAAATCACACCAGAAACTAAAGTTTTCTCTCTCTATAATATCGAACGTATTTTGTGAGTATTTTAGTACTTTGAGTATTGTTATACGGTGCAAGTTCTTTCAGCACTATATCCAGTATTCCAGTCAGAAGTACTGTTTTTGCGAGGTAAGAGATGTTATTTTATTCGAAAATGATATTATTTCTTCAATATCATTATACCGAAATATTGGTTAGAAATTTTTATCAAATTTGGAACTTTTTCATGTCGGGGTTACTATTCATGAGTTACTATTCACGAGTTATTATTGATGAGTTACTATTCACGAGTTACTATTCACGAGTACTATTCACGAAGCGTGATGATGTTTTTTTGTGAAATTTCTATCTTTTGAGGTCGGAGTTACTATTCATGTATATGACACTATTCACGTATACGACACTATTCACGAATACGACACTATTCACAGAAAAATTAAATTTTCTTTTCTGTGTCCAAGATTGTCTATTATGATTCCTATCTTTGATTGGATCTATGTTTTGGTCTTCATTCTTGAATTTTACTCCACTCTGATTATTTATGAAGTATTTTTGAACTTGGATTGTGTAAAGTATGAATCCTTAATATTTGTTCTTTTGTTTCACTGGATTCGTTTCTTTTAAAATATTTTTTATCATCCTCAGTCCTAAATGATGATATTAATGAATATCTTTGGCCTGTAGTGCAAAGATGAATGATTTTCTGATGAATATCTTTGGCCCGTAGTGCAAAGATGAATCGGTGTTGAGATGAACATGACTTAATGTATGAATATCTTTGGCTGTAGGTGCAAAGATGACTATTTGATTTATGATGTATATTGATTGATTTTACAGGGATAAAATATCGATGATGGACTTTTAAATTCATAGATGTTAGTAGATTTCATTCTCTACTTAACTCTTCTAATGAATTATTATTTCCGCTGCGAAGATTGATTTAAAACTGGTTGTCTATTGTATTCTATTAGATTTTTCCCTGTTGAGGACTAACGATAATTTGTTCTATATTATCTTAGTCATAATGTTCTTTACTGGGCTAGTTGAGCTCACCCTTTTCTTTGTTGTTCCATTTTTCTTCTCAGGAGGCGAGAATGTAGCGAGTACTAGTCGGGGTGTGGAATGATGGTTCAAGACAGTTGTTTTAGTAGTCCTCGCTATTTTGTAAAATAGTGTATCAATAATTGTAATGAGGACTTATTTGAGTGTGGATATTGTCTAGAAGACAATATTAGTATTTAAACTCACAGTTTATGTGTTGTCGTATTTTGCACGACAATTGTATTAATGAAGTTGTAGTTGTTTCTGTACCATGTATTTGGCGACTCATAATAGGTTGGTTGGATTGGACCTATTTTGGGGGCTTCACAATAAGTCTCACATATAGGCAAGAAATGGGCAGACTTGTTTAATCTATCAACAATAACCCAAATTGCATCTATGCCTTGAGAAACCTTGGGAAGACCCGTAACGAAATCCATAGTAATGTGTTCCCACTTCTATTTCAGAATCTCAAGTGGTTGTAATGGACCCTTTGGCATTTGATGCTCCGCCTTTACACGTTGACAAGTTAAACACCTCGAGATAAACTCCGCGATCTCTCTTTTCATATTGCTCCACCAAAATGTATGTCGAAAATCATGATATATTTTGGTACTCCTGTGATGGATTACAAAGCGAGTGTGTTGTGTGCCTCCATCAGCAATTCTATGCTTCAAGTCGAATCGTTAGGAACACAAAGTCCGGAGTTGACTCAAGTATTCCTTCTTCATCGATTCTTGCGCTTCGAATAGCAACTTCTTGCACTTTCTTCTTCATACGCATTAGCTCCATATCCGTAGCTTTAGCGACTTTAACTTTATCGATTAAAGTCGGTTCTACTCAGATATTTGATATCATTACATGGGTACTGGAGCCTTCATCTCTATCTCCATCCTTTGCAAGTCATACAAAATGGGCCTTTGTGTTAACAACATTGCACTCGTGCACTCATATGATCTTTCTACTCAATGCGCCATTCTTACGCTTTACTTTTCCGTGATGATATTGGATGGTATGATCGGGATCTTTCAGCAGCTCGAGCCAACGTCGTTGCCGCGTGTTGAGTTTCTTTTGGGTGAACAAATATTTGAGGCTTTTATGATCTGTATAGATCTCCACTTTCTCCCCATACAGGTAGTGTCTCCAGATCTTCAACGCGAAAACGACTGCTGCTAACTCCAAATCATGAGTATGATAATTCCTCTCATATTTTTTGAGTTGTCGCGAGGCATAGGCTATGACTTTCCCATGTTGCATGAGAACACATCCTAACTCTTTACCCGAAGCATCGCTGTAGATAACAAATCCATCCGAACCAGATGGTATTGTCGAGCAGTGCAGAAATGAGTCTCATCTTCGAAGTTCTTGAAAACTCTTCTCACAATCCTCGCTCCAACCGAATTTTATATCTTTACGAGTCACCGAGTTAATCTGAGTAGCGATTCGAGAAAATCCTTCCACGAATCTCCGATAATAACCACCAATGCCCGTAAAGCTACGTGACTTTGGTCACCGACTTGGTTGCTCTAACTTTGTATGGCTTCAATCTTCACGGGTCGACGATACTCCATGTTTTGACACCACATGCCCAAGGAATGCTACTTCCTCGAGCCGAACTCAAATTTCTTCACTGGCATATAGTTTGTTATCACGAAGCTTTAGCAGACTAACTTCAAATGGTGCTCATGATCTTCACGGCTTTTGGAATCATGAGGATGTCATCAATAAAGACAACAACGAACTGATCCAAATATTCCTTGAATACACGGTTCATTATATCCATGAAAGCAGCAGGAGCATGTAAGACCCCAGCTTTTATAAATAAAGATGAATTTTCTATAAATATTATTTTTGAATATTATGGAATAAATTTGATATAATGTTATAGTTGTGGGTAATATTTATAAATTTTGGAAAGTAAGCAAGTTGTTATAAAATATTCGTTTGGTTTGGGAATATTCTTTTTGTCGGGGAATATTCGTATTTATTTACCAATCATTAGTGGACCCCATGGCGGAAGTATTGTCGTAGTTAAAAACGACAAAATTATCTTTCTATAAAAATAACTACGAGGTGTTACCGTTAAAACTGCTGAACTACCCCTTAAAAAAAAGCGATGTCTGGCGTGGTTGCGTAGTAGAAGACACTCATTTGATTATTGATGCTTACGTGAGAAGTCACTTATTTATACTCAATTATTACTACGATAATTCTTTGCATCATATCTCTTATATTATTGATTCAATTATTGTCACAAGATCATCTGTATAATATGTTATATTATTAATTGAGACGACAAGTTATAAATGATTAATAATTGTTGAAAGATTAAAAATGTGTTGATTAAAAATAAAATGATTTGTGGTAATATTTATTCAATCCTTGATGTATATAAAGAGTCTCATTATGAGACGTTTGTGGTAAGTTTGATTATTTTATGGGGGCCCATATGTCATCATCTAAGAGTCTCTTCGTCAATAGTAATTACCTTTGTAAATAGTAATTACCTTTGTGAATAGTAATTATCTTTGTGAATAGTATTTACCTTCGTCAATAGTATTTACCTTCAATCGATAAGTAATTACCTTCTTCAATAGTAATTACCTTCGTAAATAGTAATTACCCCTTAGCAAATAGTAGTTGTCTCTTCAATATTACCAAGAGTTAACGCCTTTTCTGTATTCCAAGGGTTAATTACCCTTTCATGAATAAGTTGTCTCTTCATATTACCAAGAGTCATTTTGACCCTTCGTTAAGACCAAAGAGCCACCCTCGCTTTTTTATAAATAGAAAGCTCATTCCTTCATTATTTCTTACAAATTCAATTTGAAACTCTGTAGAGAGAAACTATAGAGAAGAAGAAAAAAAATTCTGCTACTTCACTTTTCCAATATTCAGCCTTCTAAGGTAGGGAATATTATTTGTTGTATGTACTCGTAAAGGGTGTTATTCTTTCTTATTCATGAAGAGAACTGTTGTTATTCCATTGCTTATTATTCTATCGAATAACTCAGATACGCTGCTGCTTTACCTATACTTGGTGACATTCTTCTATTATTCATTGGAACATCCTCATCATGTAGTGTTTTTACACCTAACCGTTCCGCCTCTTTATTATTCTCATTTGAATATCCATGTCATGCATTTTACGCCGGACCGGGTTCCATTCTTTATTATTCTCATTGGAATATCCTGCTGCATGCGTTTCTGTGGGACCGGTTCCGTTATTTATTATTCTGTTAGAATAACCTGTCTATGCGAAGTACCGCATGCATAGTGATTTCTTTTGTTATTCCATTCTTTATTATACTCAGTTGGTTAAAGTTTTGAATTCTATACTCCATGAAATTAGTGGAATATCCTTTATATTTAGGCTTCATCCAAGATCCTTTCATGGAAATATTCTTCTCAAGATTCTTGAATTTTACTTTCAAAGCGAAGATCATGTTGACATTTGGATGTTATTGGTTCCTAGATAAATTAATTCTTGAACTTGTTTTATTGAATTCTTATATCATTGCCATCATCCTCATGTTTATATTATGTTGAAAGTCATCTCGTGGCTCAGAAGTGCATAGATGGACTTGGTATGATTATGACCGAGAGACTATTCGGTGTAATCATGGCCAAGTAATGTTACAAATGATGTGGTAAAAATCCTCGATTAGTAGTAGTGCATTGATGGATGATTGTTGGCATGATCATGACCATTAATGAATACACAAATATTCTTGGCCCAGTAAGTCATGAATAATTGTGGTCGTGATACTAAAGAATATCCTCGACCGTAGTGCGTGGGGGTGATTCGATGATGTGGAATATTTATTAAAGTCGAGTCTCAAATATATAATGATGATGAAAAACCTTTTAAAATCATAAAAGATAGTAGATTTTATTTTCTACTTGACTCTTTTAATGGATTCTTTGGTTCACCGTAGTTAAACTTGATGTTCATTATATTTTATCGGTTTAACATTGTCAGTAGGCTAATGATAATTTATTCTCGCATTATCTTAGTCATAATATTTCTTCTTGAGCTAGTTGAGCTCACCCTTTCTTTCACTTTTTCTCTTCGAAAATGAGAATATAAATTTGGGATGAGTCGGGGAACGGAGTAATGGTCCGGAGGATAGCATTAGTAGTCCTCACTATTCTTCGTGAAATAGTGTGATAATAATTGTAATGAGGACTCCTTTTGAGTTTGTATAATATCTAGTAGACAATATTTGTATTCAAACTCACAGTTTATGTCGTATTGTACACGACAGTTATATTAGTAAGTTGTATTTAAATTCTGTACCATGTATCTGACTACCCAAGATGCGTGATGTATACCTAATTTTGGGGGCGTCACAGAGCATTAGTCAATCCAAAAGACATGACTAAGAATTCATAATGCTCGTCTCTGGGAGTTCTCAAGGCGGTCTTTGGAATATCCTCAGTTTTAATCTTCAACTGATGATATCCAAAACGAAGATCGATCTTTGAAAAGAATTGTGCTCCTTGCAACTGGTCAAATAGGTCATCAATATGAGGTAGCGGATACAAAGTCGCATACTCCCGTCTTTCTTCTTTACGAATAACACAGGAGCACCCCAAGGAGATGTACTAGGACGAATAAAACCGATGTCCAACAACTCTTGTAGTTGAACCTTTAACTCCTGAAGTTCAATAGGAGCCATTCGATATGGGGTTTAAGAAATGGATTTTGTACCAGGTTCAAGGTCAATAAAGAATTTAACGTCACGTTCTGGGGGTAGACCGGGAAGCTCTTCAGGAAATACATCAGGAAATTCTCTAACAACAGAAATATTATTCAAATCTGACTTGTCTTTGTTCAAATCCATAACATGGGCTAAGAAAGCTTGACATCTATTTTTCAGTAAATGAATAGCTTTGTGGCTTGATATAACAGTGACTGATTTTAGTGGTTTAGTAGTTTGAATTCGTATGACAGGTTGGTTGGGAATATAAAAACTAACAACCTTACGAAAACAATCAATTTTAGCATGATGAGTGGTTAACCAATCAATTCCCAAAATCACATCAAAAGCAAGTATCTTTAAAGAGATAAGATCAACAGGTAATGTGATAGTGCCAACTTGGATCATGCAAGATTTATAAACTGTAGATGTAACGAAGGTTTCACCCAACGGAGTTTCAACAGATAAGTCAAAGTCCAATTTCTCTGGAGTCAAGTTTAAACGTTGAGCACAAGCAGGAGAGATAAAAGAATGGGTAGAACCGGTATCTAGTAAGGTATAAACTTCGCAAGAGTTCAAGATTAGCTTACCCGTGATCACCTCGTTCGGGTTTCTCACGTTTTGTGCAGTCACGACAAACGCCCTTCCAAGAACCACCGACTTTGACTTGTCCGGGACAGCCTTTGGAGTCACCATCCCAGTTGAACTTGGTTTCGCAACTAGACAATCTCTATCTATATGACCTTCCTTTCCATAGTTATAACACACCTTGGATTGTTGTGGGCAGTTTGGGCTGATGTGTCCCTCCTTCCCGCATTTGTAATAAACGACCGGTGCTCGTTCTCCTCCCCTAAAAATAGTTGATGTTTCTACTGACGTCTTCACGTTATCATTGTTGTACCTTCTCTTCTTGAAATCTCCTCCCGACTCGCTCCTTCTATTATCACGGCCACGATTACCACCAGAGTGGTTACCACTTTTGTCCGAATATTTTCCTCCCTGCTAGTTTTCATTGCTTCGATGACTGCCGCCATCGGTATGACCCTGGTTGTGGTCCTTTGGTTGAACATACTCATTATCTCGCTCTAATAATTGAGCCCTGTTTACAATATCTGAATATAAAGAAAATTTATGAGAGATAAGATATTAGAAATCTCTTGCTTTAGACCTCTCAGAAACATCCTTGTCATTCGTTCCTCATTTTCGACCAAATGAGGTGCAAACCTGGATAACTCTGCAAACTTCGCCTCGTGCTGGGACACCGTCATGTTGTTTTGTTCCAGTCTGATAAACTCCACCTCTTTCATATGGCGAATACTTTCAGGAAAGTACTTGTCATTGAATAGTTTTTGAAATGTTTCCCAAGACATGTTGAAGCGTACCGGTTGGTAGTACGCTTCACGAGACTCCCACCAAGAGTGCGCTTTCATCATGCGGAACATAAAGGTGGCGAATGGAACCTTTTGTTCTTCCGTGCATCCCAAGACATCGAATATCTTGGTAATTTGCTTGACCCACGTTTCCGCCATGATAGGATCCGGCTTTCCCTTAAATTCGTGGGTCCCAACTCCTCGAATCGCTTTGGTGTGACAATGCCGCGTGCATTACTAGCATTTCCACCAGTATTTTGTGCACGAGTCTCCTCGTCTGGTTTTTGCGTACATGAACTGCGCAAAAACTTCTAAACATCCATCATTCATCATTTGTTCTAGAGTGTTGTTTACGGAGGAATATTGTTATCCTGTTGCGTTCCCCAGGTGGTGATTAAAGGTGTCTCTCACTGATGCGATTTACTCCATTATTAACGTTCTCACCGCCATTCTTAAATATCGCCATAAAACAAGGGTTAATAGTCATGTCATATATTATCCCTATACTCGACCGACCAAATAAACACCTAATAAACTTAGTCAAATTCATACTAGCGAAGAAATTTCCCGTCTCTCCCCTCCTATTTCTTGTCTCACATCTCAGTCAGGGATCATATCCCTAAGCTTTGATACCAACTATGACGCCCCCAAAATAGGTATACAACACCCATTCCGAGTCGCCAAATACATGGTACATAAAGCAAACTACAACTTCAATAATACAATTGTCGTGCAAAATACGACAACACATAATGTGAGTTTAAATACAAATATTGTCTTCTGAGGCAATATTCACACTCAAATAAGTCCTCATTACAATTATTCAAACACTATTTTACGAAAATAGTGAGGACTCGCTAAAACATCTTTCTAGAACCATCACTCCATACCCCATTAGATCCTCAAGCATGTTCTCACCTCCCGAGAAGAAAAATGGAACAAAAGAAAAGAAAAGGTGAGCTCAACTAGCCCAAAGAAAGAATATTATGACTAAGATAATATATAACAAATTATCATTAGTCTTCAACAGGAAAATATGATAAAATATAATGTATAAATGAAGTTTTAGATCAACAACTGCAATGAAACAAAGAATCCATTAAAAGAGTCAAGTAGAAAGAATTCTACTATCTTCTAAGATTTAAAAGTCCATCATCAATATTTTATCCTCAGAACATCAATCAATATTCATCTTGAATCAAATATTCATCTTTGCACTACAGTGCCAAAGATATTCATTTTAGATCACCAAATTAATCATATTCATCTCAACACTGCTCATCTGCACTTTCTACTGACCAAAGATATTTATTAGGTAATCATTCATCTTTGCACTACAGAGCCAAAGATATTCATTAATATCATCATTTAGGAATTTGAGGATGATGAAAAATATTTTAAAGGAACGAATCCAAAGGAAACAAAATAACAAATATTAGAGATTCGTATTATAGTTTATCCAAGTTCAATAAAACTCCAATATAACCAATTTTAAAGAAGAATTCAAAAATAAAGATCAAAACATGGATACAATCAAAGATAGTAACCATAATAGACAACTTGGACAAAAAGAAGAAAATTTCATTTTTCGGTGAATAGTGCCGTATTCGTGAATAATGCCGTATACGTGAATAATGTCGTATATGTGAATAGTAACCCCGACACAAAAAGTTCCAAATTTGATAAAAAGTTTATACCAATATTTTGACATAATGATATTGAAGAAAATATCATTTTAAGAAGAAAATAACATCCCTTACCTCAAAATAACGGTACTTCTGACTGAATTTTGGATATATTGCTGACAAAAACTTTTACTGAATAACAATTCTCAAAGTATCTAAATACTTACTAAAATACGCTCGACAATATAGAGAAAAAGAAAACTTGTTTCTGGTGTGATTTTCAATTCTAACTTAAGCGCCTATTTATAGGAAAGTGTTAGAACGCCAAAGGAGACTAAAATAATAAAATAATATTATTTCTTATATCAATCCTACGCACCAACCAAGACCAATACTAGCATGCCACTTCTGAAAAAAAAAATCCCAGTAGCCCACATGTTAAAACAAAAGTGGGTCCCAACCATAATTTATAAAAATCATTTTATTTTCCGAAACTTTAGTAATTCATAGAAAATAGCTTTTTATCAAAAAAATTTGAATCTCATGTCCTTTCCATAGGAAATTTAATTCTCTACAACTTTGAAAGTTTAAGTTTTTCCAAATTTCAAACGAAAAATGCCCGAAATCCACATACGGACGATTTTTAATACCTCCACACCGACAAAATACTGATAAAATACCTCAGCATTAATTTCTTCATTTTTATCCACATAAAATAAATATATCCATCATTTATATCCATATAAAATAAATATTTTCTTATCATATAAATTAATAATTAATTATTCATAAATAATATTACAGAATCACAATTATGACAACCGGGCAGCTTCTCGGAAAGAGGGGGGCTTTCCATAAGGATTTCTCCTTCTTGTGCAATTGAATTAGGTGACCAAACCTCTCCTCGACGAACTTTCTGTACATCGCTAATAATGTTATCTAATAATATTATTCCAAATAATATAAATTATTGATCCGATAATGGAGATGATGTGCGGTGACAATTATTGAAACAACAATATTATAAAATATCAACGCAAAGAATTATTGAACCAATAAAATAAAATATTGAATAAGAATTATCGTAATAATTATTGAGTAGTGCTTTCTTACGTAAGAATCAATAATTCGACAATCATCGTAATACCGTCTGCCATCTTTCTTTGCAACCACGCCAGACATCAGATTTATATTAAAATAAAAGTCGTTACAACCTGTTTTTCGGGCACAACATGTTGTAGCGGCTGTGTAGATTTTATCTTTCAATTTAAGCCTTTTAATAAGTTGATCAACGGTCTGAAAATAAATTGTTAGAATAGTGTTCATGACAACCGATTGTCATGGATGGAATTAATATATATATATATATATATATATATATATATATATATATGTAAGCATCTTGCATCAATTCAATTTGTTTCTCTGTTATCATATATTCATAATCATCATTTGGGTATACAGTGAACCAATTCTTGTATTACTTCATCAAGATCCTCAAATACCAAAGACAGCTGCTCTTTATATCAAGTACCTTGTACCAGGATTATTTGCCTAGGGGTTTTTGAATAACATCTTCAGGTTTCTTCAAACACAATCTCTAGTCTTGCCACTGGTTGCCTGTTCTGTGATCCCATTGCTCATTCATGGATCCGGTTAGTATGAAATTTATTTTTTGTAAATTGGTCAATTGATTAATAGAATGTTGACACAAATAAAATTTCACCTGCGTATCAAGAGTCTATTGACCAATTAAACCTACTTATCTAAAAAATAAATTTCATGCTAACCACTTGATCCATTCATATTGGCACCCCATATGCTTTATTAGTTCATTGGACACCTATAATTTTGATTATTTGAAGTAGTACGACCACTGGTATTGGGACCCATTGCGGGTCCGAGGATGCAGTTGTTGTGAGAACGTTAATCTCTAGGAACCTTAGGACTGTCGGTCAAATATTATTCGTTTTTCAATTTTTATTATTAATTTATCATGATAAAAATACATGTAATTCTAATCTATATTATGGTGGTTGTTTTTTTTGCCCTTATAATTTTAAATATATTATTATTTTATCTTTTAAATATTTTAATTCAACCCTCAAAATTTATAAAAAAAAAAAAAAAATTATTTAATATAATTTATACACAAAATTGTTAAAACCTTGTTGTGACTAATGACCCCGGAACATATATCAGACCGGGATGGTACTGCTGGCACGTGGCACTAGTGATGGGACTTGAGACTAGTCCAACTAAAACCGAAATCGCAAACTTTAAAATTGTACCAATTAAAATTGTACTGTACATTTTAAAATTACACCGCACCAATTACAAATAATCTTGTGTGCGATTTTAAATTTTTTAAACCGTACAATGCTCGTCCGTAGTGACTAATGACCCCGGTACATATATCAGACCGGAATGGTACTGCTGGCACGTGGCACAAGTGATGGGACTTGAGACTAGTCCAACTCATGACTCATTCCATTAATATGACTCATTCATATTTAGTCTTCACTTCACACTTGATTACCTATCAATCAATTTTGTTTGTGGGCCTAAAATAGTACCGTTTGGTCCGTTTCAGTGTATACGTGTTTGTAACGTGTGAAAAATATGGTATTGAACGGAAAATCTTGGATTATTCCTAACAATGATAATAATTTCGATCGTTAGACGCAAAGGTTGGCCTCCACTGACAACTGTAACCGTGGTGTTCTTTTCTTTTTATCTTTATTTGTGTTATAATTAATTCATGTGAAATATTTTTATTTTTTTAAAAAAAAACTTATAATATCATTCGGCGAAGATGTCTACATTCAATATAAATAAATACAAAAAACTTTATACAAACAAATTGCATGCATGCACAGCAAATTTTGGCATTTATTACAAGTTTTTTTTTTTTTTTGGTCCTTTCTTTTCTTTCTGCAACGGTAACTATGTTTATAATAATAATATTTAACTCCAAAAAAATAAAAAAAAATTCAAACCTTAAACATAAATTTCCTTCGTATTAGTAATTAATTAATTTCCTATAATATTTCTTTCTTATTACTCAACTAGCTAGCCAGTATCTGTCATTCTCGATATAATTAATATCTGTCAATTTTACTATTAAATATTGTCTCATTTTTTCTAATTTTAGAGGCGAGGCGAGGTATTCGAGAACCTTCCTCCGTAATCTCCAATTTCTTACGTACGTACGTGTCTGTGTAATTAATTTGTCTGTTGTTATTATAGGAAGCTTAGTATAAATATAGATCGATCAGGTCATCAGGCTCTACATATATTTATATATAGTACCCTTCATCTAGTCAAGTCGATCTTAATATATATATATATATATATAGTATACCAAGCAAGCGTTTACAAGCGTATATGGATTCTGAAAGATACAGTATATTACTATGCGTTTTTTTGATGCTGTATTTCGCCAGTTTATCTGTTGAGGCTGCTTACAGATTCAAAGTTGGTGGGAAAGATGGGTGGACCTTGAAGCCTTCTGAGAATTACAATCACTGGGCTGGGAGAATGAGGTTCCAAGTTAATGACACTCTTTGTAAGTATATACGAGAATCAAATCAAATTATATATATAATCTCTCCTCCATCTATATATATATATATATATATATATATAGATCGATCTTACTTGATTCATTTTATTTATTTTCTGATGATGTTCACAATTTAAAAAGACAACTTATATTTTTAGGTTAGGGAGAAAAGAGTCGTTCTAGGGGGACCGGTCTTTTCCGACCGGGGTAGTGACCGGCCGGAATTTATTTTTTTTTGTTTTTGACTACAAAATAATTATTGTGATTTATTAGAATTGAAATTTTTATAAAATACAGTAATTTAGGTGTCTTTTTAGGATACACGTAATAAACAAGGTTATACAATCTCTACAACTTTATTTTTTACGTGTATCTAAATGACACCTAAATTACTGCATTTTATAAAAATTTCAGTCCTATAAATCACATTAATTATTTTGTGGTTAAAAGAAAAAATAAATAAAATTCCGGCCGATCACTATCCGGTCGGAAAAGGCCAGTCCCCCTAGACTTTTTCGGGAGGAAATTGATGTATGATTAGTGGGACCCACATGTATGTGAAAGAACCTTGTGTGAAAATATCAATTTTTTCTAATGGAAGTAACAATTTCTTATTTTAACGAGAAATTTGATAATTTGATAATTTCATAAATAAAATTGATCGGAAAGAGTAATTATTTTTGCAATTTAGTGTGTTTTGTAATTGTGGCGTTAGAACTTATAAAAGATTTTCATTATTTGAGTATATAAGAAAATAATATTTTCATTGCTGGTTAGTATTAAGTTTATTTTTGGGTAAGTTAGTCAATTGGTCAAGAGTACTGATAAGTGAAATTCTATGTGTGTCAGCATTCTATTAATCAATTAATCAATTTATTAAAAAATAAATTTTATATTAACCGGATCCGTTAAAAATATTGGGCTCTGTTTACTGTATATTAATTGGTGTTCAAGTTCAACAAACATATATCCTAAAATCCTACTAATATACTGTATGCATTGTGTTTTTGTAGCTTTCAAATATAAGAAAGGAACAGATTCTGTTCTGGTGGTGAGCAAAGATGATTATGATAAATGCAACACCGCCAAACCCATCACCAAATTCGAAGACGGCGATTCTACTTTCAAGTTTGATCGATCAGGTCCTTTCTATTTTATCACTGCCAATAAATCAAACTGTGATCAAGGCCAAAAGCTGGTCATTGTTGTTTTGGTCATCAGGAATTATCCCCCCAAACCTCCACTTGCTCCGCCGCCGCCGACTCACACCCCTTCCGCTGCTCCTACTCCTGTCCCATCACCGCAGACAAGTCACACTCCAGTTCCATCTCCGGCATCTAACACTCCTGCGCAATCTCCGTTTAGTCGGGCTTCGCCGCCATCTCCGGTGACTTATACTCCGTGGCCATCTCCGGCATCTTATACTCCGGTCCCATCTCCGGTTAGTCAGGCTCCGGGGCCATCTCCGGTGACTTACACTCCGGGGCCACTTCCGGTTGGTCAGGCTCCGGTGCCATCTCCGGCCTCTTACACTCCGGTGCCATCTCCGGCAACTTACACTCCAGTGCCATCTCCAGTTAGTCAGGCTCCGGAGCCATCACCGGATAGTCAGGCTCCCGTGCCGTATCCGGCAACTTACACTCCAGTGCCATCTCCAGTTAGTCAGGTTCCGGAGCCATCACCGGCAACATACACTCCGGCGCTATCTCCGGGTATTCTGGCGCCGGTGCCGTATCCGGGTCCTTTGGCGCCATCTCCATCATCTGAGGGTCCAGCAGCTTCGCCTGCGCCGGCAAATACTCCGGCAGCGCCTACTCCGACGTCATCGTCACCTCCGGCTTCATCAGTAACACCTGCTGCGCCATCTCCTTCGACAACATCTGGAAGCACTCCGGCCGATATTAGTTCACCGCCGGCTCCGGCTAAATCAGTTGCTCCCGCGGTTCCTACTCCTTCATTTGTGTTGGTGTCACTTTTGTTAAGTGTGGTTTTGAGTGGTTTTGTTACTTCTTATTAGGAAAACCAGATGGGTTTCTTTTTTGGGGTTTTGTTCATGTGAATTCTTTTCTTTTTTTTCCTTTTACTTTTTGACAATTTTTATTTTTTAGATTATTTTACAGACTCATTTGCCATTTTGCCTTCTCAATGTTGAATTTATTATAGGTATTGAAATTTATAGATCTTCCAGATAAATTTATGATGTGTTACCCTCACTATTATTTTACAAGTTATCAAAATTAAAAGTTACTACCGGAAATGACTTATAAGTTGATAAAATTAATTTATAAGTTATTTGTTATTATTCAATTGGTCGAAAATAACTTATAAGTTGGTCAAATGAACTTTTAAGTAATTTGTTACTATTCACTTATTCGGAAATAACTTATTTTTACTTATAAGTTGAATTTTAAGTCAAAAAAATAAGTAAGTATTTGTAACTTATTTTAAAATAAAATAGTTTACCAAATATAATAATGCATTTTTGTCATCTTTTTTTTTATTAATATTCGTTGTAGTAATCTTTATATTTATTTTAACTTATGATAAGTTATTATGAGTCGAACACCTTAATAATTTATTTTAACTTAATTTTTGACTTATAAATCAAATTGATGTAGAACGTTTTTATTTATAAGTCATAACTTATAAATCAATTTTTATTTTAACTTATAAGTCATTTGAAATAAGACTTTTCCGAACACACCACCCTTAATCAAAATAAGTGTTATCTTCTTGTATACCCTTCATTTTTTTAATTGACATTTTACGTGATAATACAAAATAAAAAAATCTAATACAATATATTCAAGATAAAATATTTTGAAAAGATAAAAGAGAACAAAATATGTTTTTATATTTAGGATAATTATGAGAGAAATTAAAAATTAAGTAATTAATGTTTCTTTAAAATTTACACAAATAAATAAAAAGATAAAAATTATCTCTTAAAAAAACTGAGGGAGTTCATATTTAAGCGTAATTTGTTTGCAACAAATCAACAATGGACATTCATTAGATGTATACCCATTAACGTTTTTCTTTTCCTTACAATAATAATATTTTCATAGAGTAGCATTTTTAAAGCTCAAAGACGTAGCAAATGAATTTTCATAATCAAATATACAATAATACTATCACTAAATTTACATTTATGATGATGAAAAATTAAAATATTCAATCAAGCATAACATAAATAAGTAACCAGACTTTATATAAAATTAAAATATATATAGGAAAAATATATATATACAGTTGTGTAGTAGACATAGTCGTCCATGTCAATGATTTTTTTGAACTAACCGTCGCTATAGCTATTATACTCTTGGCGACGAATGAACCGTCATTATAGTCCAAAAAAAGCGTCATTATGGTGCTATTGTTAGATTACTATTCTCTGATGACGCCTCAAAATAGGTATACATCACCCATTCTCGAGGTTGTCGATACATAGACAAAAACAACTACAACTTTATTATTACAACAAGAAATCATGAGTTTGAATACAAATATTATCTTCAGACAATATTTATACTCAAATAAATTCTCATCACATTTATTGATACATTATTTTATAAAAATGGTGAGGACTACTAAACAACTCTCTACTAACCTTCATTCCATACCCAGGCTTCGTCTTCGCTATATTCTCGCCTCCGAGAAAGAAAAATAGAACAAAAAGAAAAGGGTGAATCTCAAATTGGCAAGTAAAGAATATTATGACTAAGATAATATACAACAAATTATCTTTAGTCTTTCAATGGAAAAATCTAATAATACAATGTATAACAAGTTTTAAATCAATATTCGCAATGAAAATAATAATTCATTAGAAGAGTTAAGTAGAAATGCAAACTACTATCTTCTATGTATGAATTTAAAAGTTCATCGCTCTATCTTTTATCCTGTAACATCAATCAATATATATCCTGAATTAAATATTCATCTTTTTGCTACTGAGCCAAAGATATTCATCAGTTAGTCATGTTCATCTAAACACTGCTCATCTTTGCACTACGGGCCAAAGATATTTATCGAAAATCATTCATCTTTGCACTACTGAAGCCAAAGATATTCAATAATATCATCATTTAAGACGAGGATGATGAAAAATATTTTTAAAAACGAATCCAAAGAAATAAAATGACAAGGATTAAGGATTAAGGATTCGTACTTTTGTTTTATCCATGTCCGTAAATACCTCAAAAATAATCATAGTGGTGTAAAATTCAAGAATGATCAAAACATGGATACAATCGAAACTAGTATCCGAATAGATATTTTTTGGACGAAAGGATAATTTTCATTTTTCGATGAATAGTCTTGGTATTCGTGAATAAGTATCGTATACGTAAAGGTATAGTTTGTATCGTGAATAAGTAACTCCAACACTAAAAGTTTCAAATTTGATTAAAAAGTTCAGATCAATACTTGACATTGTGACGCCCCAAAATAGGTATACATCACCCATTCCGAGTTGTCAATACATGGTACGTAAATCGTGGCGCCCCAAAATAGGTATACATCACCTATTCGAGTTGTCAAATACATGAATGCATGTAAACAACTACAACTTTATTATTACAACAAGAAAAGCTGTGAGTTTGAATACAAATATTATCTTCTAGATAATATCTATACTCAAATAAATCCTCATCATATTTATTGATACATTATTTTACAAAAATGGTGAGTACTACTAAACAATCCTTTCTAAAACCTTCATTCCATACCCCGACTAAATACTCGCTTATATTCTCGCCTCCCGAGAAAAATGGAACAAAAAGGGAAAAGGGTGAGCTCAACTAGCTCAATAAAGAATATTATGACTAAGATAATATACAACAAATTATCGTTAGTCTTCAACAGAGGAAAAATCTAATAGAATACAATAGACAACAAATTTTAAATCAATATTCGCGGCCGAAATAATAATTCATTAGAAGAGTTAAGTAGAGAATGCAAACTACTATCTTCATGTATGAATTTAAAAGTTCATCGCTCTATCTTTTATCCTCAGTAACATCAATCAATATACATCCGAATCAAATATTCATCTTTTGCTTTCTGAGTGCCAAAGATATTCATCATTAATCATGTTCATTTAAACACATGTTCATCTTTGCTACTACGCCAAAGAAGATATTCTTAAATCATTCATCTTTTGCACTACAGGCAAAAGATATTCTTAAGAAATCATTCATCTTTGCACTACGGGCCAAAGATATTCCATAATATCATCATTTAAGACCGAGGATGATGAAAAATATTTTTTTAAAGAAACGAATCCAATTGAAACAAAATGACAAGGATTAAGGATTAAGGATTCGTACTTGGTTTTATCCACGTCAAAATACCTCAAAAATAATCATAGTGGTGTAAAATTCAAGAATGATCAAAACATGGATACAATCGAGTTAGTATCCGAATAGATGTTTTGACTTAAAAGAAGAAATTTTATTTTTCGGTGAATAGTATCGTTATCGTGAATAGTAACTCAGACACCAAAAGATAGAAATTCCACAAAAACATTTTCACGCTTACATGAATAGTACTGCGTGAATAGTAACTTATGAATAAGAACTTCGTGAATAGTAACTCATGAATAGTAATCCATGAATAGTAACCCGACATTAAAAAGTTCCAAATTTGATAAAAACTTCGATCAACATTTCAAAGATAATGATATTGAAGAAATAATATCATTACGAAAAAAATAATATCCCTTACCTCGAAAGATCAAGATTTCTACATGGTAGAATCACAGGTATAGTCTTTGAAGGGAACTTGCACCATCTAGCAATACTCAAAGTATACTCAAAATACTCACAAGAATACGCCGATAATATAGAGAGAAAAACTTGATTTACGGTGTGATTTTCAATTCTAACCCAAGACCCTATTTATAGAAATTGCTTTAGAACAACAAAGTAGAAAATTTAATATATTAATAATATTATTTTTCCACATCTTCCTACGCACACCATCAGCTGAAATCAACCACTAACACATGTCCCATAAGTGACAAAAACGTTTTTCATGCAAAAGTTACTTAAAACTCCAAAAAATGATAATCAATTAATCCTAACTTCAATAATTCATAATAAATAGCCCTTTCATCGGAAAATTCGAATCTCGCAAGTTTTTATAGGAAATTCAATTCTCTACAACTTTTCGAAGAAAATTTTTCCAAATTCCAAATAGAAATTGACCGAAATCCACAAACAGACGATTTTACAATATAATCAAATTTCGATTAATAAATGGGGTCCAATTACATGTTTAACATGTTTTAAACATTTATTGCAACAAAAATACTCTTCCTCCTCTTATACTCATATATCCCCATTCGTTGTAAAAATATCACCGTTAATATATTATTAAAATAATATATTTAAATGAATTATTTTATCGTAAAAAGATAAAATATTAATTTTCAACAATTGTCATTTTAAAATTTTCTCCATCTATATCCACATAAAATCAATATTTTCCTCATCATATAAATCAATAATTAATTATTCACAAATAATATTACGAATCACAATATTGACAACCAGTGCGCTTTCTAAGAAAGAGGGGCTTTCCATAAGAATTTCTTCATCTTGGCGCGCAATTGATTAGGAGACCAAACCTCTCCTTAGATGCGAACTTTCTAGACATTGCCAATAATGTTATCTAATAATATTATTCGAGATAATATGAATTATTGCTTCGATAATGAAAAATACCGTGTAATGACAATTATCAAAACAACAAAGAATATAAAATATCAACGCAAAGAATTATTAACTCAATAAAATCTTGAATAATAATTATCAGAAACCATTATTGAGTAGTGCCTTCTTACGTAAGAATCAATAATTGGTGCAATACCGCAGCCTTCTTGCTCAACAACGCGTATTAGTGTATTTTAACCAATCGTATTCCAACAAGATAATCTGAATAAACTACGCCAATTATTTAAAAAATAACTTATATTTGTCGTTTTCTTCATCCAATCGCTTTTCGTTATGGGGCCACACATGGTCACAAGGCCGTCAGCATTTAATATTCCCCGAAAAGATGAATATTCCACGACCAAACGAATATTCTAAGCGATAATGAATATTTTATAACCACTTGCTTATTTTGAAATATTTGCTTATTTAACCCTTAACTATCCACATTAATCAAATCAACCTTACTATTTCAAAATAATAAATAAAGGAAATTCCTTTTATTTAAAAATTTTGGGTCTTACGTAAACAACTACAACTTTATTATTACAACAAGAAAGCTGTGAGTTTGAATACAAATATTATCTTCTGACAATATCTATACTCAAATAAATCCTCATCACATTTATTGATACATTATTTTACAAAAATGGTGAGGACTACTAAACAATCCTTTCTAAAACCTTCATTCCATACCATTTTCGACTGCACTCGCTTATATTCTCGCCTCCTCGAGAAGAATGGAACAAAAGGAAAAGGGTGAGCTCAACTAGCTCAAGAAGAATATTATGACTAAGATAATATACAACAAATTATCGTTAGTCTTCAACAGGAAAAATTTAATAGAATACAATAGACAACAAATTTTAAATCAATATTCGCAATGAAATAATAATTCATTAGAAGAGTTAAGTAGAGAATGCAAACTACTATCTTTTATGTATGAATTTAAAAGTTCATCGCTCTATCTTTTATCCCCAAATAACAATCCATAAACATCCTGAATCAAATATTCATCTTTGCACTCTGAGTGCCAAAGATATTCATCGATTAATCATGTTCATTTAAACACTGCTCATCTTTGCACTACTGAGCCAAAGATATTCTTCGAGAAATCATTCATCTTTGCCTACAGGCCAAAGATATTCAATAATATCATCATTTAAGACCGAGGATGATGAAAATATATTTTTAAAGAAACGAATCCAAAGGAAACAAAATGACAAGGATTAAGGATTAAGGATTCGTACTTTGTTTTATCCATGTTCAAAATACCTCAAAATAATCATAAGTGGTGTAAAATTCAAGAATGATCAAAACATGGATACAATCAAAGTTAGTATCCGAATAGATATTTTGAATGAAAATAAGAAAATTTATTTTTCGATGAATAGTCTTAGATATCGTGAATAGTGCTTAGTATATCGTGAATAGTATGTGACGCCCCAAAATAGGTATACCTGAACACCCATTCCGAAGTCGCCAAATACATGATACGAAAACAACTACAACTTTATTATTACAACAAGAAAACTCGAGTTTGAATACAAATATTATCTTCTGCAGACAATATCTATACTCAAATAAATCCTCATCACATTATTGATTCATTATTTTACAAAAATGGTGAGGACTACTAAACAACTCTCTCTAGAATCTTCATTCCATACCCCACTAGTACTCGCTACATTCTCGCCTCCCGAGAAGAAAAAATGGAACAACAAGGAAAAGGGTGAGCTCAACTAGCCCAGTAAAGAATATTATGACTAAGATAATATACAACAAATTATCGTTAGTCTTCAACAGGGAAAAATCTGATAGAATACAATAGACAACAAGTTTCAGATAAATATTCGCGGTGAAATAATAATTCATAGAAGAGTTACGTAGAGAATGAAATCTACTATAATCTATGAATTTAACGGTCCATCATCAATATTTTATCCTGTAACATCAATCGATATGCATCTGGAATCAAATATTCATCTTTGCACTACAGCCAAAGATATTCATCGATTAATCATGTTCATTTAAACACTGTTCATCTTTGCACTCTGAGGCCAAAGATATTAATCAATCGATCATGTTCATCTCAACACTGTTCATCTTTGCACTACATGGCCAAAGATATTCTTGAAATCATTCATCTTTTTTTACTACTGGGCCAAAGATATTCAATAATATCATCATTTAAGAGGCGAGGATGATGAAAAATATTTTTAAAAAACGAATCGATGAAACAAAATGACAAGGATTAAGGATTAAGGATTACGTACTTGGTTTTATCCACGCCAAAAATACCTCAAAAATAATCATAGTGGTGTAAAATTCAAGAATGATCAAAACATGGATACAATCGGAGTTAGTATCCGAATAGATATTTTGGACAAAAGAAGAAATTTTATTTTTAGGTTGAATAGTCAGATATCGTGAATAGTCTTAGTATCGTGAATAAAGTAAATAAACTCAGACACCAAAAGATAGAAATTCCACAAAAACATCTTCACGCTTAATGAATAGTACTTCGTGAATAGTAACTCGTGAATAAGAACTCGTGAATAGTAACTCGTGAATAGTAACTCGTGAATAAGTAACTCAAATAGTAACTCATGAATAGTAACTCGTGAATAAGTAACCCCGAATGAAAAAGTTCCAAATTGATAAAAACTTGGATCAACATTTCAAAGATAATGATATTGAAGAAATAATATCATTACAAAAAAAAATAATATCCTTACCTCGAAAGATCGATCTTACAAATTTAGAATCACAAGGGTATAGTCTTTGAAGGAACTTGCACCGTCTAGCAATACTCAAAGTATACTCAAAATACTCACAAGAATACGCTCAAAATATCGAGAGAGAAATAGAGAAAACTTGATTTACGGTGTGATTTTCAATTCTAACCTAAGCACCTATTTATAGGAAAATGCTTAGAACACCAAAGCGAGAAAATTTAATATAATATTAATATAATTATACAAATTTTCCTTAGCCCACCTTTTGGTCAAAACACCAGCCACACATGTTAATGATGTCCAAAAAATACAAAAAACGTTTTCTTAACAAAAATAATTTAAACTCCCAAAAATCAATTATTTGAGCTTGAACTTCAATAATTCATAATAAATAGCCTTTTCATCAGAAAATTCGAATCTCGCGAGTTTTTATAGAAAATTCAATTCTCTACAACTTTGCAGAAGAAAGTTTTCCAAATTCCAAACAAAATTGGTAGAAATCCACAAGCAGACGATTTTACATTGCTATAATCAAATTTGATCGATAATTGTGTCCACCAACACACAAAACATGTGTTAAAAACATTTAATGCCACAAAATACTCTTCCTCCTCATATACTCATATATCCCACATTCATTGTAAAAATATCACCGATTAATATATTATTAAAATAATATATTTAAATGAATTATTTTATCGAAAAAAGATAAAATATTAATTTTCAACAATTGTCATTTTAAAAATTTTCTCCATCTATATCCACATAAAATCAATATTTTCTCATCATATAAATCAATAATTAATTATTCACAAATAATATTACGAATCACAATATTGACAACCAGCGGGTTCCTCAGGGAGAGGGGCTTTCCAATAAAATTTCTTCTTCTTGGCCTTGATTAGATGACCAAACCTCTCCTTGAAGCGAACTTTCTAGACATTGCCAATAATGTTATCTAATAATATTATTCAGATAATATGAATTATTGCTTGATAATGAAAAATCTTTGTGTAATGACAATTATTGAAACAACGATGAATATAAAATATCAACGCAAACAATTATTAACTCGATAAAATCTTTGAGCGATAATTACATAACCATTATTGAGTAGTGCCTTCTTCGTAAGAATCAATAATTGGTGCAATCTGGTGTACTCTTGTTCAACAACGTATTATTAGTGTGTTTTAACCACGGGTATTCAATGATGATAATTGCAATAACAACTATGCCGTTATTTAAAAACAACTTATATTTGTCGTTTTCTTCATCCAATCGCTTTCCGTTATGGGGCCCACACATGGTTTGCTGCCGTCGTCTTTACGAATATTCCCAAAGCGATCTGAATATTCCACGACAAACGAATATTCCCAAACAACAATGATGAATATTTTATAACCACTTGCTTATTTTGAAATATTTGCGTATTTAACCCTTAACTATCCACATTAATCAAATCAACCTTACTATTTCAAAATAAAGGAAATTCCTTTTTATTTAAAAATTTAGGGTCTTACAACCTCCCTCCTTATGAAATTTAGTCCTCGAAATTGGCGTCACGTCTACTGTATTTGAAAAGGTGAGAAACCTCGCTTTCATTTTCGTTTCCAATTCCCGTCATTTCCTCTATAGCATGATTCCTCCACAAAACTTTAACTTGTGGTATAACCTTTCTTGGCGTAGGACATGCTCCTTCTATCCAAAATCTTGACAAGTACTCTCCTCATACGTTAAGTCTTGACTATCTCGTCCGGGTTCTAACTTCAATAACGTGGTTGGGGTCTTTCACATATTCTGAAATACGGATATGTGAAACACATTATGAACACGAGACATACTCGAGGTAACTTAAGTCTATAGGCTACATTTCCTACTCGGTCAAGAATTTGAAATGGACCGATAAATGCGTGGATTGAGCTTTCCTCTCTTCCCAAATCTTGTAACTCCCTTCCATGGAAGCAACTCATGACAATCGTGATCCCCTACACTAAATTCCGTCCTTTCGATGAAGATTAGTAACTCTTTTATCTTTTGTCGATCTTGTGCGTTTGTATCGTTGTCGAATCATTAGTCATACGTACGTACTAACTTCCGGGTCCCAACAATGTTGCTTCACCCACCTCATCCCAACATATTGGAAGCGACATTTTTTGTCCATATAATGCTTGAATGGAACCATGCCTATATTTGTTTAATAACTATTGTTGTATGAGAATTCCACCAATGGCAAGTACTTATCCCAACTTCCTTTGAAATCTAGGACACGAGTTTTAATATATCTTGAAGAGTTTGAGTAGTCCTTTTCGATTGCCCATCCGTTTGAGGATGGTATACTGACCAGATAAATAAATTTGTGTCCATAGCTTTCTACAAACTAACCCAAAATCATGAAGTGAATCTTGGGTCACGATCTAAAACTATGGATCTTGGCATGCCATGCAATCTCACAATCTCATTTACGTCATCTGAGAAAGGCGTTCAAGGAATAAGTCTCTCGTATCGGTAAGAAAATGAAGCGGACTTGGTTAATCTATCAACAATAACCCAAATCGCATCTATGCCTTGAGAAACCTTGGGAAGATTAGTAATGAAATTCGTAAATGTGTTCCCACTTCCATTTCAAAATCTCAAGTGGTTGCAGCGGACCCTTAGGTACAAGATGCTCACTTTTACACGTTAGCGAAGTTAAACACATCGAGATAAACTTTGCAATCTCTCTCCTCATATTGCTCCACCAAAATGTATGTTGAAGATCATAATACATTTTGGTACTCCCAGATGGATTGCAAATGGTGTATTGTGTGCCTCCATCATAATCTTGTTCTTCAAATCGAGTCGTTAGGAACCTGAAATTCTAGAGTGGACTCAAGTATTCCTTCTTCATCAATTCTCGCTTAGGAATAGCTCCTTCTTGTACTTTCTTCGCATCATCTCCAAGCTCAAGATGGCTTGAGCAACCTTAACTTTTCTATTAAAGTTGGCTCTGTCGTATACTTGACATCATCGCTTTTCGTTCCGCATATGATCTTCTACTCAGCGCGTCGGCTACCACGTTCGCTTTTCGAAGATGGTATGGTTAGAATATGTGCGAAATGAGTCTCCTCTTGAGCTCTTGGAAAATCTTCTCGCATTCCTCGCTCCATACTGAATTTTGTATCTTTTCGAGTCATTTAAGTTAATGGAATAGCGATTCGAGAATATCCTTCAACGAATCTCCAGATAATAACCAACTAAGCCTGAAAGCTACGTATTTCGATTCTTGACTTAGGTTGCTTCTCAAGCTGTGACTCATATCCCAATCTTGGATAGACGTCACAATGACACCTATCGATTTACTATCGCATGAATATGGCGTCCCTACGGAGAATGCAAGCTTGGTGAATTCCACAAAGTCACAAGATAAAAGGCTCGGTACCAAATTCTATAGTTGAATTTTAACTCACGAAGTTCAATAGGAGCCATTCGATATGAGATTTTAGAAATGAGTTTTGTCTGGGTTCAAAGTCGATACAAAATTTAATATCGAGCTTTGGGAGTAAGCGAAAATTCTTGAAAAATACGTCGGGAAAAATCAATAACAACAGAATATTATTCAAATCGGCGTGTCTTTATTCAAATCCATAACATGGACTAAGAAAATTTGACATCAAGTAATAAGCGAATGACTTCATGGCTTGATATGAAAATGTTTGACTACAATGGTTTGATTGCTTGAATTGAAATAACGAGTTTGCTTAGGAA
The DNA here is from genome assembly GCA_020205615.1 of Panax quinquefolius. Lineage (NCBI taxonomy): Eukaryota > Viridiplantae > Streptophyta > Magnoliopsida > Apiales > Araliaceae > Panax > Panax quinquefolius. Next base: position 123,784,339 of record CM035164.1, on the reverse strand, counting down.
TATGAAAACTAACAACCTTACGAAATAATCAATTTGGCGTGATGAGTAGTTAACCTTAAAATCACATCAAAACAAATATCTCTATAGAAATAAGGTTAACGGGTAATGTGATAGTGCCAACTTGAATCAAGCAAGATTTATAAACAATGGATGTGATGAAAGTTTCTCTAACGGAGTTTCCACAGATAGGTCAAAGTCTAATTTCTCCTGAGTCAAGTTTAAGCGTTGGCGCAAGTAAGAGATAAAGAATGGGTAGAACCGATATCTAGTAAGGTATATACTTGCAAAATTTATAATTACTAACCCGTGCTAACCGTTCGGGTTCCTTGCATTTTGATTGACGGTCACGACAAACGCTCTTCCGGAATCGTTGACTTTGACTTTTACGGGACGATCTTTTGAGTCACCGTCCCCATTGAACTAGGTTTCGCTTCTGCGTCTGATCTCGAAGCGATATGTCCTTCCTTTCCACAACTATAGCATACCTTAAAGCTGTTGTGGGCGGTTTGGGTGATATGTCCCTCTTTCCGCATTTGTAACATCTGACCGGTGGTCGTTCTCCTCCATAAAACTAGTTCTTATAAGTGACGGCGTCTTCACATAGGTCGTTGTTGAATCTCCTCTTTTAAAATCTCCTCCCAGGCTCGCTTCTTCTATTTTCATGGCTACGATTACCACCGGAGTGGTTACCGCCTTTGTCTGTATTCTTCTTTCTCCGTGGTTATCGTTATTACGATGGTTTGCTTTCTCTTGGTATGATCCACGGGTATGGTCCCTCGGTTGAGCGTACTCGTTATCTCGCTCTAACAAGCGAGCCTGTTGACAACTTGTCTGAATAGAGAAAAATTTATGAAATGAGATCTTGGCGTATGTCGGGTTTCAAACCTCTCGAAACATCCGCGTCATCGTTCCTCATTCTCCACCAAATGAGGTGCAAACTGGATAACTCCGCGAACTTACGCCTCGTCTTTGGGACACCGTCGTATTATTACTCTTCTAGTCTAATAAACTCCACTTCCTTCATATAGCCGAATACTTTCGGAAGTACTTGTCATTGATTAATTCTTCAAACGTCTCCGTGACATCTTTGAGTCAAATTTTGGATGGAGTCGCTTCCTGATTCCCACCGATGTCTGCCTGCGCCACGGAACATAAAAAGTGGCGAATGGAACCTTCATTCCTCCGTGCATCCCAAGACATCGAATATCTTGGTAATTTGTTTGACCCACGTCTCGCTTTAATCGGATCCGGCTTTCCCAGATTGCAGTGGTCCCAACTCTTTGAAGCTGCTTGGTGTGACCACTCGTGAATTACTATCATTTCCTCCTGTATTTTGAACACGAGTCTCCTAAATGCGATTTTGCATGAGCGCAAAAAGCTTCTAAACATCCCTCGTTCATCATCGCTTTCGATGGGTGTTGTTCACGGGAGGAACATTGCCCGACTGTTACGTTCTCCTCGTTGGTGAAAGTCTGAGCATCTCCACGGTCTCATTTACTCCATTGTTAATATTCTCGATCGACATTCTCAAATCATCATCGCCAAAATAAGGGTTAATTAAGAAATCAATATATCACATAATATCCCTATATCTTGACCCACTAACAAATAAGCTTAGGTAGGACACCTTAGCGAAGGGATTTACTCGTCTCTCCCTCCTGGTACTATTCCCTCGATCTCACTTGAGAGATCATATCCTAAGCTACGATACCAATGGCGCCCCCAAAAATAGGTATACACACACCCATTCACGAGTGCGCCAAATACATAGTACGAAACAACTACAACTTTATTATTACAACGATGAAACTACGAGTTTGAATACAAATATTATCTTCTGACAATATCTATACTCAAATAAATCCTCATCACATTATTGATTCATTATTTTACAAAAATGGTGAGGACTACTAAACAACTCTCTCTAGAATCTTCATTCCATACCCCAGGCTAACTATTACTCATTACATTCTAGCCTCCCGAGAAGAAAAATGGAACAACAAGGAAAAGGGTGAGCTCAACTAGCCCGATAAAGAATATTATGACTAAGATAATATACAACAAATTATCGTTAGTCTTCACGAGGAAAAATCGATAGAATACAATAGGCAACAAGTTTTGGATCAATATTATAATGAAATAATAATTCATAGAAAGAGTTACGTAGAGAATGAAATCTACTATAATCTATGAATTTAACGATCCATCATCAATATTTTATCCTGTAAACATCAATCAATATACATCTGGAATCAAATATTCATCTTTTACTACTGGCGAAAGATATTCATCGATTAGTCGTATTCATTTAAACACACTCATCTTTGCTTTACTTCTGAGCCAAAGATATTAATCAATCGTGGTCATTCATCTCAACACTGTTCATCTTTGCTTCTAGGCCAAAGATATTCTTGAAATCATTCATCTTTGCTACGGGCCAAAAGATATTCAATAATATCATCATTTAAGGCGAGGATGATGAAAAATATTTTTAAAAACGAATCCATTGAAACAAAATGACAAGGATTAAGGATTAAGGATTAGTACTTGGTTTTATCCACGCCCAAAAATACCTCAAAAATAATCATAGTGGTGTAAAATTCAAGAATGATCAAAACATGGATCTGATCGAGTTAGTATCGAGAATAGATATTTTGACGAAAAGAAGAAATTTTATTTTTTAATGAATAGTCAGAGTATCGTGAATAGTCTTAGTATCGTGAATAGTAACTCAGACACGTGAAAGATAGAAATTCACAAAAAAGATCTTCACGCTTCATGAATAGTACTCTGAATAGTAACTTCGTGAATAGTAACTCGTGAATAATAACTTCGTGAATAGTAACTCATGAATAGTAACTCATGAATAGTAACTCGTGAATAGTAACTCGTGAATAAGTAACCCAGAGCATGAAAAAGTTCCAATTTGATAAAACTTCAGATCAACATTTCAAATAATGATATTGAAGAAATAATATCATTACAAAAAAATAATATCCACTTACCTCGAAAGATCGATCTTACAGCTAGAATCTAAATTATAGTCTTTGAAGGGAACTTGCTGTCTATAGCAATACTCAAAGTATACTCAAAATACTCACAAGAATACGCTCAAAATATCGAGAGAGAATAGAGAAAACTTGAGTTTACGGTGTGATTTTCAATTCTAACCCAGCACCTATTTATAGGAAAATGCTTAGAACACAAAAGAAAATTTAATATAATATTAATATAATTATACAAATTTTCCTTAGCCCACCTTTTGGTCAAAACACCAGCCACACATATTAATGATGTCCAAAAAAATACAAAAAACGTTTTCTTAACAAAATAATTTAAACTCCCAAAAATCAATTATTTGAACTTGAACTTCAATAATTCATAATAAATAGCCTTTTCATCAGAAAATTCGAATCTCGCGAGTTTTTATAGAAAATTCAATTCTCTACAACTTTGCAGAAGAAAGTTTTTCCAAATTCCAAACAAAAATTGGCCGAAATCCACAAGCGAGACGATTTTACAAAATATATAATCAAATTTCGGTCGATAATTGTGTCCACCAACACACAAAACATGTGTTAAACATTTAATGCCACAAAAATACTCTTCCTCCTCATATACTCATATATCCCACATTCATTGTAAAAATATCACAGTTAATATATTATTAAAATAATATATTTAAATGAATTATTTTATCGAGAAAAGATAAAATATTAATTTTCAACAATTGTCATTTTAAAATTTTCTCCATCTATATCCACATAAAATCAATATTTTTCCTCATCATATAAATCAATAATTAATTATTCACAAATAATATTACGAGAATCACAATATTGACAACCGGCGGTTCAGGAAAGGGGGGCTTTCGATAAAATTTCTTCTTCTTGGCGCGCGATTTAGATGACCAAACCTCTCCTTAGAAGCGAGAACTTTCTAGACATTGCCAATAATGTTATCTAATAATATTATTAGGATAATATGAATTATTGCTTCGATAATGAAAGATCTTTGTGTAATGTGAATTATTGAAACAACGACAATATAAAATATCAACGCATGACAATTATTAACTCGATAAAATCTTTGAGCGATAATTCTGTAACCATTATTGAGTAGTGCCTTCTTACGTAAGAATCAATAATTGGTGCAATCTGGTGTCTTCTTGTACAACAACATGCGTATTAGTGTGTTTTAACCACAAGGGTATTCAACGATGATATTATGACAACTATCTGTGTTATTTAAAAACAACTTATATTTATGCGTTTTCTTCGTCCATCGCTTTCCGTTATGGGGCCCACACACAAGTGGGCTGGCAAACGTGATAAATGCGAATATTCCCAAGCGATCTGAATATTCCACGACCAAACGAATATTCCCGACAACAATGAATATTTTATAACCACTTTAGCTTATTTTGAAATATTTGCGTATTTAACCCTTAACTATCCACATTAATCAAATCAACCCTTACTATTTCAAAATAAAGGAAATTCCTTTTTATTTAAAAATTTGAGGTCTTACATATAGTAACTCAGACACCAAAAGATAGAATTCCACAAAAAAACATTTTCACGCTTTATGAATAGTACTGTGAATAGTAACTCATGAATAGTAACTCATGAATAGTAACTTCGTGAATAGTAACTCATGAATAAGTAACCCCGACATGAAAAAAGTTCCAAATTTGATAAAAAGTTCCAACCAATATTTCAAAGATAATGATATTGAAGAAATAATATCATTTGAGAAGAAAATAACATTCCTTACCTCGAAGAATCGAAGACTTGGAAGGAAAGATCGGAAGTGATCTTTGAATGAAACTTGTCTTGAAACAAGAACTCTCAAAGTATCTAAATACTCACAAAATACGCTCAATAATATAGAGAGAGAAGAGAAAACTTTGTTTACGGTGTGATTTTCAATTCTAACTTAGCCCTCTATTTATAGGAAAATGTTAGCCGTAAAGCGGACTTGACACAATACTGATGGCTTTACCTGCTACTATTGCCACCCACCACATTTGAAATAAAATTCAGCACATTTTTTCACCAACCACAAGTGGGGCCCACTCAATTCTAGAATTTTCCACCAAAATCAATTATAACCCTACTTTCCGAATCAAACACCTCTTAAAATTTATAACAAATCATTCGTTCATTTTAACGATTCAAAATTTGTAGACATATACTCAACTTATATATGTATAACATATCCAAAAAATCACCAACGATCCAATGATCGATTAAAAATTATAACTCACGCAATATATCGTAAAAATACTGATTTGATTTTTAATACCTCCATTCCGACAAAAATACTGATAAAACACCTCAACATTAAATCCTTCAATTATAACCACATATAATAAATAAATCCATCATTTATATCCATATCAAATAAATATTTTCTTATCATATAAATCAATAATTAATTATTCCCAAATAATATTACAGAATCACAATTATAATGACCAAAGCAGATTCCCGGAAGAGGGGCTTTCGATAAGGATCTCTCCTTCTTGGCCAGCGAATTAGGTGACCAAACCTCTCCTTAGAGCAGAACTTTCTAGACATTGCCAATAATTTTATCTAATAATATTATTCAAATAATATGAATTATTGATCCGATAATGGGAAATCTTGTGCGATGACAATTATTGAAACAACAATAATATAAAATACTAACGCAAAGAATTATTGAATCAATAAAATAAAATATTGAGCGATAATTCTTGTAACAATTATTGAGTAGTGGTCTTCTTACGTAAGGATCAATAATTGATGCAATACTGTAATGCCTATCTTTCAACAACGCGTATTAGTGTGTTTTAACCCACCGGGTATTCCAACGATATTACTTGGTAACAATTACGTAGTTATTTTAAACAACTTATATTTGTCGTTTTCCTCATCCAATCGCTTTTCAGTTATGGGCTCCACACACATTCATTTGTCGTCGCATGCGAATATTCCCTGACAAAGCATTTAATATTCCACGACCAAACGAATATTCCCAAGCAATAATGAATATTTTATAACCACTTGCTTTATTTTGAAATATTTATGTATTTTACCCTAAACTATCCACATTAATCAAATCAACCCTTACTATTTCAAAATAATAAATAAAGAAAATTCCTTTTTATTTAAAAAATTTGAGGTCTTACAACCTCCCTCCTTATGAAATTTCGTCCTCGAAATTGGCGTCACGTACTGGTGTTTGAAAAGGTGAGGATACCTCGCTTTCATTTCGTTTCCATTCCCGTGTCATTTCCTCTATAGCATGATTCCTCCACAAAACTTTAACTTGTGGTATGACCTTTCTTGCGTAGGACATGCTCCTTCCTATCCAAAATCTTGACAGTACCTCCTCATACGTTAAGTCTTGGTATCTCGTCCTGGTTTCTAACTCTATAACGTGGTTCGGGTCTTTCACATATTTACGATACGGATATGTGAAACACATTATGAACACGAGACATACTTGGAGGTAACGCAAGTCTATAGGCTACATTTCCTACTCGGTCAAGAATTTGAAATGGACCAATAAATCGTGGATTGAGCTTTCCTCTCTTCCCAAATCTTGTAACTCCTTCCATGGAAAGCAACTCATGATAATACATGATCTCCTACACTAAATTCCACGTCCTTTCGATGAAGATCCGCATAACTGCTTTTTTGATCTTGTGCCGTTTGTATCGTTGTCGAATCATTTGGATCTTTTCGGTGAGTCATACGTGATAACTTCGGGTCCCAACAATGTTGCTTCACCCACCTCATCCCAACATATTGGAGAAACGACATTTTCGTCCATATAATGCTTGAATGGAGCCACACCTATACTTGCACGATAAGCGTTGTTGTAGGAGAATTCCACCATGGTAAATACTTATCCCAACCGCCTTGAAGTCTAGGACACAGTCTTAATAAATCTTCAAGAGTTTGAATAGTCCTCTCGATTGTCCGTCCGTTTGGGGATGGTATGCTTAACTAAATCGCAAACTGCGTGCCCATAGCTTTTTGCAAGCTAACCCAAAATCTTGAAGTGAATCTTGGGTCACGATCCAAAACTATGGATACAGGCATACCATGCAACCTCACAATCTCATTTACGTTCATACTAGCAAGACGTTCAAGGAATAAGTCTCCGATATCGGCAAGAAATGAGCGATTTGGTTAATCTATCAACAATAACCCAAATAGCATTGATGCCTTGAGAAACCGTAGGAAGACCCAAGAATGAAATCCATGGTAATATGTTCCCACTTCCATTCCGGAATCTCAAGTGGTTGCAACGGACCCTTAGGTACTAGATGCTCCGCCTTTACACGTTGACAAGTTAAACACATTGGGATAAACTTTGCAATCTCTCTCTTCATATTGTTCCACCAAAATGTATGTCAAGATCACGATACATTTTAGTACTTCCGAGATGGATTGCAAATGGTGTATTGTGTGCCTCCATCATAATCTTGTTCTTCAAATCGATTCGTTAGGAACACAAAGTCTAGAGTGGACTCAAGTATTCCTTCTTCATCAATTCTCGCTCCTAGGAATAGCTCCTTCTTGTACTTTCTTCTTCATACGCGCGCGGCTTCAAGGCCTGGTGGCTTGAAGCGACCTTAACTTTTTCTATTAAAGTTGGCTCTATCGTATACTTGACATCATCGCACTCGTTCCCCGCGATATGATCTTCTACTCAATGCGTCACCTACCACGTTCGCTTTACCGGGATGGTATTGAATAGTGTGGTGGTCGTAGTCTTTCAATAGTTCGAGCCAGCGTCATTTTTCCGCGTGTTGAGTTCTTTTTGAGTGAAGAAATATTTAAGGCTTTTATGGTGCGAATATATCTCCACTTTCTCCCCATATAGATAGTGCCTCCATATCTTTAAGCGAAAACGATTGCCGCTGACTCTAGATCATGAGTAGGATAATTCCTCTCATACTCTTTAAGTTATCGCGAGGCATAAAGCTATGACTTTCCCACGTTGCATGAGAACACATCCTAACCCTTTGCACGAAGCATCGTTGTAGATAACAAATCCATCCCAACCGGATGGTATTGTTAGAAACAGTCTTAAAATAAGTCTCCTCTTAAGCTCTTGGAAACTCTTCTCGCATTCTTCATTCCAAACGAATTTTGTATCCTTCCGAAAGTTAGGCGAGTTAATGGAGTAGCGATTCGAGAAAACCCTTCCACGAATCTCCGATAATAACCACCATTTGCCCAAAAACTACGTCTTGATCCACCGACTTCGTTGCTCCCAACTTTGTATTGCTTCAATCTTGGCGGATCAACAGATACTCCATGTTTTGACACCACATGCCCAAGAAAGGCTACTTCCTCGAAGCCGAACTCGCATTTCTTCAATTTGGCATATAGTTGGTTTTCACGAAGCCTTTGAGTACCGAAATTCAAATGGTGCTCATGATCTTCACGACTTTTGGAATATATAAGGATGTCATCAATAAAGACAACAAAAAATGATCCAAATATTCCTTGAATACTCGGTTCATCATATCCATGAAAGCCGCAGGAGAGCATTAGTTAGTCCGAAAGACATGACTAAAAAATTCATAATGCCCATACTACCAGGAGTTACGAAGGCGGTCTTTAGAATATCCTCGATTCTAATCTTGGTTTGATGATATCCGAATCGAAGATCGATTTTGAAAAGAATTGTGCCCCTTACAATCGGTCAAACAAGTCATCAATACGAGGTAGAGGATACCTATTCTTGATGGTGACATGGTTCAATTCCGATAGTCAATACAAAAGTCGCGTACTCCCGTCTTTCTTCTTTACTGAATAAAAGGAGCACCCCGAGGAGATGTACTTGGATTTAATGAAACCGATGTCCAACAATTCCATAGTTGGACCTTTAACTCTGAAGTTCAATAGGAGCCATTCGATATGGGGTTTTAGAAATGGGCTTTGTACCGGGTTCAAGATCAATAAAGAATTCAACTTCACGTTACGGGGGTAGGCGGGAAGTTCTTCATGAAATCGTCGGAAAAGTCAATAACAACAGGAATATTATTCAAATTTGACGTGTCTTTATTCAAATCCATAACATGGGCTAAGAAAGCTTGACATCCGCTTTTCATAAACGAATAGCTTTATGATTAGATATGATAGTGATTGATTTTAATGGTTTAGTTGCTTGAATTAAATAACAACGAGGTTGGTTAGGAATATGAAAACTAACAACCTTACGAAAACAATCAATTTTGGCATGATGAGTAGTTAACCAATCAATTCCTAAAATCACATCAAAAGCAAGTATCTTTAAAGAGATAAGGTCAATGTGTAAGGTAATGGTGCCAACTTGAATCAAACAAGATTTATAAGCGATTGGATGTGATGAAAGTTTCTCCTAACGGAGTTTCCACAGATAGATCAAAATCTAATTTCTCCCGAGTCGAGTTTAAACGTTGAGCACATGCAGGAGAGATAAATGAATGGGTAAAGACCCATCAGTAAGGTATAAACTTCGCAAGAATTTATAAATAGCTTACCCGATGATCACCTCGTTTGGGTTCTCGACATTACGACCGGTCCACAACAAACGCTCTTCCGGAATCGTTGACTTTGACTTTTACGGGACGATCTTTTGAGTCACCGTCTCCATCACCGAACTAGGTTTCGCTACCGTCTAATCTCGAAAGCGATATGTCCTTCCTTTCCACAACTATAGCATACCTTGAATTGTTGTGGCGCGTTTGAATGATATGTCCCTCTTTTCGCATTTGTAGCATATATTGGGGTGGTCGTTCTCCTCCCTTAGAACCGATTCTTCCACGACCGCTGCCTTCACATAGTCGTTGTTAAATCTCTCTCTTTTTAAATCTCTCCTCGACTCGCTTCTTCATTTTTCATGACCATGATTACCACCAGAGTGGTAACCATTTTTGTCCGTCTGTTTCTTTCTCCGCTGGTTATCATTATTCTGTTGACTGCTATCTTCGGTACGATCCTGGTTGTGGTCCTCAACACCGTACTCAAGTCTCTCGCTCTAATAATAATTGAGCCTGTTTACAACATCTGAATAAAGAGAAAGTTTATGAGAATGAGATCTTGACGTATCGTTTCAAACCTCTAAGAAACATCCGCGTCATACGTTCCTCATTCTCCACCAAATGAGGTGCAAACTCGATAACTCTCTAAACTTTGCCTCGTCTTCGAGACACCGCCACGTTTGTTTTGCTCTAATCGATGAACTCCACTTCCTTCATATGACGAACACTTTCGAAAGTATTTGTCATTAAATAGTCTCTGAAACGCGTCTCCCAAGAAGACGCCTTTGAGTGCGGGTACGGATGGAGTACGCTTCACAGATTCCCACCAGTAATCTGCCTCGCCACGGAACATAAAGGTGGCGAATGGAACCTTCTGTTCCTCCGTGCATCCCAAGACATCGAATATCTTGGTAATTTGCTTGACCCATGTTTCCGCCGCCATGATCGGATCGGCTTTCCTTAAATTCAGTGGTCCCAACTCTTTGGGCTGTTTGTTACATGTGACAACCCGTGAATTGCTATCATTTCCTCCAATATTTTGAACACGAGTCTCCTCGTCGTGCGATTTTGCATGAACTGCAAAAAGCTTCTAAACATCCCTCGTTCATCATCTCGCTTTCAATGGTATTGTTCACGGGAGGAACATTGCCAAACTGTTGCGTTCGCTCCTCGTTGGTGTGAGTACAGCGCGTCTCCACGGTCTCATTTCCATTGTTAATATTCTCGATTGACATTCTCAAATCACCGTCATAAAACAAAGGTTAATTAAGGAAATCAATATATCACATAATATCCCTATATATCGACCAACTAACAAATAAGCTTAGGTAGGACACACTAAATAAGGATTTACTCGCTCTCCCTCCTAGTTCTATTCCCCGATCTCCGCCAGAGATCATATCCTAAGCTCTCGATACCAACCGCGACGCCCCAAAATAGGTATACATCACCCATTCTCGAAATTGTCAATACATGATACGAAACAACTACAACTTTATTATTACAACAAGAAAAGCGTGAGTTTGAATACAAATATTATCTTCTGATAATATCTATACTCAAATAAATCCTCATCACATTTATTGATACATTATTTTATAAAAATGGTGAGGACTACTAAACAATCCTTTCTAAAACCTTCATTCCATACCCCAGACTCGTACTTTCGCTTATATTCTCGCCTCCACGAGAAGAATGGAACAAAAAGGAAAAGGGTGAGCTCAACTAGAGGTAAGTGTTGTGACACTTTCGAGAGAAATGGATTGAAGCAAGTTTCTCAAATATGGAACATTCGTTTTGATGAGGCAATCAAAAGAGTTTGATTTTATCAAAAATAAGAATGAACCTAGTGTGTACAAAAGGGTCGATTAGAGGAGTGTCGTGACATTCCTAGTACTATATGTTGATGTACTACTGGATAAGGAATGACATACTAATGCTACAATCAAGAAAGATAAAGTTGTCTAAACATTCCTCCACGAATGATTTGGGAAGAGTATCTTAATTGGGGATATAAATCTATATAGATAGATTTAAGGATGCTCGACTTAACCCAAGGAACGATATTCATTTGATGCTAAAGTCGTTTAGCATGGCAAACTCCAAGAGATGTTTCATGTCGATGAGCTATGGAGTGTATTTCTCTTAATAGTCCCCATAGACTCCAAAGAAGAGAGATCGCATGAGTGACAATCATGTATGCAATGAAATATACGAGACCTGATGTTGATCGGTCATATTCTGGAGAAGATCACTGTAAGACAGTGAAAAAAACATCTTAAAGTTCTTAATCGGCACTAAGGATGTGAGCATACATGGTGGGTCTAAATTAAAACTAGAGGGCTTAACAGACTCAAGTTTTTCGCATGACTACAAGATGACGTAAAATCCACTTTTAAGGTAAAAGCGTTATCTTGACGCAGGTGCAAATGAATTGAAAGGTTTCAAATAGCAAAAGAGTTGTCTTTGGTTTAGTGATAAAGACAAAGTATATAGCTATAAATGAAGCTGCAAGTTGATTGTTTGGATTAAAGTTCATTACTGAACTAGGAATAGTTCCTAAGTCTCATCTTGGATCTAAACATGTGTTGTGGCACTTTCATTTGATTATAAGAATCATTGAAAGATGGGAAATCACTATAGAGTTAGTGGACTCTCATAAACAACATTACTGAAAGTAGTATGCACACAAGCCAATCATGTTTGATGATAAAGCATATACTTTGTAACAATCTTATTCATTTATTAATAAAAAGTATTAATTTATTAAAGGCTTTTAATTATCTACATGATGTCGCTTTTATAATATGTGATAAACCCATAGTTTTAAGCAATGCTTTTAGAATAATGATGATGATCATTCTAATGAGATCTAAATTCTTAGAAAGCTTAAAACTAAAATAGTTCCCAATCATTGATTACTAAATCGGGGATTAGTGAATCCGATAGATCGGGGTACATACGCTGCTTGCTCATCGATGAGGATGATTGATCTCATGATCATTTGTGTGGAGACACTAAAGCAAGTATGTAGGTGCTTATTAGAGAATAAGTTCAATCGAACGCGGGCTCGCTAAGGAATACCTAATGGAGTTTTATTTGCTCACAATAGAATTCTCAGAGTGATAGTAGTACAAGTGATCCTTGACTTGAGATCATCATAAGATTCTCATGTATATGATGAGTTATACTTTGACTTATTCCTTAAGACCCTTAGGTATATCAAAGGGTATGCTTGGGTATAATAAGTTATACATGGAGATAATGTATGATCAATAAAGAATCTACCACTTAATAAAAGAAGAGAAATGTCCTATGTGATTCGATAAATGACAACCCAAAGAGTCCTCGGTTAAGGCGTAATGAAATTAGAAAGGAGTTTCTAATTTGCATTATTTGAGTTGTGGCATTTAAGAGTCGAAATACATATAATTAAATAAAATAAGACTTTGACAAAGAATTCCATGCCTTATATTTAATCGGGACATCAGATGGTGGAAGGATTGAATTGCATTTTAAATTATTTACTCAAAGGTTCTTTTATGATTAATGTTGAAATCTATATTATCCGGAAAGTCGCTGATCGCTAGGAGGCTTATCCCTATCAGAATAAATATTATTTATTTAAATAAATTAATTGTTTAATTTATTTATTTAAATAAGATTAGAATTGTTCTAATTGATTTATTCACAACCTATTTAATATGGAGAACCTAAAGGGTCACACCATAAAAAGGAAGAATAATTATTTAAGAAGTTAATGGCATAATCGTAATAATATAGTTATGTATATTTAATTTAATCTATGGTGATAGAATAAATTAAATAGCTTAATATTTATTATTTAATATTTTAGAAATATTAAATATAAATTAATAAGAGGAGTCTTATTAATATTATTACAATTATTATTATTTTAATTTCTAAAAGAGTTTAGGAATTAATTTAATATAAGTATTTCATTTATTCCTAATTGGATTAGGAAGGAAAATTAGTTAAAGGAGTTTAATTAATTATCCCTAATAAGATTAGGGAGCTTAAATTAATTAAAAGAATTTAATTAATTAAATAAAACCCAATTCCTTAATTGTTAAGGTGGGTTGCCCACATCTATAAATAAGAGGAGTCTTATTATGGGTGGTATGGGTTGTTGATTTTTCAACATACATATAATAATTCCAATTTGTTGGAGAGTACACCTTTTCTATAGAGATAGAAAAACTAGGGTTTAGCCAAACAAACCCATCTTCTTGAATTTTCTTCTTCCTCGGTGGATCACCTCTGAGGCCAAACATTTGGGTGGCTAACGCCGATCAAAGGAAGGAACCAAACCCGGTGGATTCAAGATCGAACGCGAAAGGATTTGAGGTGAACTTGCACTGAGGAAGCTTCGATCTTCAAGGGTATGATTTTATTCTTTATCTTTTCGCTTAATTAATAATTATGCATAAAGGGTGATCCGGGTATATGGTTTGTAAATTTTTAAACTCGATTTTTACGCTCAAGCATTATTTATGCAATTTGATCATTGTATTACATGAATATTACAAACCTAATAAAGGGCATCGAGCCAAACCTTTATGCTAATTATTAATTGTTTTATTTGATATGTATATTGATATGTGTTTAGAACAATTTAATTGGGCATAATTTTATTATATAAAATTTATAAAAAAAAAAAAAAAAAATATCTAAATAACTCATGAAAAGTCCATGATCGATATTTTTTTTTCAAAAGCTTATTAAATATCATGTTACATGTTTTTAGGATAGATAAATCTTAAAAAAAAAAAAAAAAAAAAAAAAAAATTAAAACATGAATTACTAATAATGTCTACCTAAAACGAAGGAATAACAAATTTTTTTTATTTTCTATAGAAATATTTAAATATAAATTAAAGAAAAAATAAAAATATCGCTTTTTGAATAGGATGTCAGCATGGCAATTTGTAATCTGCATCGATTTCCGTGCCCATGAAAAAAAAATATGAATCCTGTTATGCACGGTTTTATAAAATTAAAAGGAGCGGATATGTATATATATATATATATATATATATATATATATATATATATATATATATATATATATATATATATATATATTATATTCTTATTTATTATATAATTAAAATAAAAGTTTATTTTAATTTTAAAATAAAAGGTTTATTTTAATATTAAAATATAAAGTTTTATTTTAATTTTAATAATTTTATAATTAAAATAAAAGGTTTATTTTAATCTTAAAAAAGGTTTATTTTAATATTTATTTTAATTTATTAAAATAAAAGATTTATTTTAATTTTAAAATTAAATTTCATGCTAACTAATTAGAGTTGGAATTGGATTCCATAATAACTAATTGGAGTTGAAATTGATTTTATTTTTCCAAAAATAAAGGAGTTTATTTGTGAATAGGAAAGTAAATTCATCTTTCCTTAAATAAAGGAGTTTGTTTAGATATGAAATAAGATTTCATATTATTCAAAATAAAAGAGTTTATTTGTGAATAGAAAGAGAATCCTAATTTCCTTAAATAAAGGAGTTTATTTAAATATGAAATAAGATTTCATATTATTCAAAATAAAGGAGTTTATTTGTGAATAGAAAAGATAATCCGTGTTTCCTTTAATAAAGATTTTTTTTTACATGGAATTGATTCCATAATTAATTAAAATAAAAGAGTTTATTTTAATTAAAGATTTTTTTTATTACATGGAATTCGATTCCATAATTAATTAAAATAAAGGAGTTTATTTTGATTAAAGATTTTGATTAAAATAAAATAGTTTATTTTATTCAAAATAGATAAATTAAAATAAAATAGTTTTATTTTGATTTAAATTTGATTAAAATAAAGGAGTTTATTTTGATTCAAAAATAGATTTTATACTAACTAAATTTGCCCATTAAATGATATCAATATATATATTAAATGTTTATTATTCATGAGATGAATGTTATTTATCGATGCATATGGTGATGTGTATGATAATAAATGGGATTGATTATGACTATCACCAAATATGATTGGATTTTATTTTAGTTGATGCACGAATGTATGGGTTTTATTAAATGGGTTCTCAGACTTTCGCCTTCTCTAATTTTTCTTAATGTAAATTCTATCTCCTCCTATGTATTCCCCTCGATCACGATCAAGGTTTCTATTTATTTTAAATAGTTTTGTAATAGGAATATTTAGAATTAATTTTGAAAAATTAGAGATCAAGGAGCAAGAAGCGCTTGAAGACCCGCTTGTAATGGAGCCCGGTTTAAATGTAATAGTTATATTTAAATATTATTTCTTGCACCCTAGGGGAGCCAACCTTTTGGTTCACTTGGTGGCTCTAGTGAACCAAACTAGAATAAAAGTCCATAATCAATCCGTAGAATATAGTATTCTATATGTGCATGCTTATACTATATATATTATATATATATTATGCAACATGCTTCGCATGTTAATTAATATGACGCGTATTTTATATATATATATAAATACGCTAAAAACAAGATGAGACAAATTAATAACAAACCCCTCAATTTTTATATTAAGTCCTAAGCGCTCAAAGATATTTGGAATATCGAACGTCGCTTTCTCTAGCATGATAAAATTAATAGAGTATTAAATATTTAATATGAGTTTGTTGTGTCACCACAAGGCAAGTATTAAGTATTTAAGATGTTAATTTATCACATTTGATGCTTATAAAGAAAATTGAACAATATTGTTTTGTCAGTCACCACAAGGATGATATTTTTCTTTTTTTTGAATATATGGAGTGCTAGGTCGGACTTAACTTGATAATTTTGATCTGGATGTGCCACCACTGATCAAAATAATCTAAGAGGCAAAATAAAGGAGTTGCATAGTTGATGTAATTGACAAAAGTTGTCTACCTATTTATTTATATATAGTTTGTTGTGTCACCACAAGGCTATATACATTTGAAATGGGATCCTTATTCTCACTAAAGAAATCTTTAATTAGATTTTGCCGAACTATATAAGTGAGGGTAATATAGTTTGAAGAAAATAGTGGAGATACCAATTTAAAACAAGACCTAAATTTATTTTGGTAATTAATAAAAGAATGTATGTTAAAATGTTGTTAATTACAAATTCATTTACGTAATTTTACAATGTCTAAATTACTATCATCGCAAAGCATATTAGATGCTAAATTAATCGCAATCAATTAAACTGATTGGTTAAGGAATTTGAGAATAGTTCTCATAGTTTAAAAGCTATCTTATGTCCTTAATACGCCTATCCCCGCAATGGTTGCGCATAATGCCTCCGAGGAAGAGATTGCTACTTTTAGAAAGTGGCAAGATGATGCACAATTAGCTCAATGCGATCATGCTCGATCCACGAGTAACGAGCTTTCAAATCAACAATGAAACTATGGATGCTCCTACTATATTCCCGCACATCAAGTAGTTGATGGTGAGGAAAGTAGGATCTGATAGATATCGACATTCTAAGGAGCTCTTCCGATCTAGAATGGCCAATGGCACTATAAGATGCATAAAAAGTTCTTAACATAATCAATTTGATTGATCAATTAGACAAACGGGTTTTGTCATGGATGGAGAGTTGAGCCAAGATTTGATCTTGCACTCACTCCCTGATTCCTTTCACAATTGTTGTGAATTTTTCATATGAACAAGCTAGATATCGCCTCACCGATTTGCTTAACATGTTGAAAAATGTCGAGAGTCACTTTCCAACCAAGAAAAACAAAGTCTTACCGGTAGGGCCAAAGGATCTTTTCAAAAGAAGAACGATTCAAAGAAGGTAAAAAGAAAGGCATAAACAAAGGATAATAAGAACAAAATCGATATGGATAAAGAAAGGAGTTTGCTTCCACCGCAATAAGCCCGACACCGAAAGAAATCATGAAGCATCTTGCAGAGGCTAACCAAAGAAGCTTAGTGAAGTTTCTACATAAATACGCTTTTTGTTCATGATTTAAATAAATTTTCTTTAAGTCAAGGTTCTACTTGGGTATTGGATACCGACTTTGGTTATCATAAATATAGATTTATGAAGGACCAAGCAGAAGTAGAAAGCTAAACAAATATAAGTAATCCTATGTGTGAAAATGAAGCAAAGGTTGCTTGATTAGCTATAAAACTTATAGTTTAGCATCGCCCTACGGCAAATCTATTAAGTCAATAAGTTGTTATCAGATTCCAATTTCGTTAAAATATTATTTCCATTTTATCATTGACAATAAAATTTTGGTATTATAATTAAGAACAATTGTTGTTCTATTTATAATAATAATGTTTTGTATAGAACCGAATATTACTTAATAAATTTTGTATACTGACTTACGTGAAAAATATATTTTGCAAATCGAACAAACTAGTATAAGAAAAGGAGATGATCATTCAAAGAGTCGAATGTGTGTATTTGTTGAATACAAGTGTGAATTATTCAAAGGTTCAAAGAATTCGTAAGTGAAACAAATTGGCAAAGTATTAAGATTCTTTGATTAGATCAAGGAATAAATACTTGTGCAATAAGTTTCTAAATCATCTCAAATGGTTTTCTCATAATGGAAACATCCCGATACGCAATAATTGATTGATGTATCCGAATGGAAAAATCGTACCTTGTTGGACATGGTGCGGTCCATAATGATTTTACCGACATTCCAAGTATCCTTCTAGGTTATGTCCTAAAAATGGTCGCATATCTCACGAAAATGGTAACCTCAAAATCCTACCCCAAGACTCCATAAAAGTTATGGATGTGGAGGATTCCTAATCTTAAGTATGTTAAGATAAGGGGTTGTCCAACTTATGTGAAAAGGTTTCAAAAGATAAGCTTGGGACAAGATTTGACAAGTATAGATTTGTGGGACATCCTAAAGTAAGTTTAGGGTATATGTTCTATAATCCTACTTAGCAAAAGGTGTTTGTTATGAAACACGCTTTCTTCTAAGATAAAGGTGTTTATCATCAAGGGGCTAGTGGAGGATAATAGATCTTGAAAAGTTCAAGAACCACAAAACACTATAAGTCAAATAAGAGGAACCTATAGATGACTCTATTGCACCACAACCGAATCAGAATCGAATAGTACCAAGATACCTAGGAGGTATGGATTCATCATAGATGATGATGATGAGGTACACATCATGTAAGATGATGATCCATCCATAGATGAGGTAAGTGTTGTATACATCGAGAAATGGATCAAGAAGTTTCTCAAATATGGAACATTCTGCTTTGATGAGGCAATCAAAAGAGTTTGATTTTATCAAAATAAGAATGAACCTAGTGTGTACAAAAGGGTCATTCGCCGTGACATTCCTAGTATATATGTTGATATACTACTTGATAAGGAATGACATACCAATGCTACAATCAAGAAAGATAAAGTTGTTCAAACATTCCTCCATGAATGATTTGGGAAGAGTATCTTAATCAGGGATAAAATCTATATAGATAGATTTAAGAGGATGCTCGACTTAACCCAAGGAACGATATTCATTTGATGCTAAAGTCGCTTAGCATGGCAAACTCCAAGAGATGTCTCATGTCGATGAGCTATGGAGTGTATCTCTTTAATAGTCCCCATGCACTCCAAAAAGAGAGATCGCATGAGTGACAATCATGTATGCAATGAAATATACGAGACCCGATGTCGATCACCATATTCTTCGAGAAGTTCACTATGAAGTCGTTGAAAAACATCTTAAAGTTCTTAACCCAAGACTAAGGATGTGATCATATTCATGGTGGGTCTAAATTAAAACTAGAGGGCTTAATGACTCAAGTTTTTCGCATGCACTCAAGATTTACGTAAAATCCACTTTAAGGTAAAGTGTTATCTCGAATAAAGGGTGCAAAGAATTGAAAAGGTTCCAAATAAAAAAAGTTGCCGGTTTAGTGATAAAGACAAAGTATATAGCTATAAATGAAGTCGCAAGTTGATTGTTTGGATTAAAAGTTCATTACGTAACTAGAATAGTTCCTAAGTCTCATCTTGATCTAAACATGTGTTGTGGCACTTTCATTTGATTATTAGAATCATCGAAAGATGGGAAATCACTATAGAGATAGTGGACTCTCATAAACAACATTACATATCCATTAACTAAAGCTTATCCAACAAAGCAGGATAATCGCCACTTAGAGAAGAAGAGTATAAGATACCATGACGATCGGGCTTTAGTGCAAGTGGGAGATTGAAAGTAGTATGCATACAAGCCAATCATGTTTGATGATAAAGCATATACTTTGTAATAATCTTATTCATTTATTAATAAAAAGTATTAATTTATTAAAGGCTTTTAATTATCTACATGATGTCGCTTTTATAATATGTGATAAACCCATAGTTTTAAGCAATGCTTTTAGAATAATGATGATGATCATTCTAATGAGATCTAAATTCTTAGAAAGCTTAAAACTAAAATAGTTCCCAATCATTGATTACTAAATCGGGGATTAGTGAATCCGGATAGATTGGTACATACGCTGCTTGCTTCATCGATGAGGATGATTGATCTCACGATCATTTGTGTGTGGAGACACTAAAGCAAGTATGTAGGTGCTTATTAGAGAATAAGTTCATCGAACGTGGCTCGCTAAGGAATAATACTAATGGAGTTTTATTTGCACATCAATAGAATTCTCAGAGTGATAGTAGACAAGTGATCCTTGACTCGAGATCATCATAGTATCTCGTGTATGATGAGTTATACTTTGACTTATTCCTTAAGACCCTTAGGGTATATCAAAGGGTATGCTTGGGTATAATAAGTTATACATGGAGATAATGTATGATCAATAAAGAATCTACCACTTAATAAAAAAGAAGAGAAATGTCCTATGTGATTCGATAAATGACAACCCAAAGAGTCCTCGGTTAAGGCGTAATGAAATTAGAAAGGAGTTTCTAATTTGCATTATTTGAGTCAGGCATTTAAGAGTCGAAATACATATAATTAAATAAAATAAGACTTGACAAGAATTCCATGCCTTATATTTAATTGGGGACATCAGATGGTGGAAGGATTGAATTGTATTTGTAACTATTTACTCAAAGGTTCTTTTATGATTAATGTTGAAATCTATATTATCCGGAAAGTCGCCGATCGCTAGGGGAGGCTTATCTATCAGAGAATAAATATTATTTATTTAAATAAATTAATTGTTTAATTTATTTATTTAAATAAGATTAGAATTGTTCTAATTGATTTATTCACAACCTGCTTTAATATGGAGAACCTAAAGGGTCACACCATAAAAGGAAGAATAATTATTTAAGAAGTTAATGGCATAATCGTAATAATATAGTAGTTAAGTATATTTAATTTAATCTATGGTGATAGAATAAATTAAATAGCTTAATATTTATTATTTAATATTTTAGAAATATTAAATATAAATTAATAAGAGGAGTCTTATTAATATTATTACAATTATTATTATTTTAATTTCTAAAAGAGTTTAGGAATTAATTTAATATAAGTACTCTCATTTATTCCTAATTGGATTAGGAAGGAAAATTAGTTAAAGGAGTTTAATTAATTATCCCTAATAAGATTAGGGGAGCTTAATTAATTAAAAGAATTTAATTAATTAAAAAAACCCAATTCCTTAATTGTTAAGGTGGGTCGCCTACATCTATAAATAAGAGGAGTCTTATTATGGGTGGTATGGGTTGTTGACTTTTTCAACATACGTATAATTCCAATTTGTTGGAGAGTACACCTTTTCTATAGAGATAGAAAAACTAGGTTTTAGCCAAACACCCATCTTCTTGAATTTTCTTCTTCCTCGGTGGATCACCCCTGAGGCCAAACATTTGGGTGGCTAACGCCGATCAAAGGAAGGAACCAAACCCGTGGATTCAAGATTGAACGCGAAAAGGATTTGAGGTGAACTTGTACCGAGAAAGCTCGATCTTCAAGGGTATGATTTTATTCTTTATCTTTTCGCTTAATTAATAATTATGCATAAAGGGTGATCCGGGTATATGGTTTGTAAATTTTTTAAACTCGATTTTTACACGCTCGCATTATTTTTATGCAATTTGATCACATGCATACGAATATTACAAACCTAACATAATAAGAATCTGACACCAAAAGATGAAATTCCATAAAAAACATTTTCACGCTTATGAATAAGACTCGTGAATAAGAATCGTGAATAAGAACTCATGAATAGTAACTCGTGAATAAGAACTCATGAATAAGAATCTCGACATGAAAAAAGTTCCAAATTTGATAAAAAGTTCCAACCAATATTTCAAAGATAATGATATCAAGAAATAATATCATTTGAGAAGAAAATAACATTCCTTACCTCAAAGAATCAAGATTTCCTAGGAAAGATCTAAGTGATGCCGAATGAAACTTGTCTCGAATAAAGAACTCTCAAAGTATCTAAATACTCACAAAATACGCTTCAATAATATAGAGAGAAAGAGAGAAAACTTTGTTTCGGTGTGATTTTCAATTCTAACTTAGCCCTCTATTTATAGAAAATGTTAGCCCGCCAAGCAGACTTGACCTGCTTTACACCGATGGGTTTACTCCGCTACTATTGTCACCCACCACATTTGAAATAAAATTCAAAGACATTTTTCACCAACCACAAGTGAGGGCCCACTCAATTCTAGAATTTTCCACCAAAATCAATTATAACCCTACTTTCCTAATCAAACACCTCTTAAAATTTATAACAAATCATTCGCTCATTTTAATCGGTTCAAAATTTGTAGACATATACTCAACTTATATATGTATAACATATCCAAAAATCGCAACGATCCAACTACGATTAAAAATTATAACTCACGCAATATATCGTAAAAATCTTGATTTGATTTTTAATACCTCCATTCCGACAAAAATACCGATAAAACACCTCAACATTAAATCCTTCAATTATAACCACATATAATAAATAAATCCATCATTTATATCCATATCAAATAAATATTTTCTTATCATATAAATCAATAATTAATTATTTCCAAATAATATTACGTAATCACAATTATGACAACCAGCGCTCCCAAGAAAGAGGGGCTTTTCAATAAGGATCTCTCTTACTTGGCGCCAGCAATTAGGTGACCAAACCTCTCCTTAGATGTAACTTTCTAGACATTGCCAATAATTTTATCTAATAATATTAT
The DNA here is from genome assembly GCA_020205615.1 of Panax quinquefolius. Classification (NCBI taxonomy): domain Eukaryota; kingdom Viridiplantae; phylum Streptophyta; class Magnoliopsida; order Apiales; family Araliaceae; genus Panax; species Panax quinquefolius. The sequence continues at coordinate 123,761,643 of CM035164.1, read as the reverse complement.
TCAAATAATATGAATTATTGATCCGATAATGGTAAATCATCAAGCAAAGTGAAAATTATTAAAACAAAGAATAATATAAAATACCAACGCAAAGAATTATTGAATCAATAAAATAAAATATCGAATAAAGATTATCAGAATAATTATTGAGTAAGTGCCTTCTTACGTAAGGATCAATAATTGATGCAATACCGCAGTTATTCTTGCTCAACAACGCCAGATTAGTGTGTTTTAACCACCGGGTATTCCAACAAGATAATTAATTGTAATAATTACGCCGTTATTTTTAAACAACTTATATTTGTCGCTTTCCTCATCCAATCGCTTCTGCAGATTATGGGGCCCACACACGGGTCGCCGTAAATGCATTTAATATTCCCAACAAGCATCGAATATTCCACGACCAAACGAATATTCCCCGAACAACAATGAATATTTTATAACCACTTGCTTATTTTGAAATATTTGCGATTTTACCCCTAACTATCCACATTAATCAAATCAACCCTTACTATTTTAAAATAATAAATAAAGGAAATTCCTTTTATTTAAAAAAAAATTTCGAGGTCTTCACAGCATAATGATATTAGAATAAATAATATCATTAAAAAATAATATCCCTTACCTCGAAAGATCAAGATTTCTACAATTGAAACACCTGGATATAAAGGCATGACTTGAACTCAGCACCGTATAGCAATAATCAAAATATACTCAAAATACTCACAAGAATACGCCGATAATATAGAGAGAAAAACTTTAGTTTACGTGTAATTTTTAATTATAACCTAAGACCCTATTTATAGGAAAATGCTTTAATGACTAAAAGCGTAAAATTTAATATAATATTAATATATAAATTAAATTTTCCTACGCCAACCTTCCAAGAACTGAATTCAGCTCATTCAACACACATGTGTAACACACCATAATGAAAAAACGTTTTGTTATTTAAAATATTTTAAACTTCCAAAATCAATTATTTTGAGCTTCGTAACTTCAATAATTCACAATAAATAACCTTTTGTCGAAAAATTCAAACTCGCGACTTTTTATAGGAAATTCAATTCTCTACAACTTTACAGAAGAAAGTTTTTCCAAATTCGAAACAAAAATTGACCGAAATCCACAAACGGACGATTTTACAGGCTATAATCAAATTTCAGTCAAGAAATGGGGGTCCACCGACACATAAAACATGCTTTAAATATTTTTGCTAACAAAAATACTCCTCCTCCACATATACTCATATATCCCATATTCATCGTAAAAATATCATCATTATTATATTATTAAAATATAATAATATATTTAAATGAATTATTTTATCAAAAAGATAAAATTTCAATTTTCAACAATTATCACATTAAAAATTTTCTCCATCTATATCCACATAAAATCAATATTTTCCTCATCATATGAATCAATAATTAATTATTCACAAATAATATTACGAATCACAATATCGACAAACTGTGCGCTTCCTGTGAAAGAGGGGGCTTTCCAATAAGAATTTCTCCTTCTTGGCCAGCAATTAGGTGACCAAACCTCTCCTTGATGTAACTTTCTAGACATTGCCAATAATGTTATCTAATAATATTATTCGATAATATGAATTATTGCTTCGATAATGAAAAATACCGGGTAATGACAATTATCAAACGACAAAGAATATAAAATATCAACGCAAAGAATTATTAAACCAATAAAATATCTTTGATAAAGAATTATCGTAACCATTATTGAAAGTAGTGTCTTCTTACGTAAGAATCAATAATTGGTGTAATACCGTAAATGCTCTTCTTGTTTTTAACCAATTTAGTATTTTTAACAAAGATATTATTCTTAAATAACTACGCCTTTATTTTTAAAACAACTTATATTTGTGCTTTTCTTCATCCAATCGCTTTTAGTTATGGGGCCCATAAAAAGATCTGCTACCGTCAGAGGAATATTCCCCGACAAAGAAGAATATTCCACGACCAAACGAATATTCCCCGACAACAATGAATATTTTATAACCACTTGCTTATTTTGAAATATTTGCGTATTTTACCCATAACTATCCACATTAATCAAATCAACCCTTACTATTTCAAAATAATAAATAGAGAAAATTAAATTTCATTAATAATAAGTTGGGGTCTTACATCTGTGTATATACATATAGTCAAATATATACTCCCTTCGTCCTATAGTTATAGGCTGATTTTTCATTTGAGATGTCCCAATATATAGGCTACTTACTACTACCTCCGTCCCACAATAAGTGTTTTTTTAGCCTTAATATTTTTTCCCAAAATAAGTGATGTGTTAGAACTCCAATACAATTTTTATAATATTTTCTCATATATGCCCTTATGCATTCAATGGTATTTATTGTGTAACGCCCCCAAAATAGGTCCATTCCATCCAACCCATTCTGAGTCGCCAAATATATGGTACGAAAAACAACTACAACTTTATTACAACAATTGTCGTGCAAAATACAACAACACATATGTTGTGAGTTTGATACAAATATATACCAATCAGTAGACGTCACAATGACACCTTACATAAAGGTATAGTCAAAATTGTTTTAGAAATTAGAATCTTTGGGAAGTGCTCAAGAAACCTTCGTGCACGGGAGGCCATGCTTTTAGGTTATGGTAGATATCATACGACCACGTAATTATCCTCGTTGACCCAATAGACCCCAAAGAAAAACGAGAAGATTAATATCATATTCTTCCCAATGGTGAGTCTTCTTTTGACATATCATTATCCACTTTGTCTCTAATTGGGTATTATACTCCAAACAAACACCAAGATTATATAGTAGGCTTTGTAAATATACTCAAGAAGTGGATGAGCACAACCATGTCTTATGATAACATGAGTTCAGTATGTCATTAGACATCTTGTATGATAGTGACAAAACACCCTTCCAAAGTCAGGTTCGCCACCCTATTTAATTCACCAAAATAACTATTAAATGATGTATAAAATACAACACACTAAAGTCCTCAATAAAATTATTTCCATACTCTTTAGGAGAACCTCAACAACTATAGACAACCGCTCTATTCCTTGTTATCCCCATTTCAACCCAAATTTACACTTTTATTACACGAAGGAATTGTGAAACAAAAGGGTGAGCACACCTAGCTTTCAAGAAAGAATATTATAACTAAAGATACATAAATTATCAATAGTCTTCATCAATAATAAATAAGAGATTTAGAAACATATGGCGATGATAAAACTTTTCAACCATAGTTAAGCAATGAACGAGCAATCCATTAAAAGAGTCAAATAGACTATAAAGTCTATGTCTTCTCCACGTTAAAAGTCCACCAACAATATTTTATCCTCAGTAACATCAATCAATGGCCTTTTTCCACAATCATATAATAACTCATAATCATAATTGTGATTCTAAATTCTTTTCTCATCCGTGACGAAGATAATTTTCATCACCGCTTTTTACCAAAACATCAAATATCATGGTTATACCAAATCACGCCCTCGCTCATAATCATACTAATAAATTCATCTTTGCACTACAGACCAAAGATATTCATCAACAGTCATCTTTACATTACAAAGCAAAAGATATTCAACAACGTGTCATCTTTGCATTACGAGCCAAAGATATTCATCAATAATTCATCTTTGCACTACAAAAGCAAAGATATTCAACAACAAAGTCATCTTTGCATTACGAGCAAAAGATATTCATCAATAATTCATCTTTGCACTACAAAAGCTAAGATATTCATCAACAAGTCATCTTCAGACAACGAGCCAAAGATATTCATATATCAAAGAAATACATAATCATTTCGTGTTATATAACAATAATTATAACCATGTTGATCAATTCATCTTTGCACTTAAGCTAAAAATATTCAATTTTAAATTCAATGGTTATGATTATACCAAATACAATTCAACTTTTGCACCATCGCCAAAAGAGAACCTATAACATGATCATACCAATAATCTACCCATCTTTACACTCAAGTCAAAGAGAAATATTATCATTAGGGTTATAAGAATGTTATATAAAACAATATAATCAAAACATGGTTTTAATTTCAAGAGTAAGATTCATAAATCAACGATAATTTGGTCGGAAAAAACCAATTTGTCGTGAATAATAGTACCCCGTATTCGTCTTCAGAAGACCCCAAAATTTTTAAATAAAAAGAAATTTCCTTTATTTTGAAATAGTAAGGGTTGATTTGATTAATGTGGATAGTTAAGGGTTAAATACGCAAATATTTCAAAATAAGCAAGTGGTTATAAAATATTCATTGTTGTTCGGGAATATTAGTTTGGTCGTGGAATATTCGTGATCGCTTGTGGGGAATATTAAATGCGGACGGCGTAGAGCCATGTGTGGGCCCCATAACTGAAAAGCGATTGGATGAAGAAAAACGACAAATATAAGTTGTTTTAAAATAATCAGCGTAGTTGTTGTTGTTAATAATCTTTGTTGAATACCCGGTGGTTAAAACACACTAATCTGCGTTGTTGAACAAGATAGCACTTGCAGTATTGCACCAATTATTGATTCTTACGTGAAGAAGGCCTTTACTCGATAATGGTTACATGTAATTCTTTATTCGATATTTTATTGAGTTAATAATTCTTTGTGTTGATATTTTATATTCATTGTTGTTTTGATAATTGTCATTACACAAAGATATCTTTCATTATCGAAGCAATAATTCATATTATCTGAATAATATTATTAGATAACATTATTGGCAATGTCTAGAAAGTTACATCTAAGGAGAGGTTTGATCATCTAATCACAATTGCGCATAAGATGAAGAAATTCTTATTGGAAAGCCCCTCTTCTCTTCAGGAGGCTGCTGGTTGTCAATATTGTGATTACGTAATATTATTTGTGAATAATTAATTATTGATTTATATGATGAGAGAAAAATATTGATTTTATGTGGATATAGATGGAAAAAATTTTAAAATGACAATTGTTGAAAATTAATATTTTATCTTTTTCGATAAAATAATTCATTTAAATATATTATTTTAATAATATATTAACGGTGATATTTTTACAATGAATGTGGGATATATGAGTATATGAGGAGGAAGAGTATTTTGTGGCATTAAATGTTTAACACATGTTTTGTGTGTTGGTGGACACAATTATCGATCAAAATTTGATTATAGCTTTGTAAAATCGTCCGTTTGTGGATTTCGGTCAATTTTGTTTGGAATTTGGAAAAACTTTCTTCTGCAAAGTTGTAGAGAATTGAATTTTCTATAAAACTCGCAAGATTCAATTTTCTGATGAAAGGGCTATTTATTATGAATTATTGAAGTTCAAGCTCAAAATAATTGATTTTTGGGAGTTTAAATTATTTTTTGTTAAGAAAAACGTTTTTGTATTTTTTGGACATCATTAACATGTGTGGCTGGTGTTTTGACCAAAAGGTGGGCTAAGGAAAATTTGTATAATTATATTAATATTATATTAAATTTTACGCTTTTGATTTCTAAGCATTTTCCTATAAATAGGGTGCTTGGGTTAGAATTGAAAATTACACGGTAAATCAAGTTTTCTCTATTTCTCTCTCTATATTTTGAGCGTATTCTTGTGAGTATTTTGAGTATACTTTGAGTATTGCTAGGCAGTGCAAGTTCCTTCAAAGACTATACCCTGATTCTAGTAGAAGTAATTGATCTTTCGAGGTAAGTGGATATTTTTTTTTATAATGATATTATTTCTTCAATATCATTATCTTTGAAATGTTGATCCAAGTTTTTATCAAATTTGGAACTTTTTCATGCCAGGGTTACTTATTCACGAGTTACTTATTCACGGGAGTTACTATTCACGAGTTCTTATATTCACGAATTACTATTCATGAGTTCTTATTCACGAGTTACTATTCACGAGTACTATTCATGAAGCGTGAAGATGTTTTTGTGGAATTTCTATCTTTTGGTGTCGAGTTACTATTCACGATATCTGACTATTCAATTTAAAAATAAAATTTCTTCTTTTGTCCAAATATCTATTCCGGATACTAACTCCGATTGTATCCATGTTTTTGATCAATCTTGAATTTTACACCACTATGATTATTTTTGAGGTATTTTTGAAGCGTGGATAAAACCAAGTCTGAATCCTTAATCCTTAATCCTTGTCATTTTGTTTCAATTTGGATTCGTTTTTTTAAAAAAATATTTTCATCATCCTCGATCTTAAATGATGATATTATGGAATATCTTTGGCACAAAGTAGTGCAAGATGAATGATTTCATAAGAATATCTTTGGCACTGTAGTCAAAGATGAATGATTTCTGAAGAATATCTTTGGCCCGTAGTGGCAGAGATGAATAGTGTTGAGATGATTTAATACGATTGATTGATTAATATCTTTGGCTCAGTAGTGCAAAGATGAACAGTGTTTAAATGAACATGACTAATCGATGAATATCTTTGCCACAGTAAGGCAAAGATGAATATTTGATTCGAGATGCATATTGATTGATGTTACAGGGATAAAATATTGATGATGGACCGTTAAATTCATAGATTATAGTAGATTTCATTCTCTACGTAACTCTTACATGAATTATTATTTCATTGCGAATATTTATCCGAAACTTGTTGTCTATTGTATTCTATCGATTTTTCCTGTTGAAGACTAACGATAATTTGTTGTATATTATCTTAGTCATAATATTCTTTTTCGGGCTAGTTGAGCTCACCCTTTTCCTTGTTGTTCCATTTTTCTTCTCGTGAGGCGAGAATGTAGCGAGTACTAGTTAAAATGGAATGAAGATTCTAGAGAGAGTTGTTTAGTAGTCCTCACCATTTTGTAAAATAATGAATCAATAATGTGATGAGGATTTATTTGAGTATAGATATTGTCTAAGATAATATTTGTATTCAAACTCACGAGTTTCTTGTTGTAATAATAAAGTTGTAGTTGTTTACATACCATGTATTTGGCGACTTCGAATGGGTGTTGTGTATACCTATTTTGGGGGCGTCACAGCTTGGTATCGTAGCTTAGGGATATGATCTCTGGCGAGATCGGGGAATAGAACTAGGAGGGAGAGCGAGTAAAATCCTTCCGCTAAGTGTGTCCTACCTAAGCTTATTTGTTAGTTGGGTCAAGATATAGGATATTATGTGATATATTGATTTCCTTAATTAACCCTTATTTTATGATGATATTTGAGAATGTCGATGAGAATATTAACAAGGGAGTAAATGAGACCGTGGAGATGCTCAGACTACCAACGAGGAGAACGTCTGACAGTGGTAGGCAATGTTCCTCCTGCGAACAACACCACCGAGCGAGATGATGAAACGAGGGATGTTTAGAAGCTTTTTGCGCTTCATGCAAAATCGGGCCGAGGAGACTCGTGTTCAAAATACAGGAGGAAATGATAGCAATTCACGAGTGGTCACAAATGCAAGCGATTCAAAGAGTTAGGACCACCCACTGCAGGAAAGCCGGATCCGATTAAGCGCGAGACGTGGGTCAAACAAATTACCAAGATATTCGATGTCTTGGGATGCGGAGAACAGAAAGTTCCATTCGCCACCTTTATGTTCGCGTGGCGAAGCGGATTCATGGTGGAATCATGAAGCGTACCCATCCAAATGCACTCGGCGATGTCGTGGGAGACGTTTGAGAAATGATTCGAACGACAAGTACTTCCACGAAAGTATTCGTCGTATGAAGGAAGTGGAGTTTATTAGACTAGAAGCGAGAATAACATGGCGGTGTCCCAAAGACGAGGCGAAGTTCATGGAGTTATCGAGTTCAGCACCTCCTTTGGTGGAGAATGAGGAACGATGACGCGGATGTTTCGAGAGGTTTGAAACCCGACATACGTCGATATCTCATTTCTCATAAATTTTCTCTATTCAGATGTTGTTTGTCAATGGCTCATTGTTGTTAGAGCGAGATAACGAGTACGTTCAACCGAGGGACCATAACCAGATCATACCAAGATAGCGATCATCGTAATAACGATAACCAAATGGAGAAAGAAGAATACGAATAAAAGGCGGTAACCACTCTGGTGGTAATCGTGGCCACGAAAATAGAAGAAGCGAGTGGGAGGAGATTTTAAAAGAGAAGATTCAACAACGACCATGTGAAGACGTCGGCGCTATAGCAACTAGTTTTAAGGGAGGAGAAAACGACCACCCGGTTGGGTTGTATGTTACAAATGCGGGAAAGAGGGACATATCATTGGCCCGCCCACAACAGTTTAAGGTATGCTATATAGTTGTGGAAAGGAAGGACATATCGCTCGAGATTGTCAGAATAAACCTAGTTCAATGAGGACGGTGACTCAAAAGATCGTCCCGTAAAATTCAAAGTCAACGATTCCGGAAGAAGCGTTTATGGTGATGGGGTTAAAATGCAAGGAACCCGAACGAAGTTAGCACGGGTTAGTCGATTATAAATTCTTACAAGTATATACCTTACTAGATATCGGGTTCTACCCATTCTTTTATCTCTCTTACTTTAAGCTCAACGTTTAAACTTGACTCAGGAGAAATTAGACTTTGACCTATCTCGTGGAAACTCCGTTAGAGAAAACTTTCATCACATCCATCGTTTATAAATCTTGCTTGATTCAGTTGGCACTATCACATTACCGTTAACCTTATTTCTATAGAGATATTTGTTTTTGATGTGATTTTAAGGTTAACTACTCATCACGCCGAAATTGATTATTTTCGTAAGTTGTTAGTTTTCATATTCCTAAGCAACTCGTTATTCAATTCAAGCAATCAAACCATTGTAGTCAAACATTTTCATATCAAGCCATTGAAGTCATTCGTTTATTACGGATGTCAAATTTTCTTAGTCCATGTTATGGATTTGAATAAAGACACGCCGATTTGAATAATATTCCCATGTTGTTATTGATTTTCCCGACGTATTTTACGAAGAATTTCTTGGCTTACTCCCAAAGCTCTGATATTAAATTTTGTATCGACTTTGAACCCTAGACAAAACTCATTTCTAAAATCTCATATCGAATGGCTCTATTGAACTTCGTGGAGTTAAAATTCAACTATAAATTTGGTACCGAGCCTTTATCTTGTGACTTCCTTTGTGAATTCACCTAAGCCGAACTCTCCGTAGGGACGTCATATTCGATGCGATAGTAAATCGATAGGTGTCATTGTGACGTCTTTATCCAAGATTGGGATATGAGTCACGATTGAGAAGCAACTTTAAGTCGATTATCGAAAGACGTAGCTTTCAGCTTAGTTGGTTATTATCTGAGATTCGTTGAAGGATATTCTCGAATCGCTATTCCGTTAACTTAATGACTCGAAAAGATACAAAATTGCATGGAAGCGAGGAATGCGAGAAGATTTTCCAAGAGCTCAAGAGGCGTACTCATTTCGGCATATTCTAACCATACCATCTTGGAAAAGCGAGCGTGGTAGTACGATGCGTTGAGTAGAAGATCATATGCGAGAACGAGTGCGATGATGTCAAGTATACGCTACAGAGCCAACTTTAATAGAAAAATTTAAGGTTGCTCGAGCCACCAGGCCTTGAAATGATCAGAGAAGAAAGTATAAGAAGGAGCTATTCCTAAGCGAGAATTGATGAAGAAGGAATACTTGAGTCCACTCTAGACTTTGTGTTCCTAACGACTCGATTTGAAGAACAAGATTATGATGGAGGCACACAATACACCATTTGCAATCCATCTCAGGAGTACCAAATGTATTATGATCTTGGCATACATTTTGGTGGAAGCAATATGAGAGAGGAGATTGCAAAGTTTATCTCGATGTGTTTAACTTGCCAACGTGTAAAAGGCGAGCATCTTGTACCTAAGGGTCCGTTGCAACCACTTGAGATTCCTAATGGAAGTGGAACACATTACTATGGATTTCACTATTAATCTTCCCAAGGTTTCTCAAGGCGTAGATGCGATTTGGGTTATTGTTGATAGATTAACCAAGTCTGCTCATTTCTTACCGATACGAGAGACTTATTTCCTTGAACGTCTTTTTTCAGTATATGCGTAAATGCGATTGTGAGATTGCATGGCATGCCAAGATCCATAGTTTTAGATCGTGACCCAAGATTCACTTCATGATTTTGGGTTAGTTTGTAGAAAACTATGGGCACGAATTTCATGATTCGATTTGGCATACCATCCTCAAACGGATGGGCAATCGAGAAAGGACTACTCAAACTCTTGAAGATATATTAAAACTCAGTGTCCTAGATTTCAAAGGAAGTTGGGATAAGTACTTGCCATTGGTGGAATTCTCATACAACAATAGTTATTAAACAAATATAGGCATGGTTCCATTCAAGCATTATATGGACAAAATGTCGCTTCTCGATATGTTGGGATGAGGTGGGTGAAGCAACATTGTTGGGACCCGAAAGTTAAGACGTTATGACTAATGATTCGACAACGATACTGAAGCCAGCCTAAGATCGACAAAAGAGTTATGCGAATCTTCATCGAAAGGACGTGGAATTTAGTGTAAGGGATCATGTATTATGCGAGTTGCTTCCATGGAAGGAGTTACAAGATTTGGGAAGAGAGGAAAGCTCAATCCACGATTTATCGGTCCATTTCAAATTCTTGACCGGAGTAGGAAATGTAGCCTATAGACTTACGTTACCTTCGAGTATGTCTCGTGTTCATAATGTGTTTCACATATCCTCATACTTCGTAAATATGTGGAAAGACCCGAACCACGTTATTGAAGTTAAAACCGGACGAGATAAACCAAGACTTAACGTATGAAGAGGTACCTGCCAAGATTTTGGATAGGAAGGAGCGTGTCCTACGCAAAGAAAGGTTATACCACAAGTTAAAGTTTTGTGGAGGAATCATGCTTATAGAGGAAATGACACAGGAATTGAAACAAAAATGAAAGTGAGGTATCCTCACCTTTTCAAAACACCAGTATGCGTCACGTCCAATTTCGAGGACTTAAATTTCATAAGGAGGGAGGTTGTAAGACCCTAAAATTTTTAAATAAAAAGGAATTTCCTTTATTTTGAAATAGTAAGGGTTGATTTGATTAATGTGGATAGTTAAGGGTTAAATACGCAAATATTTCAAAATAAGCAAGTGGTTATAAAATATTCATTGTTGTTTGGAATATTCGTTTGGTCGTGGAATATTCAGATCGCTGTCGGGAATATTCGTACGACGGCAAGAGACCATGTGTGGGCCCCATAACTGAAAAGCGATTGGATGAAGAAAAACGATAAATATAAGTTGTTTTTAAATAACTGGTAGTGGTTGTTGCAGAATTATCATCTTTTGAATACCCTATGGTTAAAACACACTAATACGCGTTGTTGAACAAAGAAGCACCAGTATTGCACCAATTATTGATTCTTACGTGAAAAGGCACTACTCAATAATGGTTACAGATAATTCTTGTTCAAAGATTTTATTGAGTTAATAATTCATGTTGATATTTTATATTCATTGTTGTTTCAATAATTGTCATTACACAATATCTTTCATTATCGAAGCAATAATTCATATTATCCTAATAATATTATTAGATAACATTATTGGCAATGTCTAGAAAGTTCTGTCTAAGGAGAGGTTTGGTCATCTAATCAATTGGCGCCAAGATGAAGAAATTCTTATCGGAAAGCCCTCTTTCCTGAACCTCCTCAGTTGTCAATATTGTGATTACATAATATTATTTGTGAATAATTAATTATTGATTTATATGATGAGAAAATATTGATTTTATGTGGATATAGATGGAGAAAATTTTAAAAATGACAATTGTTGAAAATTAATATTTTATCTTTTTCGATAAAATAATTCATTTAAATATATTATTTTAATAATATATTAACAGTGATATTTTTACAATGAATGTGGGATATATGAGTATATGAGGAGGAAGAGTATTTTGTGGCATTAAATGTTTAACACATGTTTTGTGTGTTGGTGGACACAATTATCGAATCAAATTTGATTATAAACTGTAAAATCGTCCGTTTGTGGATTTCGGTCAATTTTTGTTTGGAATTTGGAAAAACTTTCTTCTAAAGTTGTAGAGAATTGAATTTTCTATAAAAACTCGCGAGATTCGAATTTTCTGATGAAAGGGCTATTTATTATGAATTATTGAAGTTCAAGCTTCAAAATAATTGATTTTGGGAGTTTAAATTATTTTTGTTAAGAAAAACGTTTTTGTATTTTTTTTTGGACATCATTAACATGTGTGGCTGGTGTTTTGACCAAAAGGTGGGCTAAGGAAAATTTGTATAATTATATTAATATTATATTAAATTTTACTGCTTTTGGTGTTCTAGCGTTTTCCTATAAATAGGGTCTTTAGGTTAGAATTGAAAATCACACCGTAAACCAAGTTTTCTCTATTTCTCTCTCGATATTTTGAGCGATTCTTGTGAGTATTTTGAGTATACTTTGAGTATTGCTAGATTAGATTGCAAGTTCCTTCAAGACTATACCCTAGATTCTAGCTAAGAAATCTTGATCTTTCGAGGTAAGGGATATTTTTTTTTATAATGATATTATTTCTTCAATATCATTATCTTTGAAATGTTGATCCAAGTTTTTATCAAATTTGGAACTTTTTCATGTCGGGGTTACTATTCACGAGTTACTATTCACGCTTTACTATTCACGAGTTCTTATTCACGAATTACTATTCATGAGTTCTTATTCACAAGTTACTATTCACGAGTACTATTCATGAAGCGTGAAGATGTTTTTGTGGAATTTCTATCTTTTTGGTGTTTGAGTTACTATTCACGATACTGTGCACTATTCAATTTAAAAATAAAATTTCTTCTTTTGTCCAAATATCTATTCTCGATACTAACTCTGATTGTATCCATGTTTTGATCAATCTTGAATTTTACACCACTATGATTATTTTTGAGGTATTTTTGGCGTGGATAAAACCAAGTCTGAATCCTTAATCCTTAATCCTTGTCATTTTGTTTCACCTTGGATTCGCTTTTTAAAAATATTTTCATCATCCTCGGTCTTAAATGATGATATTATGGAATATCTTTGGCTCAGTAGTCTGAAGATGAATGATTTCATAAGAATATCTTTGGCTTGTGGTCAAAGATGAATGATTTCGAAGAATATCTTTTGGCCATAGTGCAAAGATGAGCAGTGTTGAGATGAACACGACCGATTGATTAATATCTTTGGCACCTGTAGAAGTGCAAAGATGAGCAGTGTTTAAATGAACACGACTAATCGATGAATATCTTTGGCTCATAGTGCAAAGATGAATATTTGATTCCGTATGCATATCGATTGATGTTACGAGGATAAAATATTGATGATGGATCGTTAAATTCATAGATTATAGTAGATTTCATTCTCTACGTAACTCTTCTATGAATTATTATTTCCATTATGAATATTTATCTGAAACTTGTTGCCTATTGTATTCTATCGATTTTTCCTCGTTGAAGACTAACGATAATTTGTTGTATATTATCTTAGTCATAATATTCTTCTTGGGCTAGTTGAGCTCACCCTTTTCCTTGTTGTTCCATTTTTCTTCTCGGAGGCGAGAATGTAGCTAAAGTACTAGTCGGGGTATGGAATGAAGATTCTAGAGAGAGTTGTTTAGTAGTCCTCACCATTTTGTAAAATAATGAATCAATAATGTGATGAGGATTTATTCGAGTATAGATATTGTCTGAAGATAATATTTGTATTCAAACTCACGCTTTCTTCAATTGTAATAATAAAGTTGTAGTTGTTTCTGCATCATGTATTTGGCGACTTTCGAGAATGGGTGTTGTGTATACCTATTTTGGGGCGTCACACGACATAAGATCGTGATACGTCGTAAGAACCTCGACTCGACGAAAAGATAAAGTTTCATAATAAAATTCATATCCATATTTATAACACCTTAATCCAAATGTTATAAATCACTTAGAAATCTCATAATCTAATATTATTAATATTACAATAATATTTTAATCATTTCTAAAACTTATAAACAATTTAATTAAATTGTTTACACTTTACTAATTAATGCATTTAATCATCATAAAATACCAAACTCATAAGATTTCATCACCAATAACCAAAACTCTCATCAAAAATCTGCATATACCTCATATATGATTCTCAAGCCATAAAAACATATTTTCCAATTTTCTTACTTCACATAACATATTTAATTCATTTACTCATAACTAGAATATTTTCATGAAAAATACCAAATCAGTTCCAAAAATATTTCTTTTCTAGAATTTAACATAACATAGTCCCATATTGAACATATATTTTCTCAAAATTTTAAAAATTCATTTACTATTTTTCATATGGCCAAAACCACCGAATATTTAAACATTTATCATAAATTATACTTTTATCCAAAAATTTGAAATTTACACGGTATACTGATATTATATAGATGTACTCCCAATAAAAATTTTATCAATTTTGGAGTTAATCACAAGGAGTTATAAATAGTTACTTTTAAAATAGTCTTTTCTCATAAAATCCATAACTCCTAATCTATACATCCAAAAATCGTCATTTTTGGACACACTCTACAAAACTCATCAAAATATCATTTCAAATTTTTTCAGAATTTTTGAAGGTTTAGAAAAATTTCGAAACTAAAAACATAATAACCCTTAAAATCCCTTACCTCAAAAGAAGCGATCTTCGAATGTTTGGATATAACGTTTGAATCTAACTTGCACCGTATAACAATACTCAAAGTATACTCAAAATACTCACAAGAATACGCTCGATAATATAGAGAGAGAAAACTTCAATTTCTGGTGTGATTTTCAATTCTAACCTAAACACCCTATTTATAGGAAAATGCTTAGAACACCAAAGTAGAAAATTTATTAAAATATTAATATATATATAAACTTCACGCACACCTTGGACAATCTGATCTCAGCTCTTTTTCCATGCTAGTGGGCACACCTACCTTGTTAAAAACGTTTTTCTTTTAAAACAAACTTTTGAAAAATAATTATTTTGGAGCTTCGGAACTTCAATAATTCATAATAAATAGCCTTTTTGTCCGAAAATTCGAATCTCGCGACTTTTTATAGGAAATTCAATTCTCTACAACTTTGCAGAAGAAAGTTTTTCTAAATTCCAAACAGAAATTGACCAAAATTCATAAACGGACAATTTTACAGGCTATAATCAAATTTTAGTCAAGAAATGGGGTCCATCGACACACAAAACATGTGTTAATCATTTAATGCCACAAAAATACTCTTCCTCCTCATATACTCACATATCGCACATTCATTATAAAAATATCACTATTAATATATTATTAAAATAATATATTTAAATGAATTATTTTATCAAAAAAAGATAAATATTAATTTTCAACAATTGTCACTTTAAAAATTTTCTCCAACTATATCCACATAAAATGAATATTTTCCTTATCATATTAATCAATAATTAATTATTCACAAATAATATTACAGAATCACAATAATGACAACCAGGTAGTTCCCAAGAAAGAGGGCTTTCAATAAAAGATTTCTCCTTCTTGCCGCATAATTAGGTGACCAAACCTCTTCTTAAATGTAACTTTCTGACATTACCAATAATGTTATCTAATAATATTATTCAGATAATATGAATTATTGCTTCGATAATGAAAAAAAAATACGTGTAGTGACAATTATTAAAACAATAAGTAATATAAAATATCAACGCAAAGAATATTGAATCAATAAAATATAATATCGAATAAGAATTATCAGAATAATTATCGAAAGTCTTTCTTTCACGTAAGAATCAATAATTGTGCAATACCGTGCTACTCTTGTTTTTAACCAATTTAGGTATTTTAACAAGATTAATACTTGAATAACTACTGCGGTCATTTATAAACAACTTATATTTATCGCTTTCTTCATCCAATCGCTTTCACATGGGGCCCACATACAAGGTTTCGCATCGTCGATCTTGATATTCTCCGACAAAAAGAATATTCCACGACCAAACGAATATTCTCCTAAATAACAATGAATATTTTATATACCACTGCATATTTTATAAAATTTGCATATTTCACCCATAACTTTAAACTTTTATCAATTTAACCATTTACTAAATAATAATTATAAGAAAAATTGAATACTTTTATTTCATAAAATCCGGGGTCTTACATATTGCATCTTACCATCACTACAATTAAATGACACTCATTAACTCTTCATCTTCAAATAAAATATATTAAGAGTATTTTTGTCATTTTAGCTTGTGTATTGGTATGTGTGATTTAAGCTAAAAAAACACTTATTATAGGACGGGAGGTAGTATTTATAAAATTTAGTTGGTTCATTATTTTACTTTTATGCCCTTATAATAAATATTCAACCATTACTCTTTTTTTGAAGAAACAACATTCAATGTCATTATTTTTATCACCACATTTAATGTTGTTGTGTTCTCTTTAGTTAAAGTTTTATGGTTATGGACTTTAATGATCAGTACACGTCAATAATTGAAGTTGAGAGTTCCAGTGTGATAAGTAAGGAGTAATTAACTTATTCATTAATTCCATATTAAGGGGTATATGTGAAAAATTATGTTAAAAATTACCACTTAAACTAATTTTCTTAAACTATGTGCCAAAAAAATCAACATATAACTATGGAACGGAGGGAGTATATACTAGTTGTGTCTCATGCATCTGGCACTACATGGACGATGAGATTTATTCCAAACTTTAAACGGCCCAAATAATTTGTTAGATATATGAGCAATGATCCATATTATGTATTTGGTATGGAACAAAAAATGAACAAATAACATCTCCACCTTATATTACAATTATCAACGATAGTGATTAAAAAATATTACTTGCTTTTCGCTAGTTAAACTAGCGGACTGAAAAAAAATAATTAACAGGTCCATTATGCCCAGTCCCCCATCAACGCCATCCATATTAAAAAAGTTGAAATGTCCACTACTTAAATTAGCGGAGGTAATATCCATACAATTTCTCCGCCTTCTGTCGAGTACAATGTAACATTTCTAAAGTCTTGAGTAATAGTGATTTATGACATGACATTCAAATTGATTTTTTTTAATATATTATTATATAAAAAAAGGTCACATAATATTTACATACATATATATTTATACTGCAGGTCTTCACCTGATACGTGGAACCCATAATATATATGTGTTGTAAATATTATGTGACTTTTTTATGTGATAATAATATTATTTTTAATTATATAATTAGATATGTATATGCGCACAAAATTTTTATTCAAACTCTATATAACATATGGTCATATGCTACTAAATCCGACCGCACACTGTGGGTTTGTATTAGTAATTACGCAAAGGTTGACTTGATAAACATTAAAGCACGGTAGGACAACTATCGCCACGTGTTCAAATCAACTTCGTTTTTCAGTCACCGACTGGAAATATAATCAATGCTTATTTAACCCCAAAAAAATGAAAAATAAAAACAGTATATCATCATCCTCCGTGGACTGTCCCTGCCTAACCGCGGCCTCAATTTCTCTCTGAGCTGCTACAGCAATGGCGGCATCGGCAGTTGCAGCAGCTTCCATAAACGGCGTAAAAATGGCTGCAACATCACAAGCATATTTGGAGAGCAATCAAGTGAGGGAAACTAAGAACTTGATAACGGAGCTGTGCCGTCAATTTTATACTCTCGGATGGGTATCTGGTACAGGTGGAAGTATCACCATTAAAGTCCATGATGACTCGATCCCCAAACCCCAACAACTCATCCTCATGTCCCCATCTGGTATTTCCATTTCCCTTTCTTTTCTCTATCTACATATCTATATATCTACATATCTCTATACATATATGTAGTGTAGTGAAGTGATGGATTTTGGGTAGGTGTGCAAAAGGAAAGAATGGTTCCAGAGGATATGTATGTGCTATCTCCAAGTGGTTCAGTTCTATTTTCGCCTTTACCCAAGCCATACCCCCATAAGCCTCCTAAATGTTCTGATTGTGCTCCTCTATTCATGAAGGTATAGTTTGTTTTACTAGTATTATCCGTTAAGAAAATTGTTAGTTGTAACTGTTTCTTAAGATTTAAATTGTTGTGAATTTGTCCAATGTAATATACTATACGTGGTCAAGTTCAACACTTCCACCCCTGTTGTTATTTAATCCTGAATAAATCCTGCAAATTTGAAATTAATCAGCTTAAATTTCGGTATTCTGTTGATTGTCTAGACACCCAACTAATTCGTGACAGAAAGTGTTACTAAGTTGAGTTCTTGATTGTGTAAACAATCCAGTTATTCTCTATTCATTTGTTTATTTTTTGTCGAATCCAAGTTTTCTGAATGCTACTTAATCCTAATGGGAAGTTGGGCTCATTCTGCAGTGTTTGGCTGCTTTCAAATATACTAGATAGCGTAAAAGATGATTTGTTTGCAGGTTCAATCGTTCACTGATTTTAAAGAGTAAAGGGTTAGAGCTATATGTACAATAAGCTTGTAGGTGCATCATCTATTAGAGTGCAAGAAGGGGAAAGCGTTGGGGGTGTGTAGAAAGATAAAAAGCTTAATGAAAGGAGCATAATTATCAAAATCCGTTCTTTTTGTTAGCTTCTGAATTTTCTTTCCTTGTTTGATCTGGAAGAGTATCCTAGGTGTTATTTGCTCTCTCATGTTCCTTTTTTTTTTTCTTTCCAGATATAGTTGGCAAAATAGCAAAGCCACTTCAAGTATGTTTCAATAACTATATCCAATGCATCTGAGTGCAATTTGCTACCTCTACAACACAATCCTTGATATGATAACCTTGAATAATTTGTTAGCCTGTCTATATCCCTTCTGTCTCAATTTTATAGTAGGCTTGATATGTTGAAGACATTGTTTTAACCTCATGTGGTAATGGTTGGAACTTAGAACCTTTAGTGAACTGCTGTGATCTATTATTTCAAATATTCGGAATAAATGTATATCTTGGACAAGTGATTTATTTTTCTTTCAAAATTTGTAGCTTTTTTTAAAGTTACAATAATCTTGTTTACCCTTATTTTCCAGGCATATGAGATGCGTAATGCTGGTGCTGTTATCCACAGTCATGGAATGGAATCCTGTATCGCAACTATGATCAATCCTTTAGCAAAAGAGTTTCGTGTAAGTTTTATGAACTATGGCTTCTCTAGTTGCAGCGAAAAGGTTGAGATCAGTCTCATTAATCCATTTTCCTTACAATCACTAGTTCTTGTATTTCTCAATTTACACCTAGGAAAATTTACCTACCTGCTGTTTATTATTACTATTATTTGTGGGGCACAGAACATGGAGTGGCCTCGCCCACCATACGACCAATGCGTTGAAAGTTTTAAACTTGAACATTACCAATGCTACTCAGATCTTGGTTAGATTCGGTTTGTGCAACAAAATTGAAAACAAAATCACTTTTCGGGATACAAAATATGGTAGGGGTAGGTTTTTTTGAATCGCTTAGTTGGTATGAAAAACGTTTATTCGGAACGTGATATGCTGGAAATAGGTTTCTAAAAAAAGTTATATAAAATATAGTTAAAAATTCGATGAGTTAGTTCTAAGCATAGTGTTATGCATTTTTAGTGAAATTAAGCTATGTCATTGCTTACTTGACACTCAAAAGGGACTCATTTGGCTACATTAGGTGATATCCTAGAATATTCTGTTACATAGTAGGGTTTCTAATAGAGTACTCATGCAATTAATATACTTTATAATATCCTAGATATTTCAGAGCATGATTCTAGATAGTGGATCATGATTTGATCCTAGCCATTGGTTGTATGACCCAAGGGCTAGGTAAGAGGATGTTCCTAATTTTTAAGTCATGAAGCGAAGTTGTAATTAATATAAGTTTTAAGTAAATAGGAGAAAAAAGTTTTAGATAGCCACTTTTGATGTTTCAGAATGGGTAATAAAACCCATTTAGTCATTGTACTCTTACTCTAGTTTCATTTTAGTCCTTAAACAAATTTTAATAATTGTCCTTGTACAATTTTCTATATGAATAATTTAGTCCTTAGTGTGAGAGTTAATAACGTGGGTTAAAAACAAAAGACAAAATCCATGTGGGTTTTTTTCACCTAATCAATGTGGAAAATGTAGTGTATTTAGGTCTTTTAACAGTCTCCTTCTTAACCCTTTCTCCTTCCCAACGAGTACAAGTCGACAAAATCAATTTGGCTAATTTAGAACCTAGTTTAATCACCGTCACATCTTTCCTATCACCTAATTTTATGGTGAGCCCCGGTGGTGCAAGTTCCAGACTTCAGAGGTATTTCTTGCCCCAAGGCGTTGTTCCAAATCCAAGAATCCTGAACTCGCGTCACATTTTTATGAGTGTCGGATTTTCCGGTGAGCCCTTCTTGTAGTGCAAGAACTAAACCAAAGCTTCTTTTCTTCATTCATTTGTAACATCTTTTTCATTCAAATCCAAACCTTATTTTCCTTCATTCGAAACGAATCCATTGGCGTTCAAACCCCGACCTTCTTTATTGAAAATAAGTTTGTCATCCCATCCTGGTCTTAGATTGCAATCTTGTAGGGATAATTGACTTACCACGTTTTCGGGTATTTCTTTCTTTGAAGACCCAAATGCCTATAATATCCCTTTCACCCTCTGTTTGGCACATAATTTCCACTCCAGTAAGCTTGTTTTTATATAATTTCACGCTCAACTTTTCACCTCAAACAAAGACTAAAGTCAATTAATAGCGAATTTTGGTAAGTATTTTCAAAAACAGTCAATTTAGATTCTTTCATATCTAAAACACCCAAACCTTTGCAAATGCAATAAGCAAATACAAAGATATTTCTAAAGAAAAGGTTTCTTGGCATAAAAAAAAATTACTTTCTTGCAAAGCAACATAATATAATATAATTAGGTGTGGATCTAATACCCATATGTTTTCAATGACGATATGAAGAAACTAATGAAACAAAAAAAGAACACAAACTGGCAAACATAATATTTTTTGGAACTTCACCCAAATCATTTTCAAAAAATCTTTTAGAAAAAATCAATCTTGATCTATGTGACATGGGTTCTTCACTTTACCCTTAAGTACCCGTGTACGATACGACCACACTTGGACAAGGATATTGTTATGAGACACTTCATGTAAAAAATTGACAAAATTGAGGATCACCAATGTCACTCTTCAAAATATTGTGTCCAACCGGACATTCCATCCATCCAAGTCCGTGTAACATAGATCTTGATTGCTTCATCATTCATCAATTTCATTCCCCAACAGAATCGAGTCCCATTTTTCTTGATAGACAGTTTCATCTCGACTCAAATTAACCCAATAGATTTTGTTGACTTATAAACATTGGGAAGAAGAAAGGTCTAAGAAGGAACTAGTTAAAAGACCTAAATACCCTTCATTTTCCACGTTGACCACCTTAAAAGTGCAACATGGATTTTGTTTTTGTTTTTTTAATCCACGTCATTACCTCACACAAACTAAAAATTACATTGGTAACATAAAAAAATTGTACAAGGACATATATGAAATAAAAATTGTAGGAGTATATCACTAGAGTATGAGTACTAGGGTTAAATGAGTTCGGAATGAAAGTGCACCTCATGGTTTGGAATGTTCGTACCAAAACGCAATTTATTACCATGTTATGTTTTATGGGCAATCATTATGCCTTCTCGTTTTAATTTGAGACATCTAACTTTACCATGTCCCAATTTAGTAATCAAATTTTGAGGCTCCAGGGTGAATATAAAATTGAATGGACAAAAGCAACTGCATTTGACATTTTTCTTAGACTTTAAATTTAAAGAAAAATAATCTTCTCAATCTCAAAATTAGTTAAGCAATACAAAATGTGACTTATAAGGTAGGGAATACTTTAAACAAAGTTATAGCCAAGAAAGGAAAAATAAAAAGAAACATTAACATGTAGTGATAGTACTCTAACCAAAGATGAATGATCGGTGAAACATTAACATGTAATTATAGAAATCTAACCAAAGATGAACAATCGGTGATAAATTAATGTTCATGAGTTTCTGTTGACTTAGAAAGACATCAGATTTGATCCCCATGAAATATTATGTTGATAATGTTTTGCATTTAGGTCATTGAACTTTTTTGATAACTACTATGTTTTTTGTAGTCTACACTTTTATTAGCTTGATTTGAGCTCTTGAGATATCGATATCCTTTTTTGAGTAAGAGTTTCTGAAAAGGTGATCTGGGAGTACCTTAACAACTCTGAAGAAATTATCAACAGATAGGTCTATTAAGTTGTTGAAAATGTCTCTGCCTCCTTTTCTTTTTCTTTTTTCCCAGAAATTCTATTTTTTTCTTCATCTCAATTATTGTCATTTTTTGCAGATCACTCATATGGAAATGATAAAAGGCATTCAAGGGCATGGTTACTATGACGAGCTTGTGGTTCCAATAATTGAAAACACTGCTCAGGAGCGGGAGCTTACAGAATCTCTTGCTGCAGCTGTATGTTCTTTTATACATCTTTTCAAATTTTGGTTTCATTGATATGCATGCTGATAGAGGATAATTCTTTTTGCTGTTATGTTGAAGTAGATTGCCAGGACAATTATGTGCATCACTAATTTTGGTGCATAAGATGCTATTATACCTATTTCTTGAAGAGATTATAGGAAGCACAAAATTGCGTTGAAACTTGAAAATTAAATGATCATATGGTTAAAGCATATACGCAGAGAAGCTAATTAATTAGTGAGGATTAATATATCTATAATGGTACTTTAAATTGACTATTGATTTCCTTAATTTAGCATCCTAATTGCAATGTGTTGTGTGTGGTTGAAAATTTGAAATAATTTGAACAGAACTACTTGATTAAGGTTGAGTTGTTAATAATCATGAGAAAGAATCTCTTTTGATTTATAGTCAATAACTTGAGAATAAATATATTTTAAAGCTCATGATCAGTTTATTATTTTTCTAATTTCCAGTCCCAGACACTACTGCCATGATCTGAGACTTTAACTTTCTACGGAAATACTTTTATAAAATGCATCCAATTGTCATCATTGGGTTTGGAACTTCAGCATTCTGCGTTTGTTTCATGTGAACTTAAAACCAATCATGCCTGCTCTTCGGTTCATTTGATCTTATATTTTAAGTATAAAGCATAACTTCAGACTGATTTTAACTTTCCCTCCTTTTATAGATTGAAGCTTACCCAAAAACAACAGCTGTGCTGGTCCGGAACCATGGCATATATATATGGGGGGATTCTTGGATCAGTGCCAAAACTCAGGTTTTTGTTGCTACAGAAAGATTTTCTTATATTTAATCAGTTGAACATGTTTGCTGATCATTCTTTTGTTTGCAAGGAATAACTAGGTTGCGATCATAAATTTCAAATACTATCTCCATTACAAAGAAAGAGTATCACTTGACTTTAAAATTCAATTCACAAAATCCTAAAATTTAATACTGATGTGAATTCACTTTACTTTTGTAAACAATAATTTTTTATTATTATCAGTACTTTTTAAATTAGTTTACAATAATCAAGATTGTTTCGACTAAAATTAAATGAATTCATTTCAATTTTAAAGTCAAAATTGGACTTCTTTTTTGGAAATTCCAGGGAATATAATGTAATAATTCTGAAGAAAGGATTGATGTTTGTTAAATATTCTGTTCTTGCAAACTTCTGAAATTTAGTAAGGCCTCAACTCAATTTCTCCTTTACTGTGGTTGCGTTTTTGAGATAGAGCTAGACGTAGATATGTTGATTTGATCTAGCCACAATTAATTTAAGTTAGTTGAATGTCAATAAATTCGGCAACAAAAAGACCAAGATATACTGATTTTCATCTTTTCTATTTCAAAATGCACATACAAAGTATAGATGCAGACAATGTAGATAAAACACTTCCATGAAATTACTCCAGTGTATTTACTATTTTGGAAATTAGGAGCTAGTGAAGGGTTTTTTGTTCAACAAGTGTGACACAGCTTAAGAAATAACAAACACCAGAATGATAAAGGTGACTTGGGTTTCTGAGCTCACAGATTGCATAGTTGCCTGCACGAGGAGCTTGGTGTTTGATGTCTTGAAGTCACCTTAACTTATCACAAAGGAGTCCTACCAGGAAAGAAAAGGCCTACTTAAATGATACTTCACACACAAGAGAAAAGGTAAACAAGAAAAATAAAATCTAGAAGCTCAATTTTGTTATCATGTCTCCGTTTTTGCTTTGCTCCTTTTTGCAACTACTAAAGAGAGTAGCATGTGTCTAAAAATCAAATTGAAGAACTTGAGCATAATTTTCAAAATCACGGGTCGTTATAACTGAAAATATTGAAATTTAACTCTAACTAAAATTAGTTCACTTTGACACTTCTAGTTTAAAAGAGTTTCACTTGCAACCATAGTTGTCATGACGTCGTTTAGGCGATGACCAGAGCCGGCCCTGAGCCAGGTCTACCAGGGCTACAGCCCGGGGACCCAAAGCTAAGGAGGGCCCAAATTTGAAAAAAATTATGTATATATGTGTATAAAAAAATAAAAAATTAATTATAAAATATAATATAAAACAAATTAATAAATATGGTGAATCAAAATAGACTCTTAGTCATAAAAAGAAGGAAAAACCCTTCGACCCTCTCCGTTCATAACGCAACGCAAACAATTTTTTCTCCGATGATTCTCTTCTCCAACAAAGTTGAAAAATAAATCATCCACCAGCTAGACCAGTGCTTTTTTTTAAAGGTAATTTTTTTTAAAGATACATATAGAATCTAGATATATAAATTTGTAAATCGTAATATATATTTTTGTTAACTTTTTCTTATTTATTATTTGATTCAACAGAAAACTTGGCTGAGATTCTTGTTCTTCGTTTTTAATGCAATGTTTACAATTCGGGGTAATCTTGTTCCTTCGTTTGGGGTTTTGTCCCATTAGATTTTCTCCAAACAAGTTTTTTAACGAGGCCCCAAAGTGTTCTTACTTATCTTTTGTAAATTCTTATAATTTTAATAAAATTAATTAGTTGATAATTTATTTATTTATTTTGTATAAAGGGGCACATTTGAAATTTTTTTCCCTGGGCCTTACAAAACCCAGGACCGGCTCTGGCGACGACTAGGCGTTCTGGCGTTGGAGAAGGGTAAGGCAACGCCTTGGACGCCGAGACGCCAAGGCTCACACATTGGTAGCAGGCCCAAGTCAAGTGATTAAGTCATTTTTTACCATGACTCATCATAACCCATGGACTTTTCCAATTACCCAAGTGACTCAACCCATGACCTTAACCTAACTCATGACCTACTCCTTTTAATGAGAGGAATGCTCGTGTGGGAGACGGAAATGACTTCATAGTTGATGACTTTGTTTGAGCTATATGACTAGAAACAAAGTATAGACTGTTAATTATTATGTTTTGGGTTTTAGAGTATATAAATTTTTATTGTGTAATATACTTTTGAAATAAAACAAATAATATATAAATTGCACATTGTTAACGACTTGTCGCCATACGAACGCCATGGCGGGGGCCTTATCGCCTAGGCGTCTTGGCGGTCAACTACCGTCGCGTCTCACCTTGGCGCCGTGACAACTATGCTTGCAACCCTATACTAATTTTTTTTGAAAAAACTGGTGGGGTCTACAAACCCCATTAGGCCCTTCTTGTATTTTCCCTGACCAATAAGGATCATGGTCTTGATGAGCTTGATTAATTGATTCTGAGTTTGTTCTCGTACTCTACTACTGTCTGTTGTGGACAATTTTGACATAGCCTAGTGAAAACGTGCAAATACCTTATAATATAATTTTAAATTACCAATCGCTTTAAGAGTTTAAGTTGCTATAGAAGGGACCTAATATGTTTATCATACTTTAACAGTTTCTGTCACATTCAATTACCAGTTGCATGTGCGGAGATACAATAAGGAGATACAATAAGGAGCTTCATTATGCACAAAGTAAACACAGTGCATACTCCACCAACAAAGAACCAAGTACAAACTGGAAACTTACCACAAAAAAAGTACAAAGTAGATGATTTTTCCTAAACCTTAACAATTTCTCTAAAAAGTAAAAACTTAACCTGTTGAATAATGAATATAGGTTTCTAACAATGTGTATCATGGTTACAATAATTATTTATGTTGAATAAGTGTATAAATTACGGACGCATAATCTGCAGGTATTTTCTTTTACTCATCTGTTTTCTTTATACTGATGCAACTTTAAGGAATTAAGTTTATCTTGATGTGCTCCAGCTGACAGTATACTGTTTTTCAGGCTGAATGTTATCATTATCTCTTTGATGCTGCTATCAAACTTCATCAGTTTGGTCTGGACTGCTCAACTCCTAATCATGGCCCAATCCATAGTTTCAAAGGAGTATTAAAAGGTGCCTATAATGCGAGTATGTCTGTCAAGGCCGGGACTGTTATCTCAAATAATGAATTTGAGCCTTCACATGTAAGTTATTGAAGTATTCTCCCATTCTACTATAAATCTTATGTGAGCTTCACTATTGCGATTTTGATTCATCTAGTTATTTATTACAATGTGTGGCAGCGTTGCATTGTTCTTGACATTGAAGGGACTACTACTCCTATATCATTTGTTACTGAAATTCTCTTTCCATATGCCCGTGAAAATGTGGGAAGGCATCTAGATGCAACATACGATACTGCAGAAACTCAAGATGATATCAAGTTGTTACGCTCTCAAGTGAGTCTTTTTCTTCTTACAATTTCTGAATTATACCACTGGATCTAGAGAGTTTATCTTCATATAATTCCACCATTTAGTAAAAGAGATGGGTGATTGTTTTCTTTGTTATTCATGTATTTTACCCTAGATTGTAGTTTATTTTTTGAACTTCGAAGCAAACTTCTATTTATCGATAGGCAGGCTACTATAGGCTGCTTTGCCCTTGTTCTTATTTTCTCCCCTTCGTTTCAGAAGTTGTTTTGTTTTTCTAGATCTGTTTCTTTCTCAATTTGTCCTAATGTCTATAATTCAGCAAGAAAATATTAGCAGGGAGTGTCTTTGTCCATAGGTGAGAGCATGTTAGGCAGTTCACATGACATCTCTTTTGAATAACTAGTTACATTAATTCAGAACTTCCAGACATTCCTTTATAATGGTGAACAAAAACTGGATAACTTTACATTCTAGTCTTCTTGGTTTATTTTGAAATGCATGGTGCATCGTCTTTGTACAACTGAAAATTGCGTTAGACATAATATCTTTGAACTTAACATCCAATACATGCACTTTACGGTGGTTCATCTTCAAAGTATCATCTCTCTTCCTCCCCATCCCCCCCTCTCTCTCTCTATCTCTCATGTATTCACTAGTTTATTTAAAATTTTGTCATTATCTTAATATTTTTCATTACTGGAATTGGTATGGCTGTTCATCTCACAAGCAATAGTTGAGAATTTCTCTAAACAAAAATAAAAAACACTAATGGTTCGTTGCGAGTTGGGGGAGATGCTAGCCACAAGATTAGAGATGGATGGTTGAACATTGAAGTAGCGTGGTGCATCAGGGTTGTTAATTGTAAAATCCCATCCAAGTTGAAAGGAAATTTTATACTGATGTGGTTAGCAATGCTATATGGAGCCGAGTGTCATATGCATAAGATGGGATTTGAAAGCCATTGATGAGTATAACATGTGCATTGTCTAGTTTTGGATAAAAGGTGATGTTGAGTATTATTTTCTAACTCATTATTTTAGTTTTTACGTTTGTGCTATCTTTTTTTTATTCCCTCTCTCTTGTCCCAAGTTTTCTTCTTTGTTTCTTTTTAGCATCATTTCATCTATATATGCGTATTTTTTAAATTTTTATTTGCGGTTGTGTTTTTATTCTATTTACAATCTTTTACTTATATTCTTTTAGTTGCATTATTTTATTCTATCTTCTCTTTCTTTTATTTATTTTCCTTTTCTCTTGCCTTTCCGCTTTACGTTTACACCTGTGATTCATTTTCAGCCTTCCACAACTTGTTTGGGATAAAGGCATTGTTGAGTTGAGTTAATGGTTTGTAGTGCAGTATAGGTTCCAATTTTATGTGTTATCCGAAGTTCTTGATTTCTCTTTCAAACTAGCATATGGAACGCAATAATATTTTAATGTTCTACTTCCAGGTAGAGGATGATCTGAAGCAAGGAATTATAGGTGCTGTGCCTATTCCCTCTAATGACGCAGGGAAAGAGGAGGTGATTGCAGCTTTGGTTGCTAATGTGGAAGCAATGATAAAAGCTGACAGGAAAATTACTGCCTTGAAACAATTACAAGTAAGCAAAATGCATGTTATACACACATTATTCTTTCCCTCGAATCCTTAGAATCTGACTAACATCTAAGCACACAGGGTCATATATGGCGAACTGGATTTCAGAAAAGTGAAATAGAAGGCGTAGTTTTTGATGATGTACCTGAAGCTCTTGAGAAGTGGCATGCTTTGGGCATCAAGGTTAGTTTCACATTTTAATTGGCTTTTGTTTTTTATTTTGTAATTAGATCAGAATTGTATATTGAAAGAAAAGGTACATGGATTATGGATGGACTTTTTCTTGGCAAAGTAAGTAGAACCTGTCCCTCAAAATACCCACTTTTCGTTTTAATTTTCTATTTCAGGTTAATTTTGTCCTCCCTCTCCCTACTTCGGTTACCACTTTTTGCCAAATTACTATTGTTCACATGATGTCTTTTTTAACTTGTCAACAATAGAAAATTATTATTGTTCAGAACTTCAGATGTATCCATTCCCCAAAAACTAAAATTGGAAGCCACACCTTTAATTTTGTTGGATTGTCATACATTTTGAATTCAATTGGTTATATATATATATATAGGGCAAAGGTCCAAAAATACCTCTGATGTTTTTTTCGAAGTCCCACTTCTACCCTGAACTTTTTTTTACGCTTAATGTTATAAAACGTAGCTCAAATATACCCTTCCCGTTAAAAAAATGCAAGTTATACAAATAAATGTTAATTTATTTTTGATGTGGCTGACAGGTGTCAAAAATAAAAGGTAATAAAAAAAAATTCTTTCTTCCTCCTTTTTTTTTTCTTCTCTCTCTCATCTCCTTCCTCCATTCTCTTTCTCCTCCGTTAATTGCAACCCCCAGTTGCATACGAGAGTTACAGATCTCATCACGTACCATCAACTCATTATATTGAACTTATCTACACAAAGTATTTCAATATTTATTACTCAATTTTCATTTGGGTCTTTCATATTCACTTACCATGGGAGGGTTGCCACTGTCACTTGTGTAAACTCCATCTATTGGATAATTTGAAGCCCTTGATCACCTGGAATGTCACACTTACTGGCTGAACAATCCCCACAACATGCTTTAGTTCATCTTCGGCACCCTGTAAACATATTTGTGAGTAAGAAACTATGAAGAAAACCTTTTAGCTTGTGAATATCATCAATTTGTATCTGACAGAGTATTGTGAATTTAACATCTGAATCGCACTGCACTTTACTGTTAATTCCAACTTCAGGTGATAAAAAATGAAGAATAATTGGACAATAAGCTCATACCATTCATCATCATTGTAACAATCTTGTTTTCTATAATAATAATAATAACTGTCATCTGTTAACTAAATCCTACATTTAAGGATTTGTGTTATATTTTAAAAACAAAGGAATACCTATGGTTTTTAAATTTGAATTAACATTTATATGTTCTCATCTTTTAAAACGCTGGGATTGGGATGATATTAATGAGGGTTTGAGAAAGAAATATCAAACTAGAGAGAGAGAAGAACGTAAACATTTATTTGGCTTTGGGACTACTGCAGAACAGAGAAGAAGAAAGGAAGAAAATTCAAAAAGGTAAAACTTAAATCCTTCTTTTCAATTATGAGATAATATTTGTATTATATATGAAAATTTTAGATTTTTAAAGCCAAGATCCTGAAAATGGTGTTATGTATGTGGTTTTTGTGAAAATAAATGATATATTTTTAATCGCATATATATATAATTATTTCGGTACAGGTGTGCGAAAATTTTAGTCAGAGTAGACTTGCAGAGTTTGTAATTGCATTGACGTGTGTTAGTATAATTGTATAATTACATATTGACTATGGTGCTTGTAGGTGTATATATATGTATGTGTGGGCAAGGAATCTTTTATCTTTAGATGTGTGCATATATATATATATTTATGTTCTAAAAGGCGCTAAGTGGAAGGCGGGCGGCCGAGGGGGGCCTAGCGCCTACGGGGCCTAGGCGGGATTTTTTATTTTAAACCAATTTTAATATTTTATCTTATATTTATCCAAACGAAATAATAATATAAAGCAAAACAATCTATACTAAAGGTCTTTTCTTAAAGTCAAAGACATATCCATATTGCTAATGTTAAAGTTCAAACATATTTTTAACGTATTAGTTTTATTTATAAATAAGATTGCTATTAAATAATAAAATTTAAAATTTCAAGAATTTAATTCAATATTAAAACTTAAGAAACTAAACATAAATTTAAGAATTATATTGAATTAAATTAAATATTACAAATGTATCATCATTTATATAATTTGAAGTTGGTACGCATCTGAGTTCAAAAAATTACAACTATAATAAAATTATCCATTTTGATTTGATATTGTTCACTTCTTGTTGTGATTTGATATGCTACAACCTGTATTATGAATATGGTAAATCATTAGAAAAATAAATATATCAAGATTTGGTTTGGTTAGTTGTTAAAATAAAAAAAATGCCTAATTTCTTGGAGGAATTTTTTTGCCACCTTGGGCCTAGGTGAGGCGCCTGAGGAGCCTAGCGCCTAGGCGGAGATTTTTAGAATAGTGATATATATATATATGATGGTAGTAGAAGTTTGGAGTTCTGTGTATATAAATAATTAGTATACATTCTAGATCATGGTTATTGTTTGTAATTATGTGTAGGTATTGGTATCTTGCATGAAATTATTATGCAAGTATATTTATAACTATAAATTGAATTCAATATTTAATATTAAATTTAGGACTTACTAAGGCGTACACCTTTTATATCTTACACTAATATTTACTCCCTCCGTCCCAGGATAAAAGTCCTTATTACTATTTTGGGTTGTCCCATGTTAAATGTCCACTTTCTTTTAATAACCAAACTTTTATATATTTTTTCCTATTATGCCCGTAGCATTAAATATCTCATACTTTTCTTATTCTAATTCTCTCTCCATATTTAATGACATTATTATAGACAATTTTGTCATTTTATTCCTCTTCTTAATATGCGTGAAAAGTCCACCAGGACTTTTATCCTGGGACGGAGGGAGTAATATTTATTTATTTTTAATTCAATATGTATTTAATTAATATACCTAAAATTATAATAATCTTCTTAAATTATAATAACTTAAATATTGAAACTATAAATTTAAAATTAAAACAAATATTTTTTGTTATTAGTTTAGAATTCATTTTATAGTTATAAATAATAATTTCATGCAAGATACCAATACCTACACATATAATTACAAACAATAACCATGATCAAGAATGTATACTAATCATTTATATATACGTAACTCAAAACTTCTACTAAAAATCACATATATATATATATATATATATATATATATGCACACATCTAAAGATAAAAAGATTCCTTACCCACACACATATATATACACCTACAGGCACGATAGTCAATATGTAATTATACAATTATACTAACACACGTCAATGAAATTACAAACTCTAC
Organism: Panax quinquefolius; assembly: GCA_020205615.1. Lineage (NCBI taxonomy): Eukaryota > Viridiplantae > Streptophyta > Magnoliopsida > Apiales > Araliaceae > Panax > Panax quinquefolius. The sequence goes on along the minus strand of CM035164.1, from coordinate 123,729,877 downwards.
AAGTTTACCCTGGCTAAAATTTTCGCACATCTATACCGAAATAATTATATATATATATATATATATGATTAAAAAAATATCATTTATTTTCACAAAAACCACATACATAACACCATTTTCAGGCTTTAAAAATCTAAAATTTTCATATATAATACAAATATTATCTCACAATTTTAAAAGAAGGGTTTAGGTTTTACCTTTTTGATTTTTCTTCCTTTCTTCTCTATTTTGCAGTAGTTCCAAAGCCAAATAAGTTTTTACGTTCTTTTTTTTCTCTCTCTCGTCTGATATTTCTTTCTCAAACCCTCATTAATATTATCCCAATCCCAGCGTTTTAAAAGATGAGAACAAATAGATGTTAATTCAAATTTAAAACTATAGTTATCCCTTTGTTTTTAAAATATAACACAAATCCTTAAATGTAGGATTTAGTTAACAGATGTCAGTTAGTATTATCTTACTATTTAATTATTATTATTATTATAGAAAACCCGATTGTTACATTCATTCTACCCACCTTAAAAGAATTTGGTCCTCCAAATTCCCAAATCACAATTCTAAAGAAAACATAAATATTACATGATGAAGAAAAAATTATTATTTAACTAATTAGCACAATTGACAAAAGAGTTTTATACCTTAATTTTGGTTGCCTGAAAGCTGAAACACACGTCCTCGAGTTGGCCTCAGACTTGCCAACGTTATTTCCTCTTCTTTCCCATCTCTTTTTGGTGGAGGGTTCTTGTGGCATTGCGTAATCCTATGGCCGAAATCTCCACAATGAAAACACGCTCCCGTATTCCAACGGCATTCCTTGTTTGGGTGGTTCCTACCACACCTCGTACACCTCAGCTTGTTCTCTTGATTCCATTGGTTTCCTTGATTTCCTCTAAATTTAGTGGTTTGTATATTCGACTTCTTCGTAGGTCCTCCATGGCTCGACTCTCCCCTGGATAGCTTTTCTCTCTTATTGTTCTTTCCTTTCTCCATTTCTACTAAGCCCTTCTCGATCACTAACGCTTTATTGAACACCGCATCATATGTGGGCAGCTCAAAGACGCCACACCAGGTCTTATGTCTGCTCGTAACACTAACCCATCCTCCAACTTACGCGCTTTCGAAAAAGTATTTTTGCAAATGATATTTTTACAAGTCTCATCGTTGAAAGCTGAGCATTTATTTGATGCGCTTGGAATAGTTGGAGTTTAGTTTTAGATATTATTTCTTTTGTTGATGAATTTTGATAAAACTCTTAATTTCGAAGAGTAGCGTCTCCGTTATTTGAATGTGGTATTTATTGGTATTTCATTTGGATTGAATTAATATATATATATTGTTGGGTTTTAAATTAAGATTATTGTTGAGTTTCTTTGTTTGGGCTGCGTGTTATTGATATTGTTGCCTTTGGACTTGTGGCGTGTATCACTTCGGGCTTGTATCAGGTTCGGGGTGTTACAATCACAGCCTCGTAGAATTATATACTCCCTCCATTCCCAAAAAACAGAGAAATGCAAAAACAAAGCAATTTGCAGAATCTTCATCACCCCCACACACAAAATGACATCAACCGATTAAAATTAAGTTTGGAAAGAGAACCAAACAGAAATTTCAAAAAGATTAGGAGCACAAACCTCATCAAATCATCTCAAAATCAACCCCAAAATTCAGAAATTTTGCTAAATCATGAAACTAAAAAAAACCCTAAAATCTTGCTTTCAATCCAAACAGATCATTCGATTAGAGCTTGCAAATGACTGAGCTTTGTTCCCCAACAAATTTCGAGTAGAATTATACCAAAATCAGTAACAAAAAGCTCAAAATAATGATGAAATCTCACCTCAAACGTATGATAGTGAACTTTGTATCGCGGAGGTAATTTTTAGCCAATTTCTTCATCAATTCAAGTTCAAATCTGATGAGGAGTAAGCAGGGAAAGGCTGATGTGGCTTTGATTTGTATACAGATCTTAATTGGTGGGGTTTTGATTTGGGGTTTTTTTTATCATAGAGGTTTCGTATGGCGCAGATGAAAAAAAATAGAGAAAGGAGATTAGAGAGAGAAAAGAAGAAGAAGAAAGAAGAAATATTTTTTTTTATTAACTTTTATTTTTTACACGTGTCGGCCACATCAAAAATAAATTAACATTTGTTTGTCTAGCTAGCATTTTTTTAACGGGAAGGGTATATTTGAGCTACGTTTTATAATGTCAAGTGTACTTTTGAAAAAAAAAAAAGTTCAGAGTGGAAGTGGGACTTTGGATAAACATCAGGGGCATTTTTTCACCTTTGCCCTATACATGTATCATTTTTGGTCATCATAAGTAACATAGTAAGCTGACCACAGGGGCCTAGATACTTGCTTCCCCAGTTACTACATTTGGGGTTGGCGCAATGCCCAAGGGATACTGCGTATATTCATTTTTGTGTACCCGGGGCATATGTTTAGCATTTTTAGGATATTTATTTTTGAGTATATATAGTCTTGTGTTAGTTGCAGTTCATTATCTCTGAAATAGAATTGTTTCAAGTTTTGAGTAACTTTATATTTTTCTCTCCTCCTCAGGTATACATATATTCCAGCGGTAGCAGATTGGCGCAGAGGCTTTTGTTTGGCTACACAAATTATGGTGACTTGAGAAATTACTTGTGTGGATATTTTGATACCACAGTGGGGTAATATTTTGAATTTCCATAATAATTTCAATAAGAAAGAAACAAGAAGTTATACCGACTCGGTTTTTCACTAAAAAAACCATCCTATTCTTCTATTTTTGCTTAGGAACAAGAAAGAAACAAGAAGTTATATTGAAATTTCAGAGACTCTTGGTGTGCATAAGCCATCAGAGATTTTGTTTATTACTGACGTCTATCAAGAAGGCGTAGCTGCAAAGGCAGCAGGTAAAACCCATCTCACTTTTGATAGGTTATCCAATGTACTGTTTCCCAAAAAAAAAACAAAGAATTTGAAAACACATTTTTAAGGCCGTCGGATCCAATTACTATGAAGGTTTTGCCTAAAGGACTAGTATATTCTTATGGCTTGGTTTCTGAGAGAGTGCATACAGATAGCTTTTGGTGTGTATAGGATTTTCCTTCAGCACTGACATTTGAATTTTAATACTACTTGTTTCAGGTTTGGAGGTGATCATATCTGTCCGGCCAGGAAATGGACTGCTTCCAGAGAATCATGGATATAGGACGGTAACATCTTTTTCAGAAATCTAGGATTGGGTGTGTTCTCTTCTTGGAATGTATTTGTATGGGGTTATTGCTTATTTTTACCTAATGCATGCATGAATGATATATAAATTACAGCTTATATTTGAATAAATAAATGTGAAACGCATTAGTCATTATTATTCAACTTCCATGAGAATTGAATTCTTTGCTTAATTACTCCACAATTGATTCTCTTTTAATTTGTCCGAAAAAAGCTCAGCATTTCCAATAAAAGTTACCTTGTGGTGGTGTTCGTTGTTTGCTTCCTGTTTATTTTTTTTAGGGTCAAGTTCATATGACCACATGGGGTTTAAGCGCTTTTTCACTTAACCATTTGTAGTCAGTAAAGTTACATTTAAACTCCTGACTTTTTGAGTTAAAGTGAAAAAATGTTTTCCGTCTTAACTCCGTTAAATGATTTGGCTAAAGACTTAATTACCCTCAAGAAGACTTATGATTCCATATCAAAATTAAGCTTTTGATTTTACACACTGACTTACTCTCTCTCTTCCCCTAATATGCTGAATATCAAATCAACAGGGAGAGGAGGTCAAATTAATGTTTAAGATTCTAAGTAGATATAAAACCAACAGAGAAACCGGAATCAAAACAGTCTAAAAGTTAAAATCCAATTATTTCAACTATGAAATTTGAAATCTACTTTTAACCAAAGTTCAGATTTCAGAAATTCCACCTTAATGGAATATAGATACATTTCACTTATTCTTGGCATCAACCTCTACTAAATTTCAATCTTTAAACAAAACAGTCCCTAATAGGACTTTTGTCAAACAATACAAGTGCATTCTTTAAATTTCAAAATTCACAACCAATTATGTATGGTTTGATCCATATTTTTCATCCATATAACTCCGAACAACAACTAAGCTCCATTCTGCTAATTCATGGATACCTTAAATACAATTTACCCAAATTCGCACATAAACTATATAAATCAACCTATTTATATATAAATCTTTATGAAACTTACACATGCCTCCTATTTCGCTGCAAATTGCCAATTCAATGATGTTGTAGTGCCTTTGATCTCAGAATTAGTTCCAAATTTCTCTACAACTGCAGTCCTCTTAAGCTCCTTCTTCCTCTTTAACCGAACCCACTAAATTTTAGAAAATTTAGGAATTTGATCTTTGGTTCGGGTGGCGTGGGTATGATTAACAATTAAAGAAAGAGAAGAAACAAGAAATGGAATGGAGGTGGTGGGCAGCCTCCCCTGCTCCATATTCATCCGTTGCTAGCTTAGTCATCACACACTTATGCTCTTAATTTTGTTGACAGCTCAAGCTTTTCATGAGGTTAGTAAGTGATCAATTGCTCTCCTGAATGCCACCTCCTTCTTGCCACTAATATGACTTACAAACCCACTAACTCTCTCTCCATTACTTAAGTTCTATTACTCATATTTTCCAAATATGTTCCACAATACCAATTGAATAGCCCAAAACAGAGTATTTGTGCCCATTTCTTTGTTGAGGTATTTTATTAAACAAGTGGAGACCGAGAGTTTGGGGGAGAAGATGACTAAGCTTCATCCTTTTATCCTTCCTTTTTTTAAATTTGCTCTTCTATCATCGAAATAAAAAAAGAGAAGGAGAAGATGACAGTTCCGATGATAAATATAAATGTCAACAGTTTGGGGGAATCTAATGAATCGATCTGAAAAAAAGAGAAGAAGAAGATGATATCCAAGCAAAAAGGCCGATTAAAGGGAGTGCCCCAATTACCTTATTAGCAAAACCGGAAACAGAGTTTGATTTCTCCATATAACCCTTAACGAGCAAGACCCCATTGGAGGAGCTTGAAGCTATGGCCGAAATTGTTGGGTTTTGTGGGGGTCTTAGTTCTACAGAGTTGGCGCAAGTAGAGCAAAGAGGGTGAGGTGGGCCTGCAAATTTTGGAGATCAAAATCGGGATCAAAATCAGTTTGAGGAGTGAGAAATGAGAGAATTGGAGAAGAAGGGGGTATTTCAGTCTTTTTTAATTGTTAAATCCCCTTTTCACGCGCTTTTGGCGTCTGACATACACGCAGAGTTAAGTTGGATGGAAAATGTGACGTTTTCACTTTAACTCAAAAAGTCGGGAGTTTAAATGTAGCTTTATTGATTACAGATGGTTAAGTGGAAACCACCCAAACCCCAGGTGGTCATCTGAATTTAACCCTTTTTTTATGTTTCTAATGTGATTATGATTATAAGAGTTTATTACTTTTAAGAATCAAGTTTTGATTCACTAAAAATATAACCAGATTTAGAATATATATTCATTTTGCTAATGATTTAAAAAAAAAGAGGAAGGCACCATGGCTTGAACCTCAAAGCTTTGGAATATATATATATATATATATATATATATATATATATGAAAATGATCCCTAGCAAGTACTTGATATAGATAAAAAATAGTTAAATATCACCTCTATCGTTCAATATAGGAACTAATGGCTGAGATTAGAAGTGAAAATTCATCATCATTAACTATTTTCAGTGAGATCCGTTATTATTAAGAGTGAACGATACTTGTCGTACGGCCTTTTCTGAGTTTTTAAGGGCCTAAATCGACAACAAAAAAAATGGGACTTTTATGAATTTCTATTAAGATAGACATAAAAAAAAATAATAATTTTCCTTGAACAAAAGAGTATCAATACGAAAGAATACAAGTCTGCCATTGAGATTTATATATTATAGCGATAAAAAAATTATCGTTATAGTCAATTCGTTTTTAGTTGACTGTTTAAAGTTCGCTGGTAAGGGAACCATATATATTTATATAAATATCAAACATTCAACTGAATAGAGTATTTATGTGCGTCGTTTTTTGTTTTTTAATTATTGGGCCGACGTAAAAATACCTAAAATATCTTAGCTTTTGGACAGTTTCTGCTCATCGCACTACATAAACTAACAAACAAAAAATTAAAGAAAAAGAAGAGGGAAAAGGCAAAAGGGAAGAGGAAAATCAGATTTTTCTCGGCTTTTTGTTAATTTTGATTTTATCACACAGGCCAGGCCCTTGGCCTGTCCCTATTTAATATCTTTTTCGGTCATCATTATGGCATCTGGGGGATTTGTGTTACTGCTATGCATGTCACTATCTCTCTTTAATTTCATTTCAAAATTTAATATATATATATATATATATATATATATTGACTATTCATTCAGGATATTTTAAAATTTAAACTTGACACAAAATTATTATTATTTTTTTGTCAAAACAAGATGTAAACTAATATGTATTATATTTGTTGTTCTCATAACTTGAATAAAATCATATTAATTTTAAATATAAAATGTAATAAATTTATTTCAAGAAATTAAAATACATTTCTAATTTTAGAAGAAAAAGGAAAATGATTAAAACACAAAATTTTAAGTCTAATCAAATAATTGAAAGGTAAAATTGCTAGTTCTATTTTATTGTTTTCACAATTTCACTTTGGATGTGAAATTAATCAACACAAACTATTTTTCAAATAACATTAAATAAATGGTTTATACTACAATGAAAATACATGTTCCCTGTTATAAATATGACTATTCGAAGATTGTCAATGAGATTTTTTTTTCCATTTCTAGACTTCTATATTTATAAAAATAATACAACATATATACTATAATATAATAAATTAATTTACAAAATTTGTGCTCTTTTTAATCTTAGGCTAAGGGAGTGTTTAGGCTAAAAAACTAAGAGCATTCTCGATAGTTTTCTTATCTCTATCTCAATTCTGTAATATTCTTGGGTCATTCTGTATGATAAAGATTCAATTTTTTTACTATGTACCCAACATGTTCTTTATATTGTTTTCTTAAATAATGAAATTTAAAAGTTGAAAGTTTCAACCGTCAAAGCAGTTTTGACCATTGTAACTATTCGACCTTTGTATTGGCTTCATGTGTTAGAGCTTATGATAGATGTAATATACTACAACCTCTTGTTTTTAATTATAAAATTGCTATTAATTTATTAATCTTTTCTGAAGTAAGTATGTGATATTTTTAAATATAATTTTAATCAATACATAATGTAACTTATTTAGAAAAAATACTACTAATAAAAAAATTTTTATTTTACAATTCTTAGCAAAATTATTTAGTTTGGGAGTGCATCAAATTGAATTATAAAAAATAATAATAATTTTATAATTTATAAAAGAGAATATAATTTATCAATTGTATTCCACTATAAAATAACTCTTATTTTATTTTAAATTTTAAGTAATTTATGGAGTGAGTATTGAATGGATTGTGGCTGCAAAACGTACATAAGATCAATATTAACTTTTAAAAAGTTAGTTTGTGATATTTTTAATTTAAAATTAATATGATTCATTTAAATTTTGAAAATAATAAAATTTATAATTAATAGTACTTTTATAATATTTAAAATTATATTGGCATGAATTAAATAAATTTATATCAATTTTAAATTTGAATACATTTGAAATTAACTTTTAAAAAATAATTCAATATTAATTTTATAATTTGAAAATGAAGATGAGTTGAATATCAGTTGTCCACTTAAATGAGAGTGTGAAATGTCATTCTGTATACATAGATAACACATTTTTGATTCCCTCATCCTGAGTAGTAAAATCATATATAGAGATTAAAATAGAGAGTTAAATAAGAATAAGAAACTGTTGAATAACGATTTGTTGATTTATTTTTCAAAATTGGGGATATAAAATTTATTAGAAAAATTATTGAGAATGCTCTAACAATTTTTTTCCAACACTTCTCTTTTCAAATTTTATTTTGATAAATTTATTTTAAACAAAACTAAACAAATGTCATGGTCTATGGTTGGTAGTATAAACAAACTTTGACTCATTTTCAACTCGGAACACAAACAAACAAAGTACACACCAATAACAATCCTTGCCCTTGGGAACTAAGTCCAAAAAACTGAAATAGTTATTATATTTTATAATTTTAAATTATATTTTTATAACAAAATTAAATTAGTGTTTGATTATACAATTATAAAAATATTTTTAAGAATATAAAGACCACTATGTGTGGATTTTATTTGAAGGCACAAGTATGAAGTATCCAGCCCACTAGCAATTACTTTCATCAGTTGCATATTTTGGTACTTATTGATTAAAAGTTTGATTTGAGTTTGACTCGAAATATAGATAATTTAAATATGAGCAAATTTTAAAGTTCGATAAATTATTCAAATCTTTTCAAATTATAATTTTCTATTGAGTAATCATATTCGTTCGAAAAGTTCAAACTGCTCGGGCTTGATTCGAGACCGTGTTCGACTCAGTAGCTAAACGAGTTTCAATCAAATATTATTTTATACTCGATAAATTTTGTGAACCAAATATAAACAACTTAATACTCGGCTCGATCACGATTAGACCCTTATTTCTAAGGCATTAAAATGTGTTTGTGCACAAATGGAATTTATATATGGAGGAGAATTTATTCCAAATAAGACCATATCCCTAGAAATTAGCCCCAGAGATAAACCCTTGAGGGGCCTAATTATGACATTCTTTCCTATTAATTACTACTATTAGCCACATTCATGTGAATGTGGCCTTTTGAAAATATCAATTCTTAAATAAAAACAACATAACACTCTTATGATGTCCGGATAGAACACTAAGAATATCAATAAATATCCAGATAAAAACACTCTGTATACTTAACAGTTGGATAGCATAGATTCCTAAACTAACTCGAAGGTTTCCAAAGCCATATCCCCCAACAAGTTCTTTGCTTTTGTTTATTTTCTAATATTATCTACTCCTTAAACTAATATTTGTATCAACACAAAAAGAAAAAGAAAGTTTATTTAGTCTGAGCATCAAAATGTACTAGAGGGAAAATGAAGTTTATTATGCCTTGGTTAAAATGACTTTTTTTATATAAAATATTAAAGTAAAAAATTCCTTTCTTTGACCAACTAAAACTGTTGTCTTGGAGTTTTTAATAGAAGAGAATGAAAATGGTGTCTTGAAATTTCAGCTATGAAAATAAAAAAGAGATAAGGAAGAAAACCAAAGGGAAAAAAAATCTCCTATTTTTCAACTTTTTTTTTTCCTTTTCTAAATACATATAAACATATCACAAGATGCATCAATGTCACCTGAATAGTGTAATTTCTTGATGATTGTTGTAAGTTTAAAAAGTACAAAATGGAAAATAATAATAATAAAAAAGACAAAACAAAAAATAGCAAAAAAGAAAGAAACAGCTTTTTCTGTTTTTGAAACAGAAAACAGAGAGGTGATCAAATTGTACAGTTGAACCAAATTAAAATCTCTACCTGTTTCTCTCCAAATCATCCATTAATACCTTCTTTCAACAACTCACAGTTGGACAACCACACACTGTTTACCCCTCTCACTCCCCTCAGGAAGAAGACCCCGAAACTCGCGGCGAAGTCACCGGAAACAGAGGCAGCAGCTGCGGCTCCGGTCCGCCTCTCGGCGTACTCATCGGAGACGGGTGCAAATAAAATCCCTTCTCGGCAATTGCTTTATCTTCCTCCGACGAATTTCCGGATGACTTATTAAACTGATCTTCCCTCAGCGGCGTCACCGGACTCAGAACCAGCGACGGAAAATCAAGAATACTCGGCGACAAGATCTCTGGCTTGCCACGTGGCGAAAACCCAGAATTATTGTTATGATGAGCAAAATTATGCATCGAGGGGTTAATCATTAGGCCATTCTTTAGGCTATTTCTTCTTTCATAAAGCTTGAAGCTCTGTTTTTTCTGCGCACTTCTGATTGGCGGTATACTGCAGCTTTTTCCGGAGGAGGGTGGATCTGAATTGGAGGCTTGTTTAGCAGTTTCCGATGATCCGGTGAGCAGTTGGACTACTTGTTTGAAGGTAGTGGAATCAGCTTGAACAAAAGTCGTTGGGTATGGATTGGATTCGGATCTGGAAACGGGTTTTGGGGTAAGCGGGGGAGTTTGAATTTGGGCGGATCCAATTCCATTGTGGCTGCTGTTCGTACTGCTTCCATTGCTGTTTGGGGAGTTTGGGTTCTCTCTCTCTCGAGGTTTTGAGGTGGTTTCCATTGATGGGTCTGTTTTGTTGCAGGTGGAGCTCCACCTTTCAAGAGAGAAAATGGAGGGTTTTGGTTGGTTTAAGCCTTTTAAGGTGAAGGGGAAGAGATGAATGAATGAACAACAAGGACTTGATGGGAATTGAAAAAGGGTATTTGCTAATTTGCTTTTGTTTTGTTGTGGACTTGAGCTCTACCTATACTCGCACAATTCACTATATCTCTCTAGTTTTTTTTTTCTCTCTAGACTTATTTTTGCTATATGCCCACTCTACACTACACTAAGAGATTGTTTGATAAAAATTAAATAAATCTGAAATTGAATGAATTGAATCTGAATCTAATCTGAATTTGAATTTGAATGAACTGAATTTGAATTTGAATGTGAATGAAAAAAACTGTTTGATAATTGACATGTCTGAAACATCTGAATGACAAAATTTTATTATTTTACCCCTCTAAAAAAATTTAAAATTATTATAAATTTATTTAATATTACTTAATATAATAGTTAATATTTTTTAAAAAAATTTTAATTTTTTTTTACTTCATTCACCGCTTCATTCAAATCATTCAAATAAAAAATTTGATTTATTCATTCAAATTTCTCATATTACTGATTCAAATTTATTCGGCACCAAAAAAAAACGCATCGAACCGATTCAAATATTCAGATTCAAATTTCATTCAAATTTCTAAGCAAAACACCCCTAAATCATGTTTAAAAGAATCTGAATGACTTAGCGAAGTGAAACTTTTGAATAGAGAATGAAACGATGTGTTTAATAATTGTCTGCGTAAAATATCCTAATACATGTATTTTTTATTTTATTTTTTAAATTATTATAAATAAATTTATTATATAATTATAAATAAAAAATACTATCTAAGAAAAAATAAATATAAACTTGTAGACAAATTTTGGTGGAGTATATTATTAGTAATATAATTTTATGAATAAACACTAAATTTTTTCAATATAACATTATGTCGGTCTATAAAATCAAAACAAAAAGATTACAACAACATTCATTAAATTGGTTATTGAGCAATTTGTTAAAGAAAAAAATAAATAACAATTTGTACATAACAAAATATGTTTACAATAGAAAAAAGATGAATAATAAATGTATTTTTTAATTATCTATAAGGGTAGGTAGGTAAAATATCATGCAATACTATTTCTTACCGATTCAATCATAATTTTTTAAATAAATTGGTCAAATATATTTAGACGTAATCAGAGTTTAAAAATTATAAAACAAATAATTTAAATGACTCTTATTCAAATATAAACAAAGAACACTTCAATCTCTGCATTTTCTTGTTTTGTTTATTGGGGTGGTTGGGTTGAACAAGGAGATTGATTGACTACTTAGAAAATTCTTCACTCTGAATGGCAGTATCTCAGGAGTGTAGTATAAAAAAATGGTGATTGGTTGGAATTGGAATTTTGATGGCAATGGAGTTGGAAAATTATAAAGTTCAAAACATATATTCACACTCCCTCTGGCCTCTGCTCTTTTTTACCCGACTTTTTATGTTTTTTAATTTATTTAATTTGTAAATTTTAAAGAAAAATTAATGATTTAATTTCGCATATTATTTTAAATGTTAAATACTAATTTTTTTTTTTTATTTTTTTATTTTGATGAATTTTAAAAAGGTAATGTTGAGATTTAATATTCAATTTTAATTAAGTAGACAAAATATTAGTTATGTTCTTTATTCTATATGTTATTTTATTAATCATCAATTAAAATGAACAAAAGTAGTATAAGAAAAGAATTAAAAAATATATTACAAAGGTCTTTGCCGACCTTCTTTGGTTTTTATAACTATTATATCTTCATTCCATAATAACTGCTTTTTTAAAAAAAAAATGTATTTTAATTTATTTGTTGCTTATAACTTTTAGGAGAATAAATTATTTATTTTCTCCTCGCATTAATAGTTTCCAACTTTTTATAAAAGGATAATGATATAATTTTATATAAATTTTAATTTTTAAATGATAGTATTAAATGTCTTTATTAAATAATGTGCATGAAATTAAAAAACAATTACTCCTTTTACGAACCGAGAGAGTAGAGACTACCATTTTACTAGGAGTATTAGTTTTTCATACACCTATTATTTTTAAACAAAATAATTCTTTCATTCTTTTTTATTTTATGCAAATATTTTACGATTCACGATCATTTATGAGTCATACTATATATTATAATTTTTTTAATTAAATTATAATTACGACCTATATTTATAAATAGAAAAACGAACGACAAAATATACTCCTCCGTTCCTTAATATAGGTCGTTTTAAAGAAATATTTTTGTTCCTAAATATAAGTAGTTGCTTAATTGCTTAGTTTGGTTCTCTCACTATTTTTTATCCAATAAATAACATTTTTTTTAATACAAGGGCAATATAGACAATTGATAGTATATTTAATGTTTTACAATTATTTCCTAATACTTGTCTATACAACTCTAAAACGCACCTATATTAAAGAGGAGGAGTATAACCGAAATTGACTGAGTGGTTAGTCAATTAACCAATAAAATATTGACACTAAAATCTTAAAAAAAAATGGGAAGCATTGACTTCAGTGCCCTGACTACATAAAGACTGCCTGGTATTTCTAGGTCTGGTATGATTGGGATGGGAGATGTTAACATTAAGGAAATTAATATTTTAAAATAATTTTTTGATATTTTTACATAAAAATATTCGCTATAGCGACGATTTTTATCGATAATTTTTATGTAAAAATATTAAAAAATTATATAAAAATATCAATTTCCATACATTACATTCACACAACACAAACATGCAACCCCCTTAATTTGTGCTATATGCTTCAATTATTTGGTGGTGTTTTATTTTCCTTTTTCTAATATTCTTGCAAGATGTTACTTTCACTCCACTCTAGTTAGTCTAATAAGGTTGAATTTATTTTACAATAAAATGTTGACTACACTCATGGCCAACTCATGAGTCATAAAAGATTGATCAAATGTCACGATCATTACTAGTTCCTTTTTTATTAGTCAACTTTTAATTAATGTACATCAAGAACAATGTTAGGCATGATTTATTCTCAAATAAAAATGTAATTATAATTGTCTGTTATGTAAAATAAAATTGTGTTTTATAAAATTGTAAAATACCATTTTTTAAAAAAAATTGTGTTTAAAAACAGATTTTTAAAAACTTGTAAAATAAAATTCTATTTTTAAAACAAAAAAGAATTTATATTTTGTTTTTAGACAATTCTTTTTAAAAATCTGCTTTTACAAAAAATTTAAAAAATCCTGTTTTACAAAAAAATTTGTTTTATCATCTTTTTTCTCCATCTTTTTTCTTGCTATTATTAATTTCATCGATTTAATTAGAAAAATGGAGTACTCCTATTTTCTTTCACTAACCATTTTCTGTGTTTAATTTTATTAGGGGGCCAAATTGTATAGGCAACCCACAAATCATAATTACATAAAAAATAATAATTAGGTACTCATTATTTTTATCTCTATATTAAAATAGAAAAATATGGTCCAGTTTAATTATTATTATATTATTAATTTCTTTTGGAACTTTCAAAAAAAGAAAATAGATAGAATTGTAATTTTTTTTGTAAAAACAGATTTTTTTAAAATTTTTTTTGTAAAAACAGATTTTTTTAAAAAATTGTCTAAAAACAAAATTTAAATTCTTTTTTGTTTTAAAAACAAAATTTTATTTTACAAGTTTTTAAAAATTCTGTTTTTAAACACAATTTTGTAAAAAAAATGGTATTTTACAATTTTGTAAAACACAATTTTATTTTACAAATTTTTTAAAAAAAAATTGTTTTTAAATTTTTTTTTATTTTACAATTTTGTAAAACAAAATTGTTTTTAAATTTTTTTTTGTAAAAAATAATTTTTACAAAAAAAATTATTTTACAATTTGTTTTAAAAAAAAATTGTTTTTAAAAAATTAATTATTAATCCTAAATATTTATTTTAATTTAATTATTTTATTTTAAAATTAATTATTTTTGGCAATTTTAAGACTAAAAGACAATTTGCACCCCAAATCATATTCTGATCTTTGTGGGGCACTTTTTGACCTAGTTAAGTGAAGAAAGAAAAAGCGTTTTATTACGTATAATGAAGTTTGGGGTGTTTTGTATTAATTTTTTCGATTTGGGACAAAAGTCAACAAAGATGTAAAAGCCAAAAGGGTGCAAATTGTCTTTTAGTCTTAAATATATAAGTCTGGGAATAAGAACAAACATGTGTAGTAAAAGCAACCAACTTTAAGTTGAGAAATTCCCTCATCAAATTAATCGTCCTATTTGCTATTCCAATTTAATATACACAATGGTGTTCGGAATCCACTAATTGTTGTGATTCCAGTAATCATATTCATAAGAAATTATGACAAAGATAAAAGAGAATCAAATTCCCATGTATATTGGAATAGAATTAGGGAAAACTGGGGGACCAAATGCCCTCAATGCACTACTACTATGAACTATCACTACCTCAACATCACTATGATGTGGGATTATGGAGGTTAATTCTTATTTAACAATCATTTTTTTTAATATTTGTATAATTAAATAAATTTAAACAATTAGCTCAATCAATATATACCAAATTGATTATTCAAGAAATATCTCTTGGAAGTTTCATTTTCATTTTACTTTTTTTTTTTTTTTTAATTTTGACTTTTTCAAGCATATTAAAGTTTAATTGTGCAACATACAATAGACCTCACAAAATATAGTTTTGGTTTACATAAAATGGTTATGGGTCCAAATTAGAACTAAAACCACATTATCCATTTTAATATGATTTGAACCCAAATGATTATAGTTTTAATATAAGTCGACCCATATTTTACTTTTTGAGATTTATAGACTCTCTCTCTCTCTTTTCATCTTCCTTTAATTAATTATCTCTCTCTAATTTTTCTAATAAATTATCTTTCTAAAATGAATTAATAAAACATTGATAATAATATACTAATACTTTTTTACGTGAAAATGTAAATAATAGAACTAAATTAAATGAGATTATATGATTAACTATATAGTTCTCAACCTAAATTATCAGGTTAAGCATACAATCACAAATAATTTTCAATTAAAATAAATTATTATGCTCAAGTTTAACCCAAGTAAAAATTTGAATGAGAGTCGCATTTTATACCAAAGGAGTACTTGGCTTTGCTAGTACTCATCTATGTGCCAAGTTGGTATTGATTTGAAGTCATAAAGTGAGTAGCTAATTGAATAATAAAAGAAGAAATAAAGATTCAAAATTGGTTGAATAATAGTGTTAGCATGGCCGGCTTGACTCTTGTATTAAACAATGTTTTAGCATTACGTAACAATAACAATGCTTTTGGTACTTCTTATGCTTTGAACACAGCATATGCAAACAAATATTTAATATTTAATTCTTTTAGTTTATGATATTTTGATCTATATGTAAAATTCTAAATCAATACAAGATTATTTTTATTACTTTTAATACTTACAAGATTGATCAAAAAGTTAAAATGTATTTCTGATTTTGAAACATGACTTCAAATTTAATACTGACAGTGTTTAGTGTTAAGATCATAACACATCATTAAAATAAGAATAATGATACAAGGCATAAAATTGATATTACTATTCACTATATACTATTAAGACTGTAAACGAGTCGAACCGAAGCGAATAGAGATGTAAGACCCCAACTTATTATTAATGAAATTTAATTTTCTCTATTTATTATTTTGAAATAGTAAGGGTTGATTTGATTAATGTGGATAGTTATGGGTAAAATACGCAAATATTTCAAAATAAGCAAAGTGGTTATAAAATATTCATTGTTGTTTTTGGAATATTCGTTTGGTCGTGGAATATTCTTCAACAGTCGGGAATATTCGCATGCGACGACCATATCTTTTGTGGGCCCCATAACCTGAAAAGCGATTGGATGAAGAAAACGACAAATATAAGTTGTTTAAAAATAACGATGTAGTTATTCACAGTTAATCTTTGTTAAAATACTTTGGTGGTTAAAACACAAGAAGACACTCAGATTGCACCAATTATTGATTCTTACGTAAGAAGGCACTACTCAATAATGGTTACAGAATAATCGCTCAAGATTTTTATTGATTTAATAATTACTGCGTTGATATTTTATATTCTTCATATTTCAATAATTGTCATTACACGATATTTTCATTATCGAAGCAATAATTCATATTATCTAAATAATATTATTAGATAACATTATTAGCAATGTCTAGAAAGTTACGCCTAGGAGAAGTTTGGTCACCTAATCAATTGCACCAGTAGATGAGAGAAATTTTATTGGAAAGCCCCTCTTCCTGGAACCGCCTCAGTTTGTCAATATTGTGATTACATAATATTATTTGTGAATAATTAATTATTGATTCATATGATGAGAAAATATTGATTTTATGTGGATATAGATGGAGAAAATTTTTAATGTGACAATTGTTGAAAATTGAAATTTTATTTTTTCTCGATAAAATAATTCATTTAAATATATTATTATATTTTAATAATATAATAATGGTGATATTTTTACAACGAATGTGGGATATATGAGTATCTGAGGAGGAAGAGTATTTTTGTTGTAATAAATGTTTAAAACATGTTAAACATGTTGGTGGACCCCATTTATCGACCGAAATTTGATTATAAATTTGTAAAAATCGTCCGTTTGTGAATTTCATTAATTTTTGTTTGGAATTTGGAAAAACTTTCTTACTGCAAAGTTGTAGAGAATTGAATTTCCTATAAAAATTGAGAGTTTCAATTTTCCGACAAAAAAGGCTATTTATTGTGAATTATTGAAGTTCAAAACTCAAAAATAATTGATTTTGAAGTTTAAATTATTTTAAATTAGAAAAATATTTTTCTTACTTTTTCTAGAATGTGGCATGTGCTTATTGAAATTTGAAATCAGATTTCAAGAGTGGCGTAGGAATTTTGATATATATAATAATATTAAATTAAATTTTCTGCTTTTTGTGTTCTAAGCAATTTCCTATAAATAAGTACTTAGGTTAGAATTGAAAATTACACCGTAAATCAAGTTTTTCTCTCTATATTATCGAAATATTCTTGTGAGTATTTTGAGTATACTTTGAGTATTGCTATACTGATGCAAGTTCAAGTCATAAATTTATATCCTGTTTTCAACTAAAGTCTTGTCTTTGTGAGGTAAGGATATTATTATTTTTTTTCGTAATGATATTATTTCTTCAATATCATTATGCTGAAATATTGATATGAAGTTTTTATCAAATTTAAAACTTTTGGTGTCGGAGTTATTATTCACGTATATGGCACTATTCACGATACTCACATTATTCATTCAATAATCACCACTATTCATCGAAAAATGAAAATTTTTCTTTTCGCCTAAAATATCTATTGTGGATACTAGCTTTGATTGTATCCATGTTTTGATCATTCATGAATTTTACACCACTATAATTATTTTTTTGAGAGGTATTTTTGGACATGGATAAAACAAAGTACGAATCCTTAATCCTTAATCCTTGTCATTTTGTTTCACCGGATTCGTTTCTTTAAAAATATTTTTCATCATCCTCAGGTCTTAAATGATGATATTATTGAATATCTTTGGCTCAGTAGTGCAAAGATGAATAATTTCAAGAATATCTTTGCGTCAGTAGTGCAAGATGAAACAGTGTTTAGATGAATATGACTTAATCAAGAATATCTTTGGCACAGAGTGCAAAGATGAATATTTGATTCCGATATATATTGATTGATGTTACAGGGGATAAAAGATAGACGATGAACTTTTAAATTCATACATAGAAGATAGTAGTTTGCATTCTTTACTTAACTCTTCTAATGAATTATTATTTCATTGCGAATATTGATTTACAATTTGTTGTCTATTGTATTCTATTAGATTTTTCCTCGTTGAAGACTAACGATAATTTGTTGTATATTATCTTAGTCATAATATTTCTTTACCGGGCTAGTTGAGCTCACCCTTTTCCTTTTTGTTCCATTTTTCTTCTTAGGAGGCGAGAATATAAATGAGTACGAGCCTGGGTATGGAATGAAGGTTCTAGAGAGAGTTGTTTAGTAGTCCTCACCGTTTTTGTAAAATAATGTATCAATAAATGTGATGAGGATTTATTTGAGTATAGATATTGTCTGAGAAGATAATATTTGTATTCAAACTCACAGCTTTCTTGTTGTAATAATAAAGTTGTAGTTGTTTGCTTCCATGTATTGACAACTCGGAATGGGTGATGTATACCTATTTTGGGGGCGTCCACAATTGGTATCGAGCTTAGGGATATGATCTCTCAAGCGGAGATCGGGGAATAGAACTAGGAGGGAGAGACGCAGTAAATCCTTCGCTAAGTGTGTCCTACCTAAGCTTATTTGTTAGTTGGTCAAGATATAGGATATTATGTGATATATTTATTTCCTTAATTAACCCTTGTTTTATGGCGATGTTTGAGAATGTCGATTGAGAATATTAACAATGGAAATGAGACCGTGGAGACCTTTGTACTCACCAACGAGGAGAACGTGCAACAGTCGGGCAATGTTCCTCCTGTGAACAACACCAATGAAGCGAGATGATGAACGAGGATGTTTAGAAGCTTTTGCGCGCTTCATGCAAAATCGATTTAGGAGACTCGTGTTCAAAATATAGGAGGAAATGATAGCAATTCACGGGTTGTCACAATGACGGCCTCATTTAAGGGAAAGCGGATCCGATCATGGCGGAAACATGGGTCAAGCAAATTACCAAGATATTCGATGTCTTGGGATACACGGAGAACGAAGAGTTCCATTCGCCACCTTTATGTTTAATGACGTGGCGAGGCGGACTATCGGTGGGAGTCTCGTGGAAGCGTACCCATCCAAATTTGTCGCTCAAGATGTCTTGGGAGACGTTTGAAACTATTTAATGACAAAGCTGGAGTTCATCGACAAACACTTTCTCAAAGATGCAGGCAAAGTTTCTCTAAACTTTCGAGAGGTTCAAAGTGTTCAAATTTTCAGTATAAAGGAAGTGGAGTTCAACCGAGGGACCATAACTGTGATCGCAGAACAATGAACAAAACAAGAACGATATGTCTCAAACCACTCCGTGAATCAAAGTTTGCAGAGTTTATCCGTGAAGAATCGTTCTAAGAGAGAGAAACTATCGCACCTCCAAAATTAGGTATCGCCACCCATCTTGGTCGCCACTTATACGGGTATATATTCAAATACAATCTTACTAATATAATCACTGGTAAGAATGAGTAACGTTATACAAACTCAAAACGAGTCCTCATTACAACTATGTTTTTCATGAATATTGAGAGAGGTTTGAAACCCATCTTGGGTCGATAATTTACATGGTACGATTAACATCTCATTTCTAAAATCATGATAAATTTTCTCTTATACAAACTCAAACAAAAAGTCCTCATTACAAAGTTATTATCACACTATTTTACGAATAGTGAGGACTACTAATGCTATCTTGAGGACCATCACTCGTTTCCACGATTCGTCCCATTGTTATCATAGGTGAAAGAAAAGGGTGAGCGAGCCCAATAAATATTATGACTAAGATAATGTTAATATCAATAGTCTTCAATAATGTTAAACCGATAAAATACAATAGATCCATTAAAAGAGTCGGGATCATAACCGATCACCCGCATCACGGCCATATTCTTTAGCGATTGACCACGATTATTCAATGAATAATGGTCGTGATCATGATAACATCATTTGTAACATTACGGTCGCGATGATTAACCAATAGAAAATCATACCAAGTCCATCTATGCACTAAAGTTGCCATGAGACTTTCAAAAAAATATAACATGAGGATGATGACAATGATATAAGAATTCAATAAAACAAGTTCAAGAATTATTTTATCCGGACAAAAAGCTTTGTAGAGGTAACCACTCATGGAGTGGTAACTAATCATGAATGGAATAACCACCATGAAAATAGAAGAAGCGAAACTGCATCCCAAGTAAAACACAGAGATTTCCAAATAAATAAAAACGAACCGGTCCTAAAAAACACCACGATATTGACGCAGATGTTCCAACAGAATAATAAAGATGAAGACGACCAATGTATAATAATAAAGATTTTAAAGGCACATGCATGTGATGTTCCGAATGTATAATAAGAATGTCACCAAGAATCGTTGGAATAACAAATAAGAAATAATAACACCCTTTACATTTGGAGGAGATTGAATAAAGAACAGTAAGAACAAAATACTCTTCTTCTTTCTCTTATTCTCTCTATACTTTCTCTCTATAAATAACGCAATGGCGCCCCCCTCTAAAATTTCTAGCTTAAGCACCGTATACGTCACCCATCTTGGTGGTCGCCACTTACAAATACTATTACATAAATTCAAATACAACTTACTAATATAACTATCGTAATGAAGAGACTCTTAGATGATAATATAATAAAATAATCACTTACCAAAATCATTTTTTTTATAAATATTTTAATCTTTCACTAGATATTATACAAACTCAAAAATAATATAAGAGTCCTCATTACAACTATTATCACACTATTTCAAATTTATTCCACGCCAGATATTCAAAATACCACCGGTATTTATGAATTTTATAAAAGGGGACAAATAATTTCACAAGGTAATGCTATCCTCTCGACCATTACTCCGCTTCCTTTTTGCTCAATTTATAAATATTTATAACATCTCATTTCCATAATATTCAAGAAGAATATTTATAGAAAAAAAAAGAAAGGGTGAGCTCAATGCTAGCCTCTTCGAAGAAATATTATGACTAAGATAATGCGAAATAAATTATCATTAGCCTTCAACGAAATGTTAAACCGATAAAATACAATAGACAACCAGTTTTAACTACAACAAACCGCTTATATGCAATCCATTAAAAGAGTCAAGTAGAAAATAAAGTCTACTATCTTTTAGGTTTTAAAAGGTTTTCATAAATTTTATCACTAAGAGTCGGTTTAATGAATAAACCACAATATCTAATCATCCCCGCACTACTACAGTCCAAGGATTTTCATCAAATTATCAATGGTCATGACTATACCAAATCACCCCGGTCATAATCATACCAAAAACTATCCATCACCGCATTACAAAAGCCACCGAGGACTTTTATCACATCATTTATAACAAGCCATGATTATACCGAATGATCCTCGGTCATAATCATACTAAGTTCATCTATGCACGTAAGCCAAAGATAACATATTATAACATGAGGATGATGACAATGACATAATAATTCAATAAAACAAGTTCAAGAATTATTTTATCCAGAATTAAGAACGTCCAAATTGTCAACAAGATACTTTGCTTTTGTAGAGTAAAATTCAAGAATGATCAGAAGAATATTTCCATGAAAAGATACTGGATGAAACGAAAATATCATGAATATTCTACTAATTTCATGGAGTATAGAAGTCCAAGTTTTAACCAACCGGGTATAATAAAGAATGGAATAACAAAGGAAATCACCATGCATGCGGATTAAGAGATGACAGTTATTCCAATGTAATAATAATAACGGAACCAAGTCGGTGAAATTCATACCGGCGGGATGATCCAATGTAATAATAAATGCTAAATAATAATAAACAATGGAACCAAGTCCTGTGTAAAACACACAGATGTGATATTCCAACGTAATAATAAATGCGAATAATAAACAATGGAACCAGTCCCTGTAAACACACGATAGGATATTCAAATGAATAATAAAGAATGGAATAACAAAAGAAAATCACCAAGTATAGGGGATTCTGCAGATACAAAGTTATTCCAATGTAATAAATAAGAATGAAATAATATAAGGATTTTACCAAGTATAGGTATCCACAGTGCTCTGTTATGTATAGGGTATGCCACTTTTACAAAGTTATTCCAATGTAATAATAATGAATGGAATAATGTAAGTTCTCTTCATGAATAAGAAAGAATAACACCCTTTACTACAACAACAAATAATATCCCTTACCGTAAAAGACATTGGATATCAAAGTAGTGAAGTACCGTAATACTCTTCTTTTCTCTCTATAGATTTTCTCTCTATAAATTCTCTCTATAATTTCTCTCTAGAGTTTCAAAGGAATTAAAAGAAAATAATGAAGGAATGAGCTTCATTTATAGGAAAATAGAATGCATAGTAATTAATCCATGAAACGGTCCAGATTGATTTACTTTAATCTGACGGTCCATATTTAAAGCAAAATCTTTTAAATAAAATATCATATATTCTATTTATATAAAAAATTTTACTATACAAACACTATGCAACAATACGCAAAAACACTATGCAACACTATGCATAATAAAATATAATATATTCTATTTATAGAATAACTTTAATAAAGTATTACATTTTATATAAAAGATGTTTCGCTTTTATTACGTTAATAATACTGAATAAAACAAAACGTCATTATCACTATAATAATTCATATTATTAATCGACAATAATGGAATCAAACTAAGTGGCTTCTCACATAAGCATCAATAATCAATACCGTAATGCTTACTTATGCAACCACACGACATTCTTGTACTTTTACTACCGAAAGTAGTTCAACAAGATCCACTGTAAAACTTCCGCCGTTATTTCAATAAAATATTTTTTTGTCGTTTCTCGATCCGACAATAATTACATTAAGGAGTCCACCAATGATTGAGCCGTTATACGAATATTCCTCTCGCTAAACCGAATATTCCCCACCAATCGAATATAATATAACCACTGTGATACTTTGCAAAATTTATAAATACTACCCACAACTATAATATTATCTCAAATTCACACCATAACATTAAAAATTATTTCGACAAAATTTAAATCTTTATTGATAAAATCTGGGGTCTCACAATCTCCCTCCTTATGGAATTTCGCCCTCGAAATTAGGTTACGACACAGTATGATAAGAGGTGAGGATACCTTGAATACCTTTTATCGTTAAAAAATATTAAATTCATCTTCACAATCCGCCAAAGATGTTCATTAACAATTCATCTTTTTGCACTACAGCCAAAGATATACAATCAGAAAACCAATAATCTTTGAGACGCACTTAATAAGATCCGAATTACCACGAATTATCTATGCACTAATCGCCAAGGATATTCGTGTTTTCAATCTGATACCATGATTATACCGAATAATCCTTGGTCATAATCATACCAAGTCTATCAATGCACTACGACCAAAGATGACTTTTACCACATCCATGAATTAATATTTCATTCACGAGACTCAAATTCGATAATTAATCCATATCATCGAATCATCCCCACTACTGTGCCAAGGATATTCATTAGTATCACGACCACGAATTATCCATGCACTACTGCCAAAGATAATCGTGTATTCATTAAGTATCACGACCATAAATTATCCATGCACTACTACCAAAGATAATCGTGTATTCATTAAGATCACCGACCACAAATTATCCATGACTACTACCAAAGATAATCGTGTATTCATTAGTATCATCACCACAAATTATCCATGCACTACTACCAAAGATAATTGTATTCATTAGATTCATTACAAATTATCTACGCACCACGACCAAAGATAATTGTTATTCATTAAGATCACGACCACAAATTATCCATGACTACGGCCAAAGATAATCGTGTATTCATTAGTATCACGACCACAAATTATCCATGCACTACGACTAAAGATAATCGTGTATTCATTAGTATCACGACCACAAACCATCCACTGCAAAGATAATCGTGTATTCATTAGTATCAACGACACAAATTATCCATGCATCTACCAAAGATAATCATGTATTCATTAGTATCACGACCACAAATTATGCATCACTACGCCGAAAGATGATCGTAGTATTCATTATATCACGACCACAATTATCCATGCACTACTACCAAAGATAATTGTGTATTCATTAAGATCACGACCATAAATTATCTATACACTACGACCAAAGATAATTGTGTATTCATTAAGATCACGACCACAAATTATGTATGCACTACTACCAAAGATGATCGTGTATTCATTAGTATCACGACCACAAATTATCCATGCACTACTACCAAAGATAATTGTGTATTCATTAGTATCATTACCATAAATTATCTATGCACTACGACCAAAGATAATTGTGTATTCATTAGTATCACGACCACAAATTATCCATGCACTACTACCAAAAGATAATCATGTATTCATTAGTATCACGATCCACAAATTATCGTATTACTACCAAAGATAATAATCGTATTCATTAAGATATCACGACCACAAATTATCCATGCACTACGACCAAAGATAATTGTGTATTCAATTACATTATGATTATACCAACAATCCCCGGTCATAATCATACCAAGTCCATCTATGCACTACACAGCCACGCAGATGACTTTCAACATAATATAAACATGAGGATAATGATATAAAGAATCAATCAAATGAGATAAAGGATAAATATTAAACCTTTATAATATAATTTATCCGAGATTCAAGAATATCCCCATGTTATCAATCACTTAATAATCTCATAATCTAATATCATTAATATTATAATAATATTTTAATCACTTCTTAAATTTATAAACAATTTATCTCAATTGTTTACGCTTTACCATATAATGCATTTAATCATTCAAAATGCCATACTCATAAGATATCATCACCAATTATCAAATCCTTCATCAAAAAATATGCATATACTCTATATAGGATTCTCTAGCCATAAAATCCTATTTTCAACTTTGTTACTTCACATAACATATTTAACTCATATGTTCATAACTAAACTATTTTCATGAAAATACCAAATCAGTCCCAAAAATATTTCTTTTCTGAATTTAGCATAATATAATCCCATAATGAAAATATATTTTTCTCGAATTTTTAAAATTCATTTACTATTTTTCAAAAATCAATTTCTAATTAATTCCTTAAGAAATTAGCTACCTCAAGTTTAAATCCAAAAATTCCCAAATCTTGGAAGGACCTTACACATGTTAACGTGAGCTTCTAGTTTAAATTTCATGGTCATCGGAGTTATAGAACTCCGGTTATAGCATTTTTCGTCGGAAAAACTTAAATATTGAAATAGTCATAACTTGCTCATTTTAAGTCAGAATGAGCTCATTTTTGGACAGAAGGTACTTTATACCATATACCTTCATGTCCAAAAAGGCCAGAATTGTTTTCATAATTTAAGTGGCCGAAACAGTCCCTCTAAAATCATGGCAACAGCTTTTTCGGTTTTTGCAGCTTTGCACTCCTTTGCTAAAATCAGTCCACACAAAAATCTACAACACCTTTTTCAGTGATTTCACTTGGATTAGTTAGGTAACTCATAGATCTAACTCTAGAACTTGACCACACTCAAAAATTCAAAATATAATAGGAGATATGGTCAATTGAATTTCATGTTACGTTTTTCACCAAAATCTGATTTTCAACTCTTTGTGATTTCTAAGAAACTTTCATGTTTTTACATACTAACCAACATAACTCATCATAACACTTACTAATACCACGTATACCCATGATTTTCATTAGTCCAATGCTTTTATTATGACTTTCATCATAAACCACGAAATCTGCTCATTTTAGTTGAAGAAATATTTGAGGGTTTAAGAAATGGGTTTTATCTTTGGGGTCAATACAAAATTCGATTTCACGCTCTAAGTAGGCTAAGAAGTTTTCAAGAATACGCAAGAAATTTATTAATAATAGAAATATCATTCAAAATTGTGACTCTCATCCAAGACTTGGATAAGACATCACATTGATACCAATCGTGACTTCTATCCTTTAACCTAGATATCACCTCACAATGATACCTATCAACTTGTAATCGCCATTCACGACGTCGCCTCTGTAAAGTCCGGTTGCATTGCATTCCACACAAGTAAGTCAACAACGAAAGGATCGGGGCTCTTTACTTATGGCTTGATATAATAGTGATTAATTTTAGGGTTTGGTTACTTTGAATTCATATAACAAAGTTGGTTAGAATATGAAAGCTAACAACCTTACAAAAAGAATAATGAGTAGTTAATCAATCGTTTTCAAAAATTACCTCAAAGGCAAGTATTTTCAAAGAGATAAGATCGTGAAAGTGTTTATTTGAAACAACAAGATTAATAAACGATTGGAGGTAACGAAGGTTTACCTCTGATGAAGTTTCAATAGATAAATCAAAGTCTAATTTTTCCTGAGTCAAATTTAAACATTGAATACAACTAGGTAGAATAAAAGAGTGGGTAGAACTTGTATTGAATAAAGTATAGACTTCGTAATAATTTATAATTAATTTACCCGTAATAACTTCGTTCGGGTTTCTCGACAAACGCCTCGCTTAAATTACCGAGTTTTGACTTTCTTATAGGGTACATTCCACCCTTAAGTGCTTCTTCACATTCTGATCCATGATTTGAATCATTATTCTTCGATCCATATCGAATTCGGGTTGACCGCTATGCACAAGGTAATTCAATTCGATGTTAAATCTCTCCAATTCTTGTCCAAAAAGCAAAGTCCATTTCATCTATTTTGGCTTTATTGGATCTATCGTCTTTTCTACACTATCAACGCGTTGTGCAACTTTTACCCACGACGCCGCTATTCTCCTTCGCTCGATTGTTTCTTCTTTCAATAGATCTTTGATTTTTAAATTCTCGATTCCAACTTTAATATCTTACACCGCGCCAAAGCATGATTTTGTTCGAGTATCACATATCGGGTAACCCAATTTTGAATTGTTGTATCCTTTTGTTCCACGACCGTTTGCCGCTCTTCAACTTTGTTCTTCTAGCTCACGAACACAATTTTATAATTCTAAGTTTTGATCATAAACTTCTTCTAACCAATTCTCCTCGTGTTCTCTTCTTCTTCTTCTTCCTCTTCTTCACTCACTCTCACCGATACCTCTGCAACTAGCTAGCTCGTGCAACAATTAGTTCTTCATTCACGACGTGGATATCTCTAATTTGTTCCTCGTCCGACATCGCATTAACTCGATTAGTGATTAAAGGTGTCACAACGGTCACATTCACTCCATTGTGAATATTTTCACCGCCATTTCCAAACACCGCCACAACACAAGAGGTTAATTAATATATCAAATATTATCCCTATACTTTGACCGACCAATTAAATAACAAATAAACTTAGGTAGGTCATACTAGCGAAGGAATTCCCCTGCCTCTCCCTCCTAGTTCTTATCTCGCATCTTAGCCAGGATCATATCCTTAAGCTCGATACCAACCGTGGCGCCCCAAAATTAGGTATCGTCCACCCATATTAAATATTTAATACTCTATTAATTTTATCATGTTAAATAGCGACGCGTTCGATATTCCAAATATCTTTGAACGCTTAGGACTTAATATAAAAATTGAGGGGTTTGTTATTAATTTGTCTCATTCTTTGTTTAAGCGCATTATATATATATAAAATACGCGTATATATTAATTAACATGCGAAACATGTTTTGCATAATATATAATATATATAATATAAGCATGCACATATAGAATACTATATTCTACCCGGATTGATTATGGACTTTTATTCTAGTTTGGTTCACTTTAGAGCCACCAAGTGAACCAAAAGGTCAAACCCCCCAGGGTGTAAGAAATAATATTTAAATATAACTATTACATTTAAACCCTGCTCCATTACAAACGGGTCTTCAAGCGCCTCCTTCTCCTTGATCTCTAATTCTTCAAAATTAATTCTAACTATTCCTATTACAAAACTAATTAAAATAAATAGAAACCTTGATCGCGATCGAGGGAAGTAAATAGGAGGAGATAGAATTTACATTCGTAAAAATTAGAGAAGGCGAGTCTGCAGAACCCACTTAATAAAACCCATACATTCATGCATCCAACTAAAATAAAATCCAATCGCATTGGTCAATAGTCCATAATCAATCCCATTTATTATCATACACATCACCATATGCATCAATAAATAACATTCATCTTATGAATAATAAACATTTAATATATATATTGATATCATTTAATGGGCGATTTAGTTAGTATAAAATCTAATTTTGAATTAAAATAAACTCTTTTATTTTAATCCAAATTTAAATCAAAATAAAACTATTTTATTTTAATTTATCCAATTTTGAATAAAATAAACTATTTTATTTTAATCAAAATCTTTAATCAAAATAAACTCCTTTATTTTAATTAATTATGGAATCCAATTCCATGTAAAAAAAAAACTCCTTTATTAAAGGAAACACGATTCTCTTTCACTATTCATAAATAAACTCCTTTATTTTGAATAATATGAAATCATATTTCATATCTAAATAAACTCCTTTATTTAAGGAAATTAGGATTTTCTTTTCCTATTCACAAATAAACTCTTTTATTTTGAATAATATGAAATCTTATTTCATATTTAAATAAACTCCTTTATTTAAGAAAATATGGATTCTCTTTCCTATTCAAAAATAAACTCTTTTATTTTGAATAATATAAAATCTTATTTCATATCTAAATAAACTCCTTTATTTAAGGAAAGTTATAATCCAATTTCAACTCTAATTAGTTATCTTGAAATCCAATTCCAACTGAATTTTAGTATTTTAATTTTAAAATTAAAATAAACTCTTTTATTTTAAGATTAAAATAAACTTTTTTTTTTTTTAATTAAAATAAACTTTTTTTAATTCTAAAATTATTAAGAATAATATATATATAACTATAATATATATATATATAAACCGTATATATATATATTAAATATATATATAACGTTAACAAGGTTGCCACTAACTTTTTCAAAAAAAAATAAAACCGTGGCAGGTAATTCATAGAATTCGCTGTACAATTTAAGCTCCTTATGAATCTTGGTAACTTTTACAACACTTAAAAAAAAAAAAATGTTTCACGTGGCCTGATATCCTTGCATGTCCCTTTTTCAAAAAAATTGATCCTGGGATTATTTTGTTTCACGTGGGCCACCCACCAATTTTGAATCCAAGAAACCAATTTCCACGGAACAGCGCAACAAGCCATGCCAAAAAAAAAAAAATTTCGGTCCTTTTTTTTTTTTTTTTTAATTTTATACAATAAAATTATGCCCAATTAAATTGTTCTAAACACATATCAATATACATATCAAATTAAAATAATTAATAATTCGCATAAAGGTTTGGCTCTGATGCCACTGTTAGGTTTGTAATATTTAAGAACGCAATCAAATTGCATAAAAGTGCGGAAGCGTGTAAAAATCGAGTTTAAAAATTTACAAACCATATACCCTGGGATCACCTTTATGCACAATTATTAATTAAACGAAAAGATAAAGAATAAAATCATACTCTTGAAGATCGAGCTTCCTCGAGTACAAGTTCACCTCCAAATCCTTTCGCGTTCAACTTGAATCCATGGGGTTTGATTCCTTCCTTTGATCAACGTTAGCCACCCATATGTTTGGCCTCTGAGGTGATCCACCAAGGAGTAATAAGAATTCAAGAAGAAGGGTATTGGCTCAAACCCTAGTTTTCTATCTCTATAGAAAGGCGTGCTCTCCAACAAATTGGAATTATTACGTTGTAAAAAAGTCAACAACCCCCACACCCATAATAAGACTCCTCTTATTTATAGATGTAAGCAACCCACCTTAACAATTAAGGAATTGGGTTTTATTTAATTAATTAAATTCTTTTAATTAATTAAGCTCCATAATCTTATTAGGGATAATTAATTAAACTCCTTTAACTAATTTTCCTTCCTAATCCAATTAGGAATAAATGAGAGTACTTATATTAAATTAATTCCTAAACTCTTTTAGAAATTAAAATAATAATAATAATTGTAATAATATTAATAAGACTCCTCTTATTAATTTATATTTAATATTTCTAAAATATTAAATAATAAATATTAAGCTATTTAATTTATTCTATCACCATAGATTAAATTAAATATACTTAACATATTATTACGATTATGCCATTAACTTCTTAAATAATTATTCTTCCTTTTATGGTGTGACCCTTTAGGTTCTCCATATTAAACCTATTGTGAATAAATCAATTAGAACAATTCTAATCTTATTTAAATAAATAAATTAAATAATTAATTTATTTAAATAAATAATATTTATTCTACAATAGGGATAAGCCTCCTAGCGATCAACGACTTTCCGGATAATATAGATTTCAACATTAATCATTAAAGAACCTTTGAGTAAATAGTTACCAATCTGAATTCAATCCTTCCACCATACAATGTCCCAATTAAATATAAGACATGGAATTCTTTGTCAAGTCTTATTTTATTTAATTATATGTATTTCGACTCTTAAATGCACAACTCTAAATAATGCAAATTAGAAACTCCTTTCTAATTTCATTCTCGCCTTAACAAGGACTACTTGGGTTGTCATTTATCGAATCATATAGACATTTCTCTTCTTTTTTAGAAGTGGTAGATTCTTTATTGATCATACATTATCTCCATGTACAACTTATTATACCCAAGCATACCCTTTGATATACCCTAAGGGTCTTAAGGAATAAGTCAAAGTATAACTCATCATACACAAGATACTTATGATGATCTCAAGTCCAAGGATCACTCAGTCTTACTATCACTACAGAGAATTCCTATGTGATGCAAATAAAACTCCATTAGGTATTCCTTAGCGAGCCAATGCTCAAATTGAACTTATTCTCTAATAAGCACCTACATACTTGCTTTAGTGTCTCCACACAAATGATCATGAGATCAATCATCCTCATCCAACGAAGCAAGCGGCGTATGTACCCAATCTATCCGGATTCATTAATCCCCAATTTAGTAATCCAATGATTGGGAACTATTTTAGTTTTAAGCTTTCTAAGAATTTAGATCTCATTAGAATGATCATCATCATTATTCTAAAAGCATTGCTTAAAACTATGAGTTTATCACATATTATAAAACAACATCATGTAGATAATTAAAGCCTTTAATAAATTAATACTTTTTATTAATAAATGAATAAGATTGTTACAAAGTATATGCTTTATCATCAAACATGATTGGCTTGTGTGCATACTACTTTTCAATCTCCCACTTGCACTAAAAAGCCAATCATCATGGTATCTTATACTCTTCTTCTCTACAAGTGATTTATTATCCTGTTGTTGGATAAGCTTTAGTTAATGGATATGTATTGTTGTTCTTGAGAGTCCACTATCTCTATAGTGATTTTCCATCTTTTAATGATTCTAATAATCAAATGAAAGTGCCACAACACATGTTTAGATCCAAGATGAGACTTAGGAACTATTTCTAGTTACGTAATGAACTTTTAATCCAAACAATCAACTTGCGACTTCATTTATAGCTATATACTTTGTCTTTATCACTAAACCAAAGAACTCTTTCTTTGTTTGGAACCTTTCCAATTCAACGCACCACCGCTTCAAGGTAACACTTTACCTTAAAGTGGATTTTCTCGTCGTCTTGGTACATCTCGAAAAACTTGAGTCAGTAAATCCTCTAGTTTTAATTCGGACCCACCATGAATATGCTCACATCCTTAGTACCGGTTAAGAACTTTAAGATGTTTTCAGCGACTTTCATAGTGAACTTCTCTAGAATATGACCGATCAACATCGTCTCGTATATTTCATTGCATACATGATTGTCATTCATATGCGACCTCTCTTTTCGAGAGTCTGTGGGGACTATTAAGAGATACACTCCATAGCTCATCGACATGAGACATCTCTTGAGTTTGCCATGCTAAACGACTTTAGCATCAAATGAATATATCGTTCCTTGGGTTAAGTCGAGCATCTTTTTAAATCTATCTATATAGATTTATATCCCCAATTAAGATACTCTTCCAAATTATTCAAGGAGGAATGTTTGAGACAACTTTATCTTTCTTGATTTATTGCGGCATTGGTATGTCATTCCTTATCCGTAGTATATCAACATATAATACTAGGAATGTCACGATGCTCCCAATCGACCCTTTTGTACACACTAGGTTCATTCTTATTTTGATAAAATCAAACTCTTTTGATTGCCTCATCAAACGAATGTTCCATATTTGAGAAACTTGCTTGATCCATTTCTCTGAAGTGTCTACAACACTTACCTCATCGTATGTAACTGGATTATCATCTTCATGATGTGTACCTCATCATCATCATCTATGATGAATCCATACCTCCTGTATCTTCTTGACTATTCCGTTCTGATTCGGTTGTGGTACAATAGGTCATCTACAAGTTCCTCTTATTTGACTTATAGTGTTTTGTGGTTCTTGAAATCTTCAAGATCTATTATCCTCCCACTAGCCCCTTGAATGATAAACACATTTATCTTAGAAGGCGTGTGTTTCACAATAAACACCTTTTGCTAAGCGGGATTATAGAACATATACCTAAACTTACTTTAGGATGTCCCAAATCGACGACACTTGTCAAATCTTGTCCCAAGCTTATCCTTTGAAACCTTTTTCACATAAGTTGGACAACCCCTTATCTTAACATACTTAAGATTAGGAATCCTCCACATCCATAACTTTTATGGAGTCTTGGGGCTGGATTTTGAGGTTACCTTTTCGTGAATGTCTGACCATTTCTAGGACATGATCCTAAAAGGATACTTGGAGTGTCGGTGAAATCATTTTGGACCGCACTACGTCCAATCCAACAAGGTACGATTTTCATTCGGATACATCAATCAATTATTATGTATCGGGATGTGTCCATTATGAGAAAACCATTTGAGATGATCTAGAAACTTATTGCACAAGTATTTATTCCTTGATCTAATCAAAGAATCTTAATACTTTGCCAATTTGTTTTATTTCTGAATTTTTGAACCTTTCAAATAATTCACACTTGTATTTCAACAAATACATACATTCAACTCTTTGAATGATCATCTCCTTTTCTTATACTAATTTGTTCAATATGCAAAATTATTTTCATGTAAGTCAAGTATACAAAATTTATTAAGTAATATTCCAGGTTCTATACAAAACATTATTATTATAAATAGAACAACAATTGTTCTTAATTATAATACCAAAGATTTCATTGTCCAACAATAAAATGGAAATAATATTTTTAACAAGAATGGAATACAATAACAACTTATTGACTTAATAGATTTGCCCGTAGGCATTGTTAAATTATAAGTTTCTATGGCTAATGCAAGAACCTTTGCTTCATTTCCCACACATAGGATTACTTATATTTGTTTAGTTTTTACTTACATTTGGTCCCTTCATAAATCTATATTTATGATAACCAAAGCCGGTATCCAATACCCAAGTAGAACCTTGACTTAAAGAAAATTTATTTCAATCATGAACAAAAAGCGTATTGTAAATCAAAACTTCACTAAGCTTCTTTGGTTAGCTTCTCGCAAGATGCTTCTCGCATGCTTTCTTTCCAATGTCGGGCTTATTGCGGTGGAAGCAAACTCCTTTGCTATCCATGACGGTTTTGCTCTTATTATCCTTTGTTTACGCCTTTCTATTTACCTTCTTTGAATCGTTCTTCTTGTCAAAGATCCTTTGGCCCCTACCAAGAAGACTTGATCTTTCTTGGTTGGAAAGTGACTCTCAACATTTTTCAATATGTTAAGCAAATCAACGAAGTTTATATCTAGCTTGTTTATATGAAAAATTCACAACAATTGTGAAAGGAGTCCTGGAGTGAGTGCAAGGTCAAATCTTGGCTCAAATCTCCATCCATGACAAAAACCAGGTTGTCCTAATTGATCAATCAAATTGATTATGTTAAGAACTTTTTATCTGCATTTATATAGTGCCATTGGCCATTCTAGATCGGAAGAGCTCCTTAGATATCGATATCTATCGGTCCTACTTTCTCACCATCAACTACTTGATGTGCGGGAATATAGTAGGAGCATCCATAGTTTCATCTTGTGTTGAGCTCGTTACTTTCGTGGATCGAGCATGATGCATTGAGCCAATCGTGCATCATTTTTTACACTTTCTAAAAGTAGCAATGTCTTCCTCAGAGGCATTGTCTGCAACCATTGCAGGGATAGGCGTATTAAGGACATAAGATAGCTTTTCAGCCATGAGAACTTTTCTCAATTTTCTTAACCAATCCGTTTAATTCGGTCTGATTAATTTAGCATCTAATATGCTTCGCAGTGATAGTAATTTTAGATATTGTAAAATTCTG
This sequence comes from Panax quinquefolius, assembly GCA_020205615.1. Classification (NCBI taxonomy): domain Eukaryota; kingdom Viridiplantae; phylum Streptophyta; class Magnoliopsida; order Apiales; family Araliaceae; genus Panax; species Panax quinquefolius. The sequence continues at coordinate 123,695,334 of CM035164.1, read as the reverse complement.
TAAATGTATTTGTAATTAACAACATTTTAACATACATTCTTTTATTAATTACCAAAATAAATTAGGTCTTGTTTTAAATTGGTATCTCCCACTATTTTCTTCAAACTATATTACCCTCACTTATATAGTTCGGCAAAATCTAATTAAAGATTAGCTAGTGAGAATAAGGATCCCATTTTAAATGTATATAGCCTTGTGGTGACACAACAAACTATATATAAATAAATAGGTAGACAACTTTTGTCAATTACATCAACTATGAACTCCTTTTCTTTTGCCTCTTAGATTATTTTGATCAAGTGGTGGCACATCCGAATCAAAATTATCCAAGTTAAGTCGGACCTAGCACTCCATATATTCAAAAAGAAAATATCATCCTTGTGGTGACACAACAAAACAATATTGTTCAATTTTCTTTATAAGCATCAAATGTGATAAATTAACATCTTAAATACTTAATACTTGCCTTGTGGTGACACAACAAACTCATATTAAATATTTAATACTCTATTAATTTTATCATGCTAGAAATGCGACGTTTGATATTCCAAATATCTTTGAACGCTTAGGACTTAATATAAAAAATTGAGGGTTTGTTATTAATTTGTCTCATCTTGTTTAGCGTAGCATTTACATATATATATAAAATACGCGTCATATTAATTAACACGCGAAGCATGTTTGCATAATATATAATATATATAATATAAGCATGCATATATAGAATACTATATTCTACCCGGATTGATTATGGACTTTTATTCTAGTTTGGTTCACTAGAGCCACCAAGTGAACCAAAAGGTCAAACCCTAGGGGTGCAAGAAATAATATTTAAATATAACTATTACATTTAAACCCTGCTCCATTACAAACGGGTCTTCAAGCTCCTTGCTCCTTGATCTCTAATTCTTCAAAATTAATTCTAACTATTCCTATTACAAAACTAATTAAAATAAATAGAAACCTTGATCGGCGATCGAGGGAAGTATAGGAGGAGATAGAATTTACATTTAGAAAAATTAGAAAGGCGAGGCACGCAGACCCCACTTAATAAAACCCATACATTCATGCATCCAACTAAAATAAAATCCAATCGCATTGGTCAATAATCCATAATCAATCCCATTTATTATCATACACATCACCATATGCATCAATAAATAACATTCATCTTATGAATAATAAACATTTAATATATATATTGATATCATTTAATGGGCATTTAGTTAGTATAAAATCTAATTTTGAATTAAAATAAACTCTTTTATTTTAATCCAAATTTAAATCAAAATAAAACTATTTTATTTTAATTTATCCAATTTTGAATAAAATAAACTATTTTATTTTAATCAAAATCTTTAATCAAAATAAACTCCTTTATTTTAATTAATTATGGAATCCAATTCCATGTAAAAAAAAAACTCCTTTATTAAAGGAAACACGATTCTCTTTTCTATTCATAAATAAACTCCTTTATTTTGAATAATATGAAATCATATTTCATATCTAAATAAACTCCTTTATTTAAGGAAATTAGGATTCTCTTTCCTATTCACAAATAAACTCTTTTATTTTGAATAATATGAAATCTTATTTCATATTTAAATAAACTCCTTTATTTAAGAAATATGGATTCTCTTTCCTATTCACAAATAAACTTTTTATTTTGAATAATATGAAATCTTATTTCATATCTAAATAAACTCCTTTATTTAAGGAAAGTTAGAATCCAATTTCAACTCTAATTAGTTATCTCTAATTCAACTTAATTAGTTAGTATGAAATTTAATTTTAAAATTAAAATAAACTCTTTTATTTTAAGATTAAAATAAACTTTTTTTTTTATTTTAAAATTAAAATAAACTTTTTTTTTAATTCTAAAATTATTAAGAATAATATATATATAACTATAATATATATATATATATATATATAAACCGTATATATATATATATTAAATATATATATAACGTTAACAAGGTTGCCACTAACTTTTTCAAAAAAATAAAAGTGTAAGGTGTAATTCATAGAATTCATTTGCTAATTTAAGCTCCTTATGAATCTTGGTAACTTTTACAACACTTAAAAAAAAAAATGTTTCACGTGGCTTTGATATCCTTGCATGTCCCTTTTTCAAAAAATTGATCCTGGATTATTTTGTTTCACGGGCCACCCACCAATTTTGAATCCAAGAAACCAATTTCCACGGAGCAATATGAATAAGCCATGCCAAAAAAAAAAATTTTTGGTCCTTTTTTTTTTTTTTTTTTATAAATTTTATCTGAATAAAATTATGCCCAATTAAATTGTTCTAAACACATATCAATATACATATCAAATTAAAATAATTAATAATTAGCATAAAGGTTTGGCTCACGATGCCAATCATTAGGTTTGTAATATTTAAGAACGCAATCAAATTGCATAAAAAGTGCGAAGCGTGTAAAATCGAGTTTAAAAAATTTACAAACCATATACCCGATCACCCTTTATGCACAATTATTAATTAAAGGAAAAGATAAAGAATAAAATCATACCCTTGAAGATCGAGCTTCCTCGTGTGAAGTTCACCTCCAAATCCTTTCGCGTTCAACTTGAATCCACCGGGTTTGATTCTTTCCTTTGATCAACGTTAGCCACCCATATGTTTGGCCTCTGAGGTGATCCACCAAGGAGTAATAAGAATTCAAGAAGAAGGGTATATTGGCTCAAACCCTAGTTTTCTATCTCTATAGAAGAGCGTCTTCTCAACAAATTGGAATTATTACGTTGTAAAAAGTCAACAACCCCACACCCATAATAAGACTCCTCTTATTTATAGATGTGGGCAACCCACCTTAACAATTAAGGAATTGGGTTTTATTTAATTAATTAAATTCTTTTAATTAATTAAGCTCCCTAATCTTATTAGGGATAATTAATTAAACTCCTTTAACTAATTTTCCTTCCTAATCCAATTAGGAATAAATGAGAGTACTTATATTAAATTAATTCCTAAACTCTTTTAGAAATTAAAATAATAATAATAATTGTAATAATATTAATAAGACTCCTCTTATTAATTTATATTTAATATTTCTAAAATATTAAATAATAAATATTAAGCTATTTAATTTATTCTATCACCATAGATTAAATTAAATATACTTAACATATTATTACGATTATGCCATTAACTTCTTAAATAATTATTCTTCCTTTTATGGTGTGACCTTTTAGGTTCTCCATATTAAACCTAGGTTGTGAATAAATCAATTAGAACAATTCTAATCTTATTTAAATAAATAAATTAAACAATTAATTTATTTAAATAAATAATATTTATTCTACAATAGGGATAAGCCTCTCCTAATGATCAACGACTTTCCGGATAATATAGATTTTAACATTAATCATTAAAGAACCTTTGAGTAAATAGTTACTGCATAATTCAATCCTTCCACCATACAATGTCCCAATTAAATATAAGACATGGAATTATCACAAGTCTTATTTTATTTAATTATATGTATTTCGACTCTTAAATGCACAAACTCCAAATAATGCAAATTAGAAACTCCTTTCTAATTTCATTCGCGCTTAACCAAGGACTACCGGGTTGTTATTTATCGAATCACATAGGACATTTCTCTTCTTTTATTAGAAGTGGTAGATTCTTTATTGATCATACATTATCTCTATGTACAACTTATTATACCCAAGCATACCCTTTGATATACCCTAAGGGTCTTAAGGAATAAGTCAAAGTATAACTCATCATACACACAAGATACTACTATGATGATCTCAAGTCCAAGGATCACTTCTTGTACTTACTATCACTACTGAAATTCCTATTGACGAGGCAAATAAAACTCCATTAGGTATTCCTTAGCGAGCCACGTGCTCAAATTGAACTTATTCTCTAATAAGCACCTACATACTTGCTTTAGTGTCTCCACACAATGATCATGAGATCAATCATCCTCATCCAATGAGCAAAGACGACGATGTATGCAATCTATCCTGGATTCACTAATCCCCAATTTAGTAATCCAATGATTGGGAACTATTTTAGTTTTAAGCTTTCTAAGAATTTAGATCTCATTAGAATGATCATCATCATTATTCTAAAAGCATTGCTTAAAACTATGGGTTTATCACATATTATAAAACAAAGATCATGTAGATAATTAAAAGCCTTTAATAAATTAATACTTTTTATTAATAAATGAATAAGATTGTTACAAAGTATATGCTTTATCATCAAACATGATTGGCTTGTGTACATACTACTTTCATATGCAATCCATTAAAAGAGTCAAGTAGAAAATAAAGTCTACTATCTTTTAGGTTTTAAAAGGTTTTCATAAATTTTTATCACTAAGACTTAGTTTAATGAATAAACCACAATATCTAATCATCCCTGTACCACGGTCAAGGATTTTCATCAAATTATCAATGGTCATGACTATACCAATCACCCCCGGTCATAATCATACCAAAAACTATCCATCACCGCATTACAGACCCACCGAGGACTTTTATCACATCATTTATAACAAGCCATGATTATCTTAGAATGATCCCCGTCATAATCATACTAAGTTCATCTATGCACGTAAGCCAAAAGATAACATATTATAACATGAGGATGATGACAATGACATAATAATTCAATAAAACAAGTTCAAGAATTATTTTATCCAGAATTAAGAACGTCCAAATTGTCAACAAGATCTTTGTTTTGTAGAGTAAAATTCAAGAATGATCGGAAGAATATTTCCATGAAAAGATACTTTGGATGAAACGCAAATATCAAGAATATTCTACTAATTTCATGGAGTATAGAAGTCCAAGTTTTAACCAACCGGTATAATAAAGAATGGAATAACAAAGGAAATCACCGTAAATGCGGTGATTGCATGTATGTGTTATTCCAATGAATAATAATAATAACGGAACGGTCGGGTGAAATTCACACCGGCAGGATGATCCAATGAATAATAAATGCTTGAATAATAATAAACAATGGAACCAATCCTGTAAAACACATGCATGTGATATTCCAATGTAATAATAAATGCTAATAATAAACAATGGAACCAGTCCTGTAAAACACATGACATGATATTCAAAAGAATAATAAAGAATGGAATAACAAAAGAAGATCACCAAGTATAGGGGATTCAGCAGATACAAAGTTATTCCAATGAAAATAAATAAGAATGGAATAATATAAGGATTTCACCAAGTATAGGGTATCGCCATGACAAAGTTTATGTATAGGGTATGCCACTTTTTACGGTGTTATTCCAATAGAATAATAATGAATGGAATAATGTAAGTTCTCTTCATGAATAAGAAAGAATAACACCCTTACGGGTACAACAAATAATATCCCATACCGTAAAAAGACACCTTGATATCAAAGTAGTGAAGTACCGTAATACTCTTCTTCTTTCTCTCTATAGATTTTCTCTCTATAAACTTCTCTCTATAATTTCTCTCTGTAGTTTCAAAGAATTCGTAAGAAAATAATGAAGGAATGAGCTTCTATTTATAGGAAAATAGAATGCATAGTAATTAATCCATGAAACGGTCCGTATTGATTTACTTTAATCGGCGGTCCATATTTAAAGCAAAATCTTTTAAATAAAATATCATATATTCTATTTATATAAAAACATTTTACTATGCAAACACTTTATGCAACACTATGCAAAACACTATGCAACACTATGCATAATAAAATATAATATATTCTATTTATGTAATAACTTTAATAAAGTATTCATTTTATATAAAAAGATGTTTCGCTTTTATTACGTTAATAATACGAATAAAACAAAACGTCATTATCGCTATAATAATTCATATTATTAATCGAATGATAATGGAATCAAACCGAGTGGCTTCTCACATAAGCATCAATAATCAATACCGTAATATTCTTATGCAACCACACGTATTCTTTACTTTTTACTACCGAGTAGTTCAACAAAGATCCACTAGTGTAAAACTTCCACCGTTATTTCAATAAAATATTTTTGTCGCTTTCTCAATCCGGCAATAATTACATTGTGGAGTCCACCAATGATTGAGTAGTTGTTATGAATATTCCCTCGCTAAACCGAATATTCCCCGACCAATCGAATATAATATAACCACTTGCATACTTTGCAAAATTTATAAATACTACCCACAACTATAATATTATCTCAAATTCACACCATAACATTAAAAATTATTTCGACAAAATTTAAATCTTTATTGATAAAATCTGGGTCTCACAACGACACACCCATTATATCTTATAAATGCGGGAAGAGGGACATATCGGTCCAAACTTCCTACAACAGATTCAAGGTATGCTATAATTGTGGAAAGGAAGGACATATCGCTCGAGATTGGTAGCGAAACCTAGTTCAATGAGGGACGATGACTCAAAAGACTATCTAGAAAAGTCAAAGTCAACGATTCCGGAAGAAAGCGTTTGTTGTGGATCGTCAAAATGCGAGGAACCCAAACGAGGTGATCACGGTAAGCTATTTATAAATTCTTGCAAAGTTTATACCTTACTTGATACCGGTGCTACCCATTCATTTATCTCTCCTGCTTGTGCTCAACGTTTAAACTTGACTCCGGAGAAATTAGACTTTGACCTATCTGTGGAAACTCCGCTAGGAGAAACTTTCATCACGTCCAATCGCTTATAAATCTTGTTTGATTCAAGTTGGCACCATCACCTTACTGTTGACCTTATCTCTTTAAAGATACTTGCTTTTGATGTGATTTTAGGGATTGATTGGTTAACTACTCATCATGCAAAATTGATTGTTTTCGTAAGGTTGTTATTTTTCATATTCCTAACCAACCCGTTATATGCAATTCAAGCAACTAAACCATTAAAATCAATCACTATCATATCTAATCATAAAGCTATTCGCTTATTGAAAAACGGATGTCAAGCTTTCTTAGCCCATGTTATGGATTTGAATAAAGACACGCCAAATTTGAATAAAATTCCTGTTGTTATTGACTTTCCGACGTATTTCTGAAGAACTTTCCGGCCTACCCCGAACATGAAGTTGAATTCTTTATTGATCTTGAACCCGGGTACAAAGCCCATTTCTAAAACCCCATATCGAATGGCTCTATTGAACTTCAGGAGTTAAAGGTCCAACTACGAGAATTGTTAGACATCGGTTTCATTCGTCTAAGTACATCTCCTTGGGGTGCTCCTGCTTTATTCGTAAGAAAAGAAAGACGGAGTATGCGACTTTGTATTGACTATCTGGAATTGAACCATGTCACCATCAAGAATAGGTATCCTCTACCTCGTATTGATGACTTGTTTGACTAGTTCAAGAGGACACAATTCTTTTCAAAATCGATCTTCGCTTACGGATATCATCAATTGAAGATTAGAATCGAGGATATTCCAAAGACCGCCTTGAGAACTCTTGGTATGGGCATTATGAATTCTTAGTCATGTCTTTCGGACTAACTAATGCTCCTGCGGCTTTCATGGATATGATGAACCGAGTATTCAAGGAATATTTGGATCGATTCATTGTTGTTTTTATTGATGACATCCTCATATATTCCAAAAGTCGTGAAGATCATGAGCACCATTTGAAGTTTGGTACTCCAAAGGCTTCGTGAAAACAAACTATATGCCAAATTGAAGAAATGCGAGTTCTAGCTTGAGGAAGTAGCATTCTTTGGGCACGTGGTGTCGAAACATGGAGTATCTGTTGATCCGGCGAAGATTGAAGCAATACAAAGTTGGGAGCAACCAAAAGTTGGTGGCCAAATCGTAGCTTTACTTCGGGTCTACATTGGTTATTATCGGGAGATTCGTGGAAGGGTTTTCTCGAATCGTTACTCCATTAACTCAACTAACTCGGAAGGATACAAAATTCGCCAGAGCGAAGAATGCGAGAAAAGTTTCCAAGAGCTTAAGAGGAGACTTATTTCAGAACCTGTTCTAACAATACCATCTGGTTCGGATGGATTTGTTATCTACAGTGATGCTTCAGGCAAAGGGTTAGGATGTGTTCTCATGCAACGTGGGAAAGTCATAGCCTATGCCTCATGACAACTTAAAGAGTATGAGAGGAATTATCCTACTCATGATCTAGAGTTGGGAGCAATCATTTTATACGCTTAAAGATATGGAAGCACTATCTATATGAGGAGAAAGTGGAGATATATTCGGACCATAAAAGCCTTAAATATTTCTTCACTCAAAAGAACTCAACATGCGGCAGCGGCGTTGGCTCGAGCTATTGAAAGACTACGACCACACTATTCAATACCATCCTGGAAAAGCGAACGTGGTAGCTGACGCGTTGAGTAGAAGATCATATGCGGGAATGAGTGCGATGATGTCAAGTATACGCATAGAGCTAACTTTAATAGAAAAAGTTAAGGTTGCTCAAGCCACCGAACCGGGAGCTGATGCGTATGAAGAAGAAAGTACAAGAAGGAGCTATTCCTAAGCGAGAATTGATGAAGAAGGAATACTTGAGTCCACTCTAGACTTTGTGTTCCTAACGACTGATTTGAAGTACAAGATTATGATGGAGGCACACAAAAACACCATTTGCAATCCATCCTCGAAGTACTAAAATGTATCGTGATCTTCGACATACATTTTGGTGGAACAATATGAAGAGAGAGATTGCAAAGTTTATCCCAATGTGTTTAACTTGTCAATGTGTAAAGGCGAGCATCTAATACCTAAGGGTCCGTTGCAACCGCTTGAGATTCTCGAAATGGAAGTGGAACACATTACCATGGATTTCGTTCTGGGTCTTCCTACGGTTTCTCAAGGCATCAATGCTATTTGGGTTATTATTGATAGATTAACCAAGTCTGCTCATTTCTTGCCGATACGGAGACTTATTCCTCGAACGTCTTGCTAGTATGTACGTGAATGAGATTGTGAGGTTGCATGGCATGCCCAGTATCCATAGTTTGAATCGTGACCCAAGATTCACTTCAAGATTTTGGGTTAGCTTGCAAAAAGCTATGGGCACGGATTTATTGATTCGGCGTTGATACCATCCTCAAACGGACGGACAATCAGAAAGGACTATTCAAACTCTTGAAGATTTATTAAGACTCTGTGTCCTAGACTTCAAGGGCAGTTGGGATAAGTATTTACCATTGGTGGAATTCTCCTACAACAACAGTTATCAGGCAAGTATAGGTGTGGCTCCATTTGAAGCATTATATGGACGAAAGTGTCGCTTCCCAGATATGTTGGGACGAGGTGGGTGAAGCAACATTGTTGGGACCCGAGTTGATACGTATGACTACTAAAAGATCCAAATGATTCAACAACGTATACAAAGCCAAGACAAGATCGACAAAAGAGTTATGCGGATCTTCATCGAAAGGACGTGGAATTTAGTATAGGGGATCATGTATTGTTGCGAGTTGCTCCATGGAAGGGAGTTACAAGATTTGGGAAGAGAGGAAAGCTCAATCCACGATTTATTGGTCCATTTCAAATTCTTGACCGAGTAGGAAATGTAGCCTATAGATCATACGTTACCTCCAGTATATGTCTCGTGTTCATAATGTGTTTCACATATCTCAGCATTTCAGAATATGTGAAAGACCCGAACCACGTTATAGAGTTAGAACCCATTTAAATAGCCAAGACTTAACGTATGAGGAGGTACTGTCAAGATCTTGGATAGGAAGGAACATGTCCCACGCCAAGAAAGGTTATACCACAAGTTAAAGTTTTGTGGAGGAATCATGCTATGAGGAAATGACCTTGGAATTGAAACGAAAATGAAAGCGAGGTATCCTCACCTTTTCAAACACCAGTAATCGTCGTCGCCAATTTCGAGGACGAAATTTCATAAGGAGGGAGGTTGTAAAGACCCTAACTTATTATTAATGAAATTTTAATTTTCTCTATTTATTATTTTGAAATAGTAAGGGTTGATTTGATTAATGTGGATAGTTATGGGTAAAATACGCAAATATTTCAAAATAAGCAAGTGGTTATAAAATATTCATTATTGTTTGGGAATATTCGTTTGGTCGTGGAATATTTGTACGACTACAGCTATCTTTTATTGGGCCCCATAACTAAAGTGATTGGATGAAGAAAACGACAAATATAAGTTGTTTAAAAATAACAACAGTAGTTATACACTGTATTACTTCATTAAAATACTCTTGGTGGTTAAAACACGATGGCACTGCATCATTACACCAATTATTGATTCTTACGTAAGAAGACACTACTCAATAATGGTTACAGTAATTACTGTTCAGTATTTTATTGATTTAATAATTACTGCGTTGATATTTTATATTGTTGTTATTTCAATAATTGTCATTACACAGTATTTTTCATTATCAAAGCAATAATTCATATTATTTGAATAATATTATTAGATAACATTATTGGCAATGTCTAGAAAGTTCTGCTCTAAGGAGAGGTTTGGTCACCTAATTGCGGCCGCCAAGAAGGAGAAATTCTTATTGAAAGCCCTCTTTCCTGGAACCGCACGTCATCAATATCATGATTACGTAATATTATTTGTGAATAATTAATTATTGATTCATATGATGAGAAAAATATTGATTTTATGTGGATATAGATGGAGAAAATTTTAATGTGACAATTGTTGAAAATTGAAATTTTATCTTTTTCGATAAAATAATTATTTAAATATATTATTATATTTTAATAATATAATAATGATGATATTTTTACAACGAATGTGGGATATATGAGTATCTGAGGAGAAAAGAGTATTTTTGTTGCAATAAATGTTTAAAACATGTTAAACATGCTCGGTGGACCCCATTTATTGATCCGAAATTTGATTATAACTTGTAAAAATCGCTTGGTTTGTGGATTTCGGTCAATTTTTGTTTGGAATTTGGAAAAACTTTCTTCGGAAAGTTGTAGAGAATTGAATTTTCTATAAAAAGTCATTGAGTTTTGAATTTTCTGACAAAAGGTCTATTTATTGTGAATTATTGAAGTTCAAAGTTCAAATAATTGATTTTTGGAAGTTTAAATTATTTTAAATTAGAAAACATTTTTCTTACTTTTCTAGAATGTGGCATGTGCTTATTGAGCTGAAATCAGATTTCAAGAGTGGCGTAGGAATTTTGATATATATAATAATATTAAATTCAATTTTCTCGCTTTTGTGTTCTAAGCGATTTCTTATAAATAGGGTGCTTGGGTTAGAATTGAAAATTACACCGTAAGGCTCAAGTTTTCTCTCTATATTATCGAGCGTATTCTTGTGAGTATTTTGAGTATACTTTGAGTATTGCTATACTGTCTGCAAGTTCAAGTCATAGCCTATATCCTCAAGTTTTCAACTAAGAATCTTGTCTTTGTGAGGTAAGGGATATTATTTTTTTTTTTCAGAATGATATTATTTCTTCAATATCATTATGTTTGAAATATTGATCTGAAGTTTTATCAAATTTGGAACTTTTGGTGTCGAGTTATTATTCACGATATCAAGACTATTCACGATATCTTGACTATTTCACGAATCACGACACTATTCATCGAAAAATAAAAATTTTTCTTTTCGTCTAAAATATCTATCATGGATACTAGCTTTGATTGTATCCATGTTTTGATCATTCTTGAATTTTACACCACTATAATTATTTTTGAGGTATTTTGGACATGGATAAAACAAAGTACGAATCCTTAATCCTTAATCCTTGTCATTTTGTTTCACCGGATTCGTTTTTTAAAATATTTTCATCATCCTCGGTCTTAAATGATGATATTATTGAATATCTTTGGCCTGTAGTGTAAAGATGAATGATTTCTGAAGAATATCTTTGGCCCGTAGTGCAAAGATGAACAGGTGTTTAGATGAACATGACCAACTGATGAATATCTTTTTGGCAGAGTAGTGTGACGCCCCAAAATTAGGTATACATCACCCATCTTGGGTCGCCACTTACATGGTATGTAATTTAAATACAACTTAATACATAAACCGTGAGTTTAAATACAAATATCGTCTACTAGATATTATACAAACTCAAAAAGGAGTCCTCATTACAATTATTATCACACTATTTCACGTAATATAGTGGGACTACTAATGCTATCTTCGGGACCATCACTGCTTTTCCGACTCGTCCCAAATTTATATTCTCATTTCAAGAAGAGAATAAGAAAAGAAAGGGTGAGCTCAACTAGCCCAAGAAGAAATATTATGACTAAGATAATGCGTAATAAATTATCAATAGTCTTCAACAATGTTAAACCGATAAAATACAATGACAAACCGGTTTAATCACAGTGAATATGCAATCCATTAAAAGAGTCAAGTAAAAATAAAGTCTACTATCTTTTAGGTTTAAAAGGTTTTTCATCATCTTTATATAGTGAGACTCGACTTTAATAAATATTCCACATCATCAAATCACCCCGCACTACTACGGCCAAGGATATTCTTTAAGTATCACGACCACAATTATTCATGCACTACGTGCCAAGAATATTTGTGTATTCATTAATGGTCATGATCATGCCAACAATCGGCCCATCAATGCACTACTACTAATCGAGGATTTTTACCACATCATTTGTAACATTACGGTTATGATTATTACCGAATAGTCTCTGGTCATAATCATACCAAGTCCATCTATGCACTACAGAAGCCACGAGATGACTTTAAAAATATAAACATGATGATGATGACAATGATATAAGAATTCAATAAAACAAGTTCAAGAATTATTTTATCCGAGAATTATTAACGTCCAAATTGTCAACATAATCTTGTTTTGTAGAGTAAAATTCAAGAATGATCGGAAGAATATTTTCATGAAAAGATATTTGGATGAAACGCAAATATCAAGGATATTCCACTAATTTCATGGAGTATGAAGTCAAAGTTTTAACCAACCGGGTATAATAAAGAATAGAATAACAAAAGAAATCACCATGCATGCGATAGATCCGCATACGGGTTATTCCAACGAGAATAATAAATAACGGAACCAGTGTCCCAGGCGTAAAAGCGCATGCATGTGATGTTCCAACAGAATAATAAAGAATGGAACCAAGTCCCAACGTAAAACATACTGAGATGTGATGTTCCAATGTAATAATAATAAAGATTTTAACCAGGTCCTGTAAAACACACGACATGGATGTTCCAACAAAGATAATAATAAAGATTTTAACCAGTCCTGTGTAAAAACACACACGCATGTGATGTTCCAATGAATAATAATAAAGATTTTAACCAGTCCTGTAAAACACACGCATGTGATGTTCCAACGTAATAATAGAAGAATGTCACCAAGTATAGGGTAAACCATGCGTATACAAAGTTATTCCAATGTAATAATAAGCAATGGAATAACAACAGTTCTTTTCATGAATAAGAAAGAATAACACCCTTTACTTTTGGTAGGAGATTGAATCTTCGCAAGTAGTGTAGTAACAAAATACTCTTCTTTTTTCTCTTATTCTCTCTATACTTTCTCTCTCTCAAAAGCTTGAATGAATTCGTGAAAAATAATGAAGCACTAGGCCTCTATTTATAGAAGATTTCTAAAAAGCACCTACCATGTGAAAAGGCAAGTGGCTCGAATGGGTAATGTGAAAAGAAAAGTGGTTCGCTCAGTAATGTGAAGGTAAGTGGTTCGACGCTTTGGTAAAGGTAATTACTATTGACGAAGGTAATTACTATTCACAAGGATAATTACTATTGACGAAGGTAATTACTATTGATGAAAGGTAAATACTATTGGCGAAGGTAATTACTATTCACAAAGGTAATTACTATTGACGAAGGTAAATACTATTGACGAAGGTAATTACTATTGACGAAGGTAATTACTATTCACAAAGGTAATTACTATTGACGAAAGAGACTCTTAGATGATGACATATGGGCCCCCCATAAAATAATCAAACTTACCACAAACGTCTCATAATGTACTCTTTATATACATTAAGGATTGAATAAATATTACCACAAATCATTTTATTTTTAATCAACACATTTTAATCTTTCAACAATTATTAATCATTTATAACTTGTCGTCTCAATTAATAATATAACATATTATACGGATGATCTTTGTGAATAATTGAATCAATAATATAAGAGATATGATGCAAAGAATTATCGTAGCAATAATTGAAAGCATAAATGGTGACTTCTCACGTAAGCATCAATAATCAATCTGAGTGTCTTACTACGCAACCACAGCAGACATTACTTTACTTTTTACCACCGGGTAGTTCAACAGTTTTAACGGTAACACCTCCGTCAATTATTTTTATAAAATATTTTTGTCGCTTTCTTAATCCGATAATAATTACATTATGGGGTCCACCAATGATTGAGTAGTTATGCGAATATTCCCTAACAAAAGAATATTCCCCACCAAACGAATATTTTATAACAACTTGCATACTTTGCAAAATTTATAAATATTACCCACAACTATAACATTATATCAAATTTATTCCATAATATTCAAAAATAATATTTATAGAAAAATTCATCTTTATTTATAAAAGTTGGGGTCTTACATGTAGTGCAAAGATGAATATTTGATTCCGGATATATATTGATTGATGTTACGAGGATAAAAGATGAGCGATGAACTTTTAAATTCATACATAGAAGATAGTAGTTTGCATTCTCTACTTAACTCTTCTAATGAATTATTATTTCATTGCGAATATTGATTTAAAATTTGTTGTCAATTGTATTCTATTAGATTTTTCCTGTTGAAGACTAACGATAATTTGTTGTATATTATCTTAGTCATAATATTCTTTCTTTGAAGTTGAGCTCACCCTTTTCCTTTTTGTTCCATTTTTCTTCTCGGGAGGCGAGAATATAATAGCGATGCGAGTTGGGGTATGGAATGAAGGTTCTAGAGAGAGTTGTTTAGTAGTCCTCACCATTTTTATAAAATAATGTATCAATAAATGTGATGAAGATTTATTTGAGTATAGATATTGTCTAGAAGATAATATTTGTATTCAAATTCACAGTTTTACTGTTGTAATAATAAAGTTGTAGTTGTTTCTGTACCATGTATTGACAACTCAGAATGGGTGATGTATACCTATTTTGGGGGCGTCACAAGAGAGCTACTCGAATTCGACTCGAATTTGAATTGTATTTGAAAATTTATACTCAGATTCGACTCGACTCGAATATTTATTACTCGAATTCGATCCGACTCGAATCGAATCGAATATTTATTCAAACTACTCGCGAATTCGAGTCTCCACATAATAACTAGTTTTATAATAAATATAATTATAAATTGAATTTGTTATTTTACTTAAAAATGAGAAAATATATTTACTATTACACTTTATAAATATAAAATTACAATAAAATTAAAAACAAAACAATAATTAATTGTCTTAATTTGATTTAAATTTGTATATATTATAAGAGAATGTATCGAACATCTAATCGAATCTGTATCAACCGAGTATGTATCGAATCACAATCAAGAATTCGAGTAGTTTGAATATTAAATGAGTCGAGTATAACCTTGCTCAGATTCTACTCATATTTTTATTCGAACTATTTTTAATGCTCAAATTTGGATCATATTATTAACGAATCCGAGTCTCGCTTGTATTTTTTCGAGTCGAGCCCGAATCGAGCCTGAACAGTTTGACTCGTTTATAGCCTTATATACAATGACAATGTATGAAATTTTAATCTTTATTAACTTAATAAGCCCCACTTTCCCGTGTTCTAAAAGTCATATGCCCACCGTCGGATAAATCAATTTTTGGTGCTTGTACTAGGACCCGACTTATAAGTTGGTACCCTAACTGAAAAAATGTAACAAATTGGTGTTTATACTAGAAAAAAAATTACAAGATGGTAATTATACTTGAATATTTATGTAAAATCGTTAAATTTAAATAATGGACATGATAGAAAACTCTTATTAGGCTAACAATCCTACGTGGATAATGACATTTGTATCTGGAACCCATTAGAGGTCGGCGGTGGGGGAAAATCTCCCTCCTAGTTACTGCACGTGACTCACGCGAGGATGAAGGAGGCAACAATTGTTTCCCTTATTTTCATTATCTTTCGATCTCTGATGAGTCCTAAATACAAATGTTATTATCCACGTTAAATATGTTAGTCTACTAAGACTTTTCTGTCATGTCCGTTAGTTAAATTTAATGATTTTACATAAATATTCAAATACAACCACAAACTTGTAATTTTTTTTAGTACAAACACTAATAATTTATAAGTCGAATTCCACTACAGACACTAAAAATTAATTTATCTGCCTGCCGGTCAATGTGATATGTTGGGGACAAGTTTATTGGACCGGTGTAGTTGGGGTTTGTGAGACTTATCAGCTCAAACCACCCACTAAATTCCAAGAAAATTTTCCAAGTAAAATTAGGTTTGACAAATGGATGGAACAATTCCCATGTGGGATTGGTCCATCTTATGAAGAGGTCAAAATACACTACCTACTTTTGTTTATTTGAACCATTCTATCCCCCATCCATTAGATACAAGAGCTGGCTAAGCTAGCAAAAAAATCTTGTTAAACTTGGATAACCTAACTAGCATGGGGAAGAGAGAAAAGAGAGGTTGGCCGTTGGTGTGGGGGCACAAAGTGCACTAATCAGTGTCTAGTGAGCAATGGAATTTGGAATTAGATTACTCACATGTACATTGACTAGAGCCAAACTGATGTTTTATTAAAATTTGTCCATTCAAAAGATTGATTCTAGATTTTGATCTCTAAGAGGATGATTGTCTTTGTTCATGAATGGGATATAAATTCATCCAACAGAGCACAACAAGACAGATTCGTGTTGATTGAACAAAGTTAACTTCATGTTAATCACTCCGGTGAACATTGTGTTCTGAGTTTATAAGTAGGTTGATTTTTAATTTCTTTTTATATATTTTGAATCTGTTTTCCTTTCTTTTCTTAGTGGTGATTAGTTTAGTTATTTTAATTTATTTATATATAGTTATATATATATATATATTTAATTGTTTAGTTATTTATTTTTAATTTTGTAGTGATATACTAAAACTTTATTTATTTATTTATTTATGCTTTTAGCATATATTTAGTTTTACTGATATTTTAATTAGTTTAATTTTCATTTTGATCAGTTGAATAATTCACATCAGTGTCAACAGAGTATATACAGTTAACTTTTAATATTCTTGAACGAAAATTTCAATTTTTATAAAAATATAATATTTCAATGAGTTGATTGTAAAAAAACTGACTTCAGTGATATAAATATAAATTCGACCTCATAAAAAAATATGGACGGTAGTTTGGCACAAGACTTTATTAATGTGTGAATTTTATTCTCAAATGACAAAGTACATTTTTTTTTAAAGAGTAATTTTTTTCGGGGATATTATGGACTAACATTTTAAGCGTGACAAATATTTTTATGCATCCCAAAATGTGAATAGGATGATAGTCAAAATAGAACGAAGGGAACACACAAAATTTTCACATTTAGCAAAAAAAATAATCAAAATCTAATAAATAAAAAAAATTGAAGCTAAAGTATATTAATTTTCTTAAGATGTTTGGTAGTTTGGTACTCCTCTCCATTTCATAATAATAGATTTTTTAGATGATTTTTTTTTCAATTTATATCTCGTTATAATTTTTTAAGAGAATAATTTATTTATTTTTCCATATCACATTTAACTTTTTTCATTGTTCCAAAATATTCTCTTATTGTGTTGGTAACTTTCAACTTCCTATAAATTATACAAATTTTAATTATTAAATAATAGTATTTATTAGAGGGAGTACTATCAAGTCAACAATGAGCCAACAAATAATTATCAATGAAATACACTACTTGTTTTAAAATTAAATGCTTTGGGCCCAAATACTTTTTGTCAAAATTTGTAGGCCGAAAATTTACTAGAACACGATTAAAGTGACGTGTGTGTGTGTTTATAATTAGTTACAACTATTTGCACTATCAACTAGTTATATTTTAACACATGATTTTGTATCCATTTTCTTATATTCTTATAAGGGCAATATGGTCATATACAGTTGTATATATTTTATTTGTACACAGTCTGCCAAAACTAAGTCGTTTTAACAGATTTATTTTTTTTAAAAAAAACACCTTCTCTCCTCCAAATCAAAAGTCAAACAAATTTGTCGGACAGACCAGACCGTACACAAATAAAATATACACAATTGTGTATGGGCATTATTCCCTCCTTATAAACATGTTTTGTTAGCATTATTCATAACCTAAACGGATAAATTCTGAAGGGTCACAATTCCATTCAACACATTATATCGTCACTATGAAAAAGAAGATTAAATTTTACTAGATATTTTTTCCCAGTGAAAAAGTCAAGGTGGGGGATTGCCCTTGTATCTCAAGGATGCTACTGTTTTACATATGCTCACTTGCTCTTGTAAAACCCTCACCCCTCTAGGCTCTAATGGCATGGAGTTTGTACAGTTATAGTGATGAAGAGTTTTCATCAAAGTGCTCGAGACAAGCTCTTGAACTCATTCAAGCACGAATGCAGTATTTTCTGACGCTTCTGAAGGGACTGCTTTTCGTCTTGCAGAATATCAATGGCGCCAGGTGCAGCAAACATGTCCATGAATTTCTCATCATTCACAGCAAACAAATCCACTCCTAGTGCGACCACAAGCCGGTCCTGGCTGCTCGAATAAAAAGCACAGAATAAACAAAGTCTATTATGATCATCTCTTGGGTGGTAACAACATTTAAAAGAAAATGTACTCTACATTACTAGAATCATGCAAACAAACAACAGGCTTAATTTCCCAAGACATCCCTAAACTTTCGGTTTGCACATAGATCCAAACTAAAACATTGGTAAGAATGTATAAGCAAGACAAAAGCTTGCATTGGTATTTAGTATGTACTGGTGTGATTATGTCTCGATGCATATAACAGTCCTGAACCTTAACTAGTAACTATGGTTGAACCATCACGAAAATGAACTAATTCACTAGTTAAGGCCTTGAGGGTTTCCTGACAGTTATTTGAATCCTTATTTTTATATAAATATGCATGTGCATTGTGCAGACAAATAGTTTTTCTGCAGTTTAGTAAGCCTACCAGGGGGTTAAGAAGCCAGAGTTCAAAGTTGAAGTCACGCTACGCTCAACCAGAACTTCACGTATCCGTGCAAAATGCTGTGCAGCCGAGGAACAAATCTCTGAGTAAGCTGAGCCTGACCTTGAACCAGTATCCCCATTCCCAAATAAAATGCCACCAGCGTTTTGGCCTCTTAATTGGTCTGGATTTCTGTTATTGCCTATTATTCTAGAGTGCCGTTTTCTTGATCCAATATCAATGCAGCGTCCAAGTTCCTTCTTAACTGCAAAATTTCCATCAGGTGGTTGATCAGGGGATGGAGTCTCTGGCACAGTAATTAGGCTTTCGCGAAGGGCTTCTCTTCCTTCTGCAACTTTTCCTGGTGTGGTCTCCTGTGCATTGTTTTCTGGAGGAATGTTTTCTTGGTCCTTCATTATTTCATTGCGTACAACTACAGCCCCATCAGATAACTCAAGACCATATGAGCCAGCTGCAGCATGGTTGTATCTGGGAATGGAGTTTGCACCTGAACCAAAACTACCCAGAAAATCATTCTCGTAACAGACCTGAGAATATGGGCTTGTAACTGAATCAAGATGGTGCCTAACCAGTTGCTTGCACTGTTTTGCAAGATCCTTAATAAATCGATTATAAGTGTGCCTTAAAGCAGCTTGAAAACCTACATACCCATCCATATCTCCAGTTTTACTCCCATCTGCAGGACAAAAGACCAGCTCAAAGTTTTTTAGCTAGTTGAAATGAAGAAGAGACAAACTGTCAATTAGTTAAAAGAAAATAAATAATAAAAAAGAAGACAATGCCAGGAAATAGAGATTTATGCTCCTAAGTCTCACATATAAGAACTTGCAACATATCAGTATAACTATTTGTACTGTATGGCAGCAAATACAACAATGTGGAAAGAGCAAAATGAATATATTAAACTGATAGTTCAGTTTCTCTAACAAAAGCAAAGAAAACCATTAAGTTGGTGAAAATTTAACTAAGGAATTATGTAACATCTTACAGTCCGAATTACGTTGCTGGTTTCTCTCAACAGCAAGATCAAATAGATTCCCCAAAACAAAAGCAAGCCGATCACAAGCTGCATCAAGAAGAGGAGCCAGCCATGACCGAGCAGCAGCACGGGCAATCTCAGCAGCTGCCTCTGTAATTCCCCTACCACCACTTCGGCCAGCATGGGCAAGTAATATATTTGCCACCTGTCACAGGCTCAAACAAGTTATCAACATCAAATACTCTACATTCAATTCTCAGGATCAATTGCTCTAACATGTGAAAGTTACCTTCTCCCTTGATACAGGAGGACATTCGATAGAATATGTAGCACAGCGAAATTCATGCATCACCCTTTCGAAAGCAGCTCCTCCATACAGACGAAGGGTCGCATTAGCAGGTTTTATATTTTCTGTAACTCCTGGCCAGCTCCCAATACCACTCTCTGATTGTTCGTCCTCCGTAGTTTTCCCCCATTGCTCTGGGGAAGGATCTGCTGCTCCATCAATTAGTGCTCTCTTCACGTATATGAAAAAAAGAATCGTGTGTTGAATAAGTTTGAACTTTTAAATTTAAATGCTTGACACTTATTATAGCAACTCAGTACTAAAAGATACCATTATAATTGGCCAAAAATAACACACCATGTGATTGCATATTGCGGCAGCATGCAACATTGCAGATCGCCGAAGATGTGAAACATCAGAAGTAGCCTGTATTTTAGAGTCCATCCTCGCTAATTCATCCGTGACTTCACCACACCGCTGCTCAAGTAAAGCTAATGTTGCTGGAGCAGCTTCTTTGTATCGTTTTTGAAGCTCAAATTCCAAATAATCTCTGAGACATCCAAAACCAATATGAGACCTGAACTTCTCTTCATCAAACCCCCCTTTGACACCATCACGCAAATGACCTAATACTTCTGCATCCACATGCGATATTTGCCTGCGGAATTCATCATTTGAAACGGTGCTCCTCTCCTTAGGCAAGGCCACAAAAAATGGTCGAGTGTTTTCTCCGAGGTATCCACTTGCACTCAAATAACGGTCCACTTCCCACCGATCACTAAACTCCTGAATGAATCAATTCCTTACAATCAAAACTAGAAAAGCTTAAACCACAAAGCATGCAAACAACAAAGAGAATGAATGTAATTTAGAGGGACCAAGCAATTCATGCTAAACCATCAAAACAAGGTTTCCATCATCGTTCAAGTAACTACAAAATGATCTCACTTTTACACATTAATTACTAAAGGCAAACCCTGAAAAGAAAAATGTAGGCATATCACAGATTGATTTGTTATTGTTGGAGCTTTTATAAAACATTCTTCATTTATATTTAATGCTCCATGCCATTCATAAGGAATAGTTGAAATTATATTTATCCAGTTGGAGAAATTTCTTTTACCAAAAAAAAATATATAAAGAAAGCTGAAGCACTCATCAGCACCATGACACCCTCTGTAGCGTAACTAAGGTTACCCTTGGAATGGCCATATGATGATCCACTTTCAAAGCTTCCGTCTAATTTTATTCATTTCATATATTCAAGATTCCATCAATAAGTTATGCTTATGTACTAGTACCTTGAGTCGGTTATCAAATTTGGACACCACAATTATTGTTCGTCTAAGTCTTGGATCAATTTCACGAATAGAGTCCAACCACAAAGATGAGCACCACTCCACACTACTTTGTTGAAGAAACAAAAGAATGCGATGGGGAGGGCTGGCCAATGACTTCACCATTGAGAGAATTTCCTCAGGAGTTCTCTCTGGTTCACCCTTCTTTGCCTGCCAATGCAGTTTCAAACCAAAAAATAAATGAAGGGCAAAAATCAAAGAGTTGCAGAAAAATGAGTAATATCTACATTCTACAGTTACAGAAAATTACCTTGAGAACAAAACCTGGAGTATCAATGATTGTGAGATTAGGACAATGGGCATATTCAGCTCTCATCACAATTGGCTTAGAAGAAACTGCAGTTTTAGTCTTCTTCAAAAGTACCTCGGTTCTTGATTTTATGATCTCTGCGATAGCTGATGCTAAAACAACTGGGTTGCCATATTCTTCAGAATCCTCATCCTGTTTTAAATGTCAAAGTTTAGTATTTAATGGTACCAACTTCTTAAAAATGTGTTTCTATTTGTTCATGTGCAGGCCTAAACGCATATCTGTATATATATTTATACACACACACATTCAGCTATTTAAGAATTAATAATATATATATTTATTCTAATAATTTTTCGGTCTCCCAATATTATAGTGGGAGACCGAAAAATATGTATCAGTTAATAATAGTGACAATCTCATCGACTATAAACAAGACAGTCTCATCGACTATAAACAAGACAAGAACTATGAAACAACCCGGGTCAAATCCCGAGTCTGGAATAAATCTCGGGTCAAATCCCAAGTCTGAATCGAATCAAATCCATCAAAATAAGGCCTCAAACTACTGGCCCAATAGTATCTTCTTGGGTCATCTTAGCCCACCACAGGCTCCCAAAATGTCATGACTTGAAGGTACTATTGATAGTTACTTAATTCCTCACCCCCACTTAAATTTCTGACGTCCCCGTCAGAACAGATCACACACGGCCCAAAGATCTTTGCCTCTCTAGCCATTGTAGGATAATATCTCAAGCTTCAGGTCCCCACCTCCCACCTCCCATCTCTATCAGGATAATACCACCACCTTCGTGTCCCCACCTCCAAAGATCCGTCGATCGGATGACCCGACCCGAGCTTTAGAGAGTCGGCTCGATACCATATGAAACAACCCGTCAAATCCGAAGTGCGGAATAAATCTCGAGTCAAATCCCAAGTCTGAATCGAATCAAATCCATCAAAATAAGGCCTCAAACTACTGGCCCAATAGTATTTTCTTAGGTCATCTTAGCCCACCACAGGCTCCCAAAAGGTCATGACTTGAAGGTACTATTGGTAGTTACTTAATTCCTCATATACAGACAAATTGTCCCCCTATCTTTCGATGTGGGACTGAGGTGTTACAAACTAACTATAAGAATTTTTTTATCCTTGAGTTGATCCTATGATGACAATCTCATCGACTATTTTTCTTCTCCCAAGGCCATTTGATACCTCAAAAGGGGTTACTATTTAATCCCACCTTCCTAATTTGAATTATATAATCTCTCATAAATGACCTCAAAAAAAAATCCATGAAGATGCCATGCCATCTTCAGACTAATCAAAAAGGATTAAAAAAAAGGTGCTTATTGGTAATTAAACTAGTATAAATAAGTTAAATTAGTTCAATCACATGCAACATAATTGTAAACAAACACATCCATAATACTTAAACAAGAGTCTCCGATTATCTACATGAAAAGAGACAAAGCATAAAT
This sequence comes from Panax quinquefolius, assembly GCA_020205615.1. Classification (NCBI taxonomy): domain Eukaryota; kingdom Viridiplantae; phylum Streptophyta; class Magnoliopsida; order Apiales; family Araliaceae; genus Panax; species Panax quinquefolius. Next base: position 123,671,827 of record CM035164.1, on the reverse strand, counting down.
TAAGACGACGTATAATCTTGATATCCTTACAAAAGCGGTGTAGACTCGCATAACTTCTTTCACATTATGTCTTACAGTTTCTTATAATCGTCTCAAATTGACAAAAACTTTCATCAATACAAAAGGTGATGAAATAGTCACTATAACCTTGAGAACATTGTAAGGAACAGAGCTAGCTGATCCATTGAGTTAAAGTAATTCAGTGAGTATAATAAGATAGTTAAGTAATAGGGTATTCCAGTCTTTAACTATTGTTAAGCTGGCCCTTATTGTCTTTTTGCTAAGAGTCTGTTAGATCTGATGTTAGGGAGGTAAGGAGCATGTGCTCAGTGCTCAATCATTTTCTATATTTCTTTTGCTTTGCTGAAGGGAGAGTATATGTATGAGATCTATCACTGTTGGTCAACATTCCTTCACCCATTAATGCCCCGCCCTTTGATTTTTCAACAGTCTACCAACCCTTAAATTTTTGTCCCCTCATTTACTCCTCTTCTCCCATTTCTTCGGCTATAAAAAGGGCAGCAAATGGAAGAAGAAAGACACACCAAAAGCTTTCTACTCTCATCCGAGAGTTTAAGAGAAAAAGAGAATAAAGAGAAAAAGAAAAGGGAGGGTGAGAGAAATCCTATCCGGGAAGGATGGATGAAAGTAATTTCATCCGGGAGAGGGTGGAAGAGAGTTAGAAAAATAGAGAGAGAAAGATAGTTCAAATAATAGGGTGTTTTATTTGGGTTCCATCACATAGTTATTGTGGTGAAGTAATTTGGGTTTGTACTCAAATTAAGACATCTTTGTAATATTCTCTCATATTATTCTAGCGAATTGTTCGGAGTTTGTCCCGTGGTTTTTACCTCTTAGTTTTAGAGGGTTTTCCAAGTAAAATCTTGGTGTCTCGTGGTTGGATATTTTCTACTCATTATTTCCTGCAGTGGTTATTATTTTGGTGGAACTGCGAATTTAATCTGTTTGGCATATAATGATATTTTTATCCGTCTAATTTATCAAAGACAACAATATTTGGGAGGTGATTTTTTCCCAACAACTGGTATCAGAGCTAAGGTTATTTGCGCATCTGTTTTTGATAAATTGTATGGAGGAATCAGTTGGAGCCATGGTTAAATTAGTCTCTTCAAAAGAACACGCGATGACGTGGTGAATTCTCAATGAAGGGTTTGTGTTTCCCTTGAGGTGCTCTTGATGGTGATATTGAATTCTTGATGGGTTAGCCAAGAATTGGTTTCGAGAATGGTAAGCCGAGAATTGGTGATCCACGGTGATTGAAGAAAAGATGATCAATTCATAATGAGAAGTGGATTGATCAAAGTTTGTTCCACCATGTTTCGCAGGAGATAGAACCTCACTAAAAAGGTCTCTAGTGGTGACTAGAGGAAAGAAGATAGACAGTACTCTTTCCACGATGCAGGTGCATGTGGAAGGTGTTGAAGATGGGGGAGTTAGGCGGAAAAAGATGTGGTACAAAGCCATGCAAGATGGAAGAAAAGTCTTGCATGAAAACCACGAGAAGAAAGCTCTTCACTTGAAATGGGTACCAAAAGTGAAGAAAGAAAGTGATAGCTCGCATCCAAAATACAAAGCGGTTGTGAAAGAATTTGACAAGCAAAAATCTGTCAAGTTTGAGTTAGATCCTCCCATCAAGAAAAGCCATGCCGATGAGATAAAGTCGGACGTGAAGAAATTTAAAATTCCAAGAAGCTTGAGTTGAGTCGAGGCTTCGTTGGATTAACTCAAGTAAGGAGTTATGGTTTGACGTCTGAAATTGATCTTGGAAGGTTATCTGAAGCGAGACATAGCATGATTTGAAGAGAAGAATCTACTTGAGTATTTGTTTACTTTTGCGGGGAGCCGTGTTATGGCGATCAAGTTAGAAAATGTATTGCTTTGTCTACTACTGAGTTGACAACGAAATGTTGTGGTTTCTTCAAGAGTTGGATTTGACACAGGAATCGACTCCAAGTGACGGAGTCATGGTGAATACCTCCTCTAATGGGTTCGGAGGGGGAGATTGTCAGTCAAAGTCCTTCACCCATTAAAAGGGTCAAGGAACATATTACCAACCCTTGAATTCTTTGCCTCCTCATTTACTCATCTTCTCCTTTCTCTTGCTATAAAAAGGCAGCAATGCTGCAAAGGAACAACACACCAATTTGAGAGAACTCTCATCCGAGAGTAGAGAGGAAAAGAAAAGAGTGGGTGACAGAAATCCCATCCAGGGAGGATGGATGAAAGTAATCCCATCTGAGAGAGGATGGAAGAGAGCAAGGAAGAGAGAGAAAATAGAGAGAGAGAAAGATAGTTCGAATAAAAGGGTGTTTTATTTGGGTTCCATCACATAGTTATTGTGGTGAAGTAATTTGAGTTTGCACTCAAATTAAGATATCTTTGTTGTAAGACCCCGAATTTTATGAAATAAAAGTATTCAATTTTTCTTATAATTACTATTCAGTAAATGGTTAAATTGATAAAAGTTAAAGTTAAGGGTGATATATGAATTTTTTTTCAAAATAAGCAAGTGGTTATAAAATATTCATTTTTATCGGAGAATATTCGTTTGGTCGTGGAATATTCTTCTTTCAAGAATATTAAATGCGACGGTAGCGCAGACTTGTGTGGGCCCCATAACGAAAGCGATTGGATGAAAAAAAACGATAAGTATAAGTTATTTATAAATAACGGCGTAGTTATTCAAGATTAATCTTTGTTGGAATACCCTTGGTTAAAACACGATGTACAAGTTGTTACACGGTATTATCGATTGCCCATTATTGATTCTTACGTGAAGAAGACACTACTCGATAATTGTTACGGTAATTCTTGCTCAATTATTTTATTTTATTGATTCAATAATTGTTGCGTTGATATTTTATATTCTTCGTTGTTTCAATAATTGTCACTACACGATATTTTCCATTATCGAAGCAATAATTCATATTATTTGAATAATATTATTAGATAACATTATTGGCGATGTCTAGAAAGTTACATACAGGAGAGGTTTGGTCACCTAATCACGCGCAGATGAAGGAGAAATCCTTATTGAAAGCCCTCTTTCCCGAGAGCGGCTACCGTCGATGATTGTGATTACGTAATATTATTTGTGAATAATTAATTATTAATTTATATGATGAGAAAATATTGATTTTATGTGATATAGATGGAAAAATTTTTTAAAGTGACAATTGTTAAAAATTGATATTTTATCTTTTCTGATAAAATAATATTTTATTATATTATATAATAATGGTGATATTTTTACAATGAATGTGGGATATATGAGTATATGAGGAGGAAGAGTATTTTTGTTGCATTAAATGATTAACACATGTTTTGTGTGTCGGTGGACCCCATTTCTTGACTGAAATTTGATTATAGCCTGTAAAATCGTCCGTATGTGGATTTCGGTCAATTTCTGTGTGGAATTTGGAAAAACTTTCTTCTGCAAAGTTGTAGAGAATTGAATTTCCTATAAAAAGTCACGAGATTCGAATTTTCTGATAAAAGGGCTATTTATTATGAATTATTGAAGTTCCGAAATAATTGATTTTTGGAAGTTTAAAATATTATGAAAAACGTTTTTGTTATTGTTTTGGGTGAATGGCTGATGAGTTTGGTCTGGTGTGGTGTGCGTAGGATTATAATTTAATTATAATAATATTTTATTAAATTTTCTGCTTTGGTGTTAAAGCATTTTTCATAAATAGGGTCTTAGGTTAGAATTGAAAATCACACGAAACTAAAGATTTCTCTCTATTTCTCTCTATAATATCGGCGTATTTTTGTGAGTATTTTAGTACTTTGAGTATTGCTATCTGATCTGAAGTTCGTTCAACATTATATCAAGCGTTCGTTCTTCTCGCTTCTTCGAGGTAAGGGATGGTAAGTGATTTTAAGGATTGTAGGGGATGTTATTTTCTTCGTAAGTGATATTATTTCTTGAATATCATTATGTTGAAATATTGGTTTGAACTTTTTATCAAATTTGGAACTTTTCAGTATCGGGGAGTTCTTATTCACGAGTTATTCACGAGTTACTATTCACGCAGTACTATTCACGAAGCGTGATGATGTTTTTGTGAAATTTCTATCTTTTGGTGTCTGAGTTACTATTCACGTATCGGCACTATTCACAAATCTGACATTATTCACGTAAAAATTAAATTTTCTTCTCTCGTGTCCAAGATTATGCATTATGATTCCTATCTTTGATTGGATCTATGTTTTGGTTTTCATTCTTGAATTTTACTCCACTCTGGTTATTTATGAAGTATTTTTGAACTTGGTTTATTTAAAAGTACGAATCCTTAATATTTGTTCTTCTCATTTCATTTGGATTCGTTTTTTTAAAATATTTTGCATCATCCTCAGTGATATAACCGAATATCTTTAGCCTTGTAGTTGCAAAGATGAATGATTTCGATGAATATCTTTGGCTCGTAATGCAAAGATGACATGTTGTTGAATATCTTTGGCATGTAGTGCAAAGATGACTTGTTGATGAATATCTTTGGCACAGTAGTGCAAAGATGACTTGTTGATGAATATCTTTGGCCGTAGTGCGAAGATGAATTCATTAATAAGATTATGAACATGAATGTGATTTGGTATAACCATGATCTTTGATGTTTCGGTGATGAAAATTAACTTTGTCTGGATGAGGAAAGAAATTTTGAACTACAATTACGATTATGAGTTATACACGTGATTGTGGACGAGAATTGTTGATTAATGTTACGAGGATAAAACATTGTTGATGGACTTTTAACATGGAAAGATAATAGATTTTATGGTCTATTTGACTCTTCTAATGGATTGATCGTTCATTGCAACTATGGTTGAAAAGTTTTATCATCTACCATATGTTCTAAATCTACGATTTATTCTTGTTGAAGGCTATTGATAATTTATTTATCTTTAGTCATAATATTCTTTCTTGAAGTTAGTTGTGCTTTCACCCTTTTTTCTTCCAATTCCTTTCGGTAATACTGAGTGTAGCTTGGTCGAGCCCGGGGATAACAGGGAATAGAATCGGTGAGTCATCATTTAGTAGTTATATTTGGTGAATCAACTAGGGTGAGGCGAACCCAACGTTGGAAGGGTGTTTTGCCACTATCATACAAGATGTCTAATGACATACCACCGTCGTGTCATCATAAGACGAGGTTGTGCTTTCATCCACTTCTTTGAGTATATATCTGAGCACTACCTATTTAATCTTGGAGTTTGGTTGAAGTATAATTCTCAATTGCGATTGGTGGAGATAGTTATATGTCGAGAGAAGACTCACCATTGAAAAGAAGATGATAGTAATCTTCTCGTTTTCTTTAGGGTCTATTGGATCAACCAAGGATAATTACGTGGGTATGATATCTATCATTCATGGCCTCCTATGTATGAAGGTTTCTCGAGCACTTCCCAAAGATTTTAATTTCTAAAAAGCATTCTAGATTGTACATTTATGTAAGGTATCAACGTGAGGTGTGTTGTCCATAGTTGGGACAATGAGTCATAGTTGGTATTAAAACTCATGATATATATGTTGTTGTATTTTGCACTGACAATTGTAGTAATAAAGTTGTAGTTATTTTCTGTACCATGTATTTGACGACTCAGAATGGGTTGGATGGATTGGACCTATTTTGGGGGTGTCACATTTGTATTCTCTCATATTATTCTAGTGAATTATTCAGAGTTTGTCCCGTGGTTTTATCCTCTTAGTTTTAGAGGGTTTTCCACGTAAAATCTTGGTGTCTCGTGGTTGGATATTTTCTACTTATTTCCTGCATGGTTATTATTTTGGTGGAACTGCGAATTTAATCTGTTTGGCATATACTGATATTTTTATCCGTCTAATTTATCAAAGACAACAGTATTTGGGAGGTAATTTTTTTCCAACAATCACTTTATTCAAGTATGAATGATAACGAATATACTTTTTCTCTCTATTAACTGCTCTTTCTTCTTCCCCACTCTAGTTCCTCTCTATCTTTGTTCCCTAATTTCTTCTAATTGTACAATTCTGCTTGGCCCATTCCTTACAAATGGTATCAGAGCCTTCGAAACTGCGATTATGGCCACCAATAATCAACGATTGAGCAATTTAGAAACTCATGTTCATGAGTAGACCACACATGTAAGAAACCACAGTTATTCATGTTGCTTCCCTCAACCTTAAATGGTTTAGAATCTGAGGAGGTTCAGCCCTGTGAGGAGGATGAAAATGGGGATTTACTAGCAGAGAATGGGAACCAAGAAGCTCAAATTACACTGCATGCCCTCTCAGGAAACAATACTAATAATACCATCAGATTGTTTGGGATGTCCCACGGAAGATTTATGAGGATATTGGTGGATAATGGCAGCACCAACAATTTCTTAGACACTCAAGCAGCTAAGAGAATTAAGGCTGCAGTCAAGGAAACAAATGCTATCACAGGTGGTTGTGGTAGATGGATTCAAGGTTTCTAGCCATCAACATTGTCCAGAACTTCCTTGGTCTATACAAGGGGAGGAATTCCAAACAGATTTCAGAATACTACCATTAGGTGGTATAGATGCAATTCTGAATGGTGGTACAATCCTCATTTCCATACAGGTTTACAAGCAACTCCTTTTGAAATGCTCTATGGGTATAAACCTCCACACCTCAACTCCCATCAATTTGGACAGATACAAGACCCTACAACCAAGCAGTTTTGTAAAGAGAGATCTCAGTTACTACAGATGTTGAAGCAGCACTTAGTGGAAGCTCAGTCCAGAATAAAGTGCTATGCTGACAAACACAGGACAGAGAGGACTTTTGTTCCAGGTGATATGGTTTATCTTAAGGTTAAGCCTTACACACAAACTTCACTGACCCAGTTAAACATGGGAAAATGGCTCCCAAGTATTATGGACCTTTTCTGGTGGAGGAGAGACTAGGATCGGTGGCATACAAACTTAAACTACCTAGTTATTCCAAGATACATCCAGTTTTTCATGTCTCTTTACTCAAGAAAAAAAATTGGATCCCAATGCACTGCCTCACCCATACTACCCCCTCTGGACTCAGTTGAAGAATCTGTAGTGGAACCAATTGCTATCTTAGAAAGGAAGATGATTAAGAGGAATAATGCGGCTGAAGTGAACGTATTGGTTCAATGGGCAAATTCCCTTCCCTCTTAAGCTACCTGGGAGGACTGGAACCAGTTACACAACAAGTTTCCTCATTTCAACCCTTGAGGACAAGGGCCTTTTTAAAGGGAAGGGAGTGTAAGGAACAGAGCTAGCTGATCCATTGAGTTAAAGTAGTTAAGTGAGTTTAATAAGATAGTTAAGTAATAGGGTATTCCAGTCTTTTAACTATTGTTAAACTGGTCCTTATTGTCTTTTTGCTAAGAGTCTGTTAGAGCCGATGTTAGGGAGGTAAGGAGCATGTGCTCAATGCTCAGTCATTTTCTATATTTCTTTTGCTTTGCTGAAGGGAGAGTATATGTATGAGATCTATCACTTTATTCAGGTATGAATGAATATAAAGAATCTACCTTTTCTCTCTATTAACTGCTCTTCTTCTTCCCCACTCTAGTTCCTCTCTATCTCTGTTCCCTAATTTCTTCTAATTGTACAATTCTGCTTGGCCCATTCCTTACAAACATATTCTGTCAGTATATACTACTACAATATAATAGAAATGGGTCTTATTTTGTAACAACAAATTTGCAAATGGACTCTTACCATTTACATGTATCTATTGATTCTACAATTATGTTTTCAGAAAATTATTTTTTGTTATAAATTAATAGAATTAGCAACTATTGAATAATATGGAACAAAGTTGGCACCTCAAGACTTGTTGAGTAATGAAGATTATTAACATATAGAGCTAAGAGCGTAGCTTCTGACAAATTGGGAATCCTAGGTCAAATTATGTAATCAACTACTCTAAAATTCCCAAAAAATTATTCATATTTAGTCGGGTCAATATGAGATAACCTGAAACTGGCATCGGGGATCCAGTGCAGTCGGATCATGGACCATTTGAAGGATGAGCGGCCGTCTAGTACCCATTTCTACTTCTCGAACATTGAACCGAAACCCTAGAAGGGCTTCAAGGAGTGAGCTTTTTCCATCTGACTGACCTCCGAGAGCAACGATCTCCGGAATCGGAAGCTTCTCTCCGAACGCAACAGACGCAGCTTGCAGGCGATTATAGGCTTCAAATCTGTTTTTGAATTCGGAAGCTAAACGATTTGAAAATGATACAGATGATGATGGCTCGGTTGCAGATTGATGGTTTTTTCTAGTGGTGGTGTTTGGAGTTTTGTTTGGTGTTGTTCCATAATTGTTTGTGTTCGCCATTGGAGAGAGCAGAGTGCAGAGGAGAGAGAAGGACCGAGAGAGGGAAGGGGAAAAGTACTGTTACTTTATTTGAATTTGAAATTGAAATTAATAATTTGGGCCGGGCTGCCCCTAGTAAACGTTGGGCCAACTTGGATTACTATTCCTTCGTCTCAAGTCTCAACTTGCGATTTTTGTCGTGTGGACAAATAAATATATTATTTATTATTTATATGGAGAATATTATGTGTATCTAGAGTAGAACTCATGGGTTGTTTATCGGTTAAAAGGATAATGCTATGTGCATAGTTTGTACACAAAAAATACACCAAGAGTAGAATTATCGATAAAAATGTGTAAAACACTCAATTGCAGGTCACGCTCTCTATTTTTTTTTAAATTTTTTTTATATTGTGTGTGCATAATTTTTTATATATAATTGGTGTCCCTAGCATTACTCCAATCAAAATGTGTCAAACATTCAATTGTAGATCACGCTCCCTATGTACCGTGTGCACAACTTTTTATGTATAGTTAGTGTCTCTAGCATTACTCTATTTATATTTATTTATTTATAACAAAAGCTACAATGTTTTTTCATTTGTACATAAATTTTGTTCGACAAAAATAGTCTTTTTTTTTTAGCTAGTAATAGTATAAAATAATATAATATTTTCAACTTAACACAAATTTACTATTTTCAGCATACTCATTACATTTAAAATATAATATTTTCAGCATACTCATTACATTTAAAAATAAACATAAAAGAAAAAAATACATTTTTAAAATTTATAAATTTTAAAAATATATAACTATGAAACGAGATTGAGTAAATAGAACATTGAATTGCGTGGAAGGTCCATAGTTGAGTACGAAGAATTTTTATTTTTATTTTGAGAATTATAATCCCGGATTATAATTCATGAGATTATAATTTCAAGACTATTAATCCTAAGATTAAATAGTCATACCTATATGTTTGTTTTTTATGGGATTATTCATGGCATAACTTAAAATAATCTCATGTTATGTTTGTTTTTTCAAGATTAATTAAAAGATTGGATTAAAAAAAATACAATTTGACTAGTACACCTTTACTAATAATGACATATTTTAAACTATAATTTAAACTTGTTTATACATCAAAAAATAATGAACAATGATTACATTCATATTATCATATATAGTCGTACCATATAGTTGGATGGGTCAGACACTTGAGATTAATAGTTTAATATCAAATGTAATTCTTGCAAACAAACATAAAAGTTTATATATTGTATTAAAAAAATGAAAATTTTAACTGATCGAGACAATATCGACTTGTGACTAATCAAAATGACACGATAATATTATAAAATTATTGTGATAAGATCTCTTCATGCCTTGTTATATATAACTATTAATTTGTGGGAATAGAAATAATATATAGTCGTTATATCTCTCCGTCTATCTTAGATGAATTAGGAAGGGCTAAACAAATAGTTTATCATGCTGGTTAAAAAAAGAATAAAATATATTGACACTCCCTGTAAATAATTATAATATATAATATTCACCATCTCTCTTATTTTTTAAGTAACAGTCAGTACTCTTCTAGTATACAATTTGTAACATTCACTACCCCTAATGTTGTTAACCAATTAATATCCAAAATTATTTTTAATATAATGTCTAATACACCCTTCAAGTTATAATGTTTAATTTCTCCACTAAATATAAACTTATATATTAAATTTTACTTCACTTGATCTAATTAATTAAATTATGAACTTGTGCAATAAATAACATAAATGTCAAAAAATAATAAATATTCATTTTATCAACAAAATAAAGTTATAAATTTTTTGTTAATTAAATTTCTCAAAATTAAAATTTACGTGATATATATTCAAATATTTTTTATAATTGAAAAGTAAAAATTTAATACCCATAAAATTACAAATTCCAAATATTAAAATTTACGTAAAATAAATTTATTATTACAAAATGAATCTTATTATTGATATAAAAAAGTATTAAAAATTATATTAATTATTTTTCTCATATATTAAACTAAACATAAGTCACACTTAAACATAATGAATTAATGATTTACAGTAAAAATGACAAATGTTGTTATTCAAAAAGAGAAAATATATATTAAAAGAAATATCTTTTTACAAGATAGAGGTAGTAGGCCTGACAAAATATTGTTATGGGTTGGTTTTGGTTTTCAAAATATGGTTATGGTTTCATTTAAGAACTAAAACCATATTAACCATTTTTAATATGGGTTATGTGGGTTGGAACCATATGGTTATGGTTAAAAACCATATTAACCATTTTAAGATGTTTTGACTTTTAAATAAAATTTTTAAAAAATGAAATTAATATATACTATATATAGAGAGAGATGGATATAAGGATAAGGGGTAGGGGTGGGTGTAACAACCCCAAAATAGGTCCATTTCACCCAACCTATTCTGAGTCGTCAAATATATGGTACAGAAAACAACTACAACTTTATTACAACAATTGTCGTACAAAATACAACAACACATATGTTGTGAGTTTGGATACAAATATATACCAACTGTGACTCGTGTCCCAACCGTAATGTGACAAATGTCCCATCAGTGGACAACACCTCACAGTGATACCTACATAAAGGTATAGTCAAAAACTGTTTTAGAAATTAGAATATTTGGGAAGTGCTCAAGAAAATCTTCGTACATGGGAGGTCGTGCTTCCAGGTTATGATAGATATCATATGGCCACATAATTATCCTTGGTTGACCCAATAGACCATAAAGAAAAACGAGAAGATTACTATCATATTCTTTCCAATGGTGAGTCTTCTCTTGACATATCATTATCTCCACTGTCTCTAATTGAGAATTATACTTCAAACAAACAACAAGATTGTAAGACCCCGAAATTTTTTTAAATAAAAAGGAATTTCCTTTATTTATTATTTTGAAATAGTAAGGGTTGATTTGATTAATGTGGATAGTTAAGGGTTAAATACATGAAATATTTTAAAATAAGCAAGTGGTTATAAAATATTCATTTTGTCGGGGAATATTCATTTGGTCGTGGAATATTCGTGCTTGTCGGGGAATATTAAATGCGACAAGTAGCGACCGTAATGTGGGCCCCATAACGAAAAAGCGATTGGATGAGAAAACAATAAATATAAGTTGTTTAAAAATAACGGCGTAATTATTCTTATTTAAGACTGTTGGAATACCCGGTGGTTAAAATACGATGTCTGGCGTGGTTGCACGAAGAGCACCTGGTATTACATGCATTGTTGAATTATTGATCCTTACGTGAAGGCACTACTCAATAATTTTCACAGATGAGCTCTTTATTGATATTTTATTTTATTAATTCAATAATTGATGCGTTGATATTTTATATTATTGTTGTTCAATAATTGTCACCGCACATATCTCCATTATCGGATCAATAATTCATATTATTTGAATAATATTATTAGATAACATTATTGGCAATGTCTAGAAAGTTACATCGAGGAGAGGTTTGGTCACCTAATTGTGTGCCGATGAGGAGATCCTTATTGGAAAGCCCCTTTTCTCAGGAACTACACAGTTGTCATAATTGTGATTCGTAATATTATTTGGAAATAATTAATTATTGATTTATATGATAAGAAAATATTTATTTGATGTGGATATAAATGATGGATTTATTTATGTATTTATAAGTGAAGAAATTAATGATGAGGTGTTTTATCAAGATTTTTGTCGAAATGGAGAACAAAATATGGGATTTTCGTAAAAATTAGTTTATTACTTGATTTTGTAAAATCCATAACTCTTTAATGTATAATGAGTTAAGAGATGAGCCATATATCAAAAGAAAGCCCTAGAAGTAAGCTAACTGTAGAAATTTGAATCACCCAAAAATTCTTTGTAGATATTTCATTGGTGAAATTTTGAATGAAACTGGTCCAAAGGACTAATAGTTCGAAAAAAATTAGTGTTCTTCACTATATTATTGCAGTGAGTTATAAATTTTGATCCGACCGTTGGATCGTTGTAATTTTTGGATATGTTATACATATATAAGTTGAGTATATGTCCACAAATTTTGAACCGTTAAAAATGAGCGTATAATTTATTATGAATTTTAAGAGGTGAATGATTCAAAATTAGGTTTATAAATGATTTTGGTGGAAAATTCTAGAAATGGGTGGGCCCCACTTTTGGTTGTTGGGGAAGATGGCTGATTTTTGGTGGGTGTAATAGTAGCATGTAAAAGTCATCGTGTAGCGAGTCAAGTCTGCTTGATTGTCTTAACATTTTCCTATAAATAGAGGCTAAGTTAGAATTGAAAATCACATCGAAATTCATAATTTTCTCTCTTTTCTCTCTAGATTATCGAGTGTATTTTGTGAGTATTTAGATACTTGGTGAGTTCTTTATTCAATTACAAGTTTCATTTGGAATCACTTGACCTTTCCTTCCGTCTTGATTCTTTGAGGTAAGGGATAGTAAGGGATATTATTTTTTCGTAATGATATTATTTCTTCAATATCATTATTCGAAATGTTGATCTCAAGTTTTATCAAATTTGGAACTTTTTCATGCTCCGGGGTTACTATTCATGAGTTACTATTCACGAGTTACTATTCACGAGTTACTATTCACGAAGTTCTTATTCACGAGTACTATTAAGCGTGAAGATGTTTTTGTGGAATTTCTATCTTTTGGTGTCGAGATTACTATTCACGTGATACTGACCTTTATTCACGTATCTGACACTATTCACCGAAAAATAAAATTTCTTCTTTTAAATCAAAATATCTATTACGGATACTAGCTTTGATTGTATCCATGTTTTGATTATTCTTGAATTTTACACCACTATGATTATTTTTTTGAGGTATTGTTGGACATGGATAAAACAAAGTACTGAATCCTTAATCCTTAATCCTTGTCATTCTCGCTTCAATTGGATTAGTTCTTTAAAATATTTTCATCATCCTCGGTCTTAAATGATGATATTATTGAATATCTTTGGCTGTAGTGCAAAGATGAATGATTTCTGAAGAATATCTTTGGCACATAGTGCAAAGATGAGCAGTGTTTAAATGAACATGATCACCGATGATGAATATCTTTGGCCTTTAGTGCAAAAGATGAGCAGTGTTGAGATGAACATGACCGATTGATGAATATCTTTGATGCATGTAGTGCAAAGATGAATATTTGATTTGAGATGAATATTGATTGATGTTACGAGGATAAAATATTGATGATGGATTTAAATTCATAGATTATAGTAGATTTCATTCTCTACGTAACTCTTCATGAATTATTATTTCAACTGCGAATATTGATCTCAAACTTGTTGTCTATTGTATTCTATCGATTTTTCCTGTTGGAGACTAACGATAATTTGTTGTATATTATCTTAGTCATAGTATTCTTCTTTGGGCTAGTTGAGCTCACCCTTTTCCTTGTTGTTCCATTTTTCTTCTCGTGGAGGCGAGAATGTAACGAGTACTAGTCGGGGTATGGAATGAAGGTTCTAGAGAGAGTTGTTTAGTAGTCCTCACCATTTTTGTAGAATAATGTATCAATAATTATGATGGGGATTTATTTGCGTGTGGATATTGTCTGTAAGACAATATTATATTTAAACTCATTATATATTGTGTCGTATTTCACACGACATTTGTATTATTGAAGTTGTAGTTTGCTTCTTGTACCATGTATTTGGCGACTCGGAATGGGTGTTGTGTATACCTATTTTGGGGGGCGTCCACAATTGATATCGAGCTTAGGGATATGATCTCCAAGGAGATCGAGGAATAGAACTAGGAGGGTAGAGACGAGTAAATCCTTCATTTAGTGTGTCCTACCTAAGCTTATTTGTTAGTTGGTCAAGATATATAGGGATATTATGTGATATATTGATTTCCTTAATTAACCCTTGTTTTATGGCGGTGTTTGAGAATGTCGAATGAGAATATTAACGATGGAGTAAATGAGGCCGTGGAGATGCTGTCTTTACCAACGAGGAGAGCGTCAACAATTTGGTAATGTTCCTCCTATGAACAACACCATTGAAAGCGAGATGATGAGCGAGGGATGTTTAGAAGTTTTTGCGATTCATGCAAAATTAGATGAGGAGACTCGTGTTCAAAATACGGAGGAAATGATAGCAATTCACGGGTGGTCACAAATGCAGCGCTTCAAAGAGTTGGGACCACCAAATTTAAGGAAAGCGAGATCCGATCATGCGCGGAAACATGGGTTGGATGGAATGGACCTATTTTGGGGTTGTTATATTTGGTATCGAGCCTTTATCTGGTGACTTCCTTTGTGGAATTTACTGGCCGGACTCTACTATAGGGACGTCATATTCGATGCGATAGTAAATCGATAGGTGTCATTGTGACGTCTTATCCAAGATTGGGATATGAGTCACAGTTGAGAGCAACCTAAGTCGATGTCGAAATACGTAGCTTTCGGAGGCTTAGTTGGTTATTATCGAGATTCGTTGAAGGATATTCTCGAATCGCTATTCCATTATCGCAAATGACTCGTAGAGATACAAAATTCGAATGGAGCGAGGAATGTGGGAAGAGCTTGAAGAACTCGAGAGAGACTCATTTCGGCACATGTTCGACCCATGCCATCCTGGAAAAGCGAACGTGGTAGCGGACGTGTTGAGTAGAAAATCGTATATAAGTACGAAGTACGATATTGTCAAAGACTAATTTCAGTATAATTTACAAATAATAGAGATGGAGATGAAAACTCTAGGTACCCATGTGATGATATACGAGTATAATCGACTTTAATCGATTAAGTTAAAGTTTCTTTCGAGCCACCGGCCCGGAGCTGATGCGTATGAAGAAGAAAGTACAAGAAGGAGCTATTTCGGGCGAGAATTGATGAAGAAGGAATACTTGAGTCCACTCTGAACTTTGTGTTCTAACGACTCTAATTTGAAGTACAAGATTATGATGGAGGTACACAATACACCATTTGCAATCCATCCTGGAAGTACTAAAATGTATCGTGATCTTGACATACATTTGGTGGAACAATATGAAGAGAGATTACAAAGTTTATCTCGATGTGTTTAACTTTACCAACGTGTAAAGGCGGAGCATCTAGTACCTAAGGGTCCGTTGCAACCACTTGAGATTCCGAAATGGAAGTGGGAACATATTACCATGGATTTACGTTACGGGTCTTCCTACGGTTTCTCAAGGCATCAATGCTATTTGGGTTATTGTTGATAGATTAACCAAGTCTGCTCATTTCTTTGCCGATCGGAGACTTATTCACTTGAACGTCTTCTTTGTACGTATGCGTGAATGAGATTGTGAGGTTGCATGGCATGCTGTATCCATTGTTTGGATCGTGACCCAAGATTCACTTCAAGATTTTGGGTTAGCTTGCAAAAAGCTATGGGCACGCAGATTTGCGATTTAGTTCGGCGACCATCCCCAAACGGACTACCAGACAATCGAGAGGACTATTCAAACTCTTGAAGATATATTAAGACTCATGTCCTGAACTTCAAGGGTAGTTGGGATAAGTATTTACCATTGGTGGAATTCTCCTACAACAACAGTTTATCGGCCAAGTATAGGTGTGGCTCCATTCAAGCATTATATGGATGAAAATGTCGTTCTCCAATATGTTGGGATGAGGTGGGTGAAGCAACATTGTTGGGACCCGAGTTAGTACGTATGACTACCGAAAAGATCCAAATGATTCGACAACGTATACAAACGGCACAAGATCGACAAAAGAGAGTTATGCGGATCTTCATCGAAAGGGCGTGGAATTTAGTGTAGGGATCATGTATTATTATTGCGAGTTGTTCCATGGAAGGGAGTTACAAGATTTGGGAAGAGAGAAAGCTCAATCCACGATTTATTGGTCCATTTCAAATTCTTGATGGAGTAGGTAGAAATGTAGCCTATGACTTGCGTTACCTCCAAGTATGTCTAAATGTTCATAATGTGTTTCACATATCATGTACTTAAATAAATATGTGAAAGACCCGAACCACGTTATAGAGTTAGAACCGCATGCGAGATAGCCAAAGACTTAACGTGTGAGGAGGTACTGTCAAGATTTTGGATAGGAAGGAGCATGTCCTACGCCAAGAAAGGTCATACCACAAGTTAAAGTTTTGTGGAGGAATCATGCTTTATAGAGGAAATGACACAGGAATTGGAAACGGAAATGAAAGCGAGGTATCCTCACCTTTTCAAACACCAGTGCGTTAAATCGAATTTCGAGGGACGAAATTTCATAAGGAGGGAGGTTGTAAGACCCCAAAATTTTTTAAATAAAAGGAATTTCCTTTATTTATTATTTTGAAATAGTAAGGGTTGATTTGATTAATGTGGATAGTTAAGGGGTTAAATACGCAAATATTTTAAAATAAGCAAGTGGTTATAAAATATTCATTTTGTGCTTAGGGAATATTCGTTTGGTGGTGGAATATTATTAAATGCTTCGTCGAATATTATTATGCATGACGACGACGACCACCATGTGGGCCCCATAACGAAAGCGATTGGATGAGGAAACGACAAATATAAGTTGTTTAAAAATAGCGGCGTAATTGTTACTGTTAAGACATTGGAATACCCGGTGGTTAAAATCTGATGTCTGGCGCGCGGGTCGTTGCACAAGACAGCTACGGTATTACATGTATTGTTGAATTATTGATCCTTACGTGAAGGCCTTTACTACTCAATAATTTTCACGATGAATTCTTTATTCAATATTTTATTTTATTAATTCAATAATTGATGCGTTGATATTTTATATTATTGTTGTTCAATAATTGTCACTTTGATATCTCTATTATCGGATCAATAATTCATATTATTTGAATAATATTATTAGATAACATTATTGGCAATGTCTAGAAAGTTACATCGAGGAGAGGTTTGGTCACCTAATTGCGCGCCCGATAGGAGAGATCCTTATTGGAAAGCCTCCTTTCACGAGGAGCTGCTGGTTGTCATAATTGTGATTACGTAATATTATTTGGAAATAATTAATTATTGATTTATATGATAAGAAAATATTTATTTGATGTGGATATAAATGATGGATTTATTTATGTATTTATAAGTGAAGGAATTAATGATGAGGTGTTTTATCGGTATTTGTCGAAATGGAGAACAAAATATGGGATTTTCGTAAAAATTAGTTTATTACTTGATTTTGTAAAATCCATAACTCTTTTGTGTATAATGAGTTAAGAGATGAGCCATATATCAAAAGAAAGCCCTAGAAGTAAGCTAATCAGTAGAAATTTGAATCACCCAAAATTCTTTGTAGATATTTCGTGGTGAAATTTTGAATGAAATCGGTCCAAGGACTAATAGTCCGAAAAAATTAAAGTTCTTCAAACTATATTAAAGTGAGTTATAAATTTTGATCCGACCGTTGGATCGTTGTAATTTTTGGATATGTTATACATATATAAGTTGAGTATATGTCCACAAATTTTGAACCATTAAAAATGAGCGTATAATTTATTATGAATTTTAAGAGGTGAATGATTCAAAAATTAGGTTTATAAATGATTTTGGTGGAAAATTCTAGAAATGGGTGGGCCCCACTTTTGGTTGTTGGGGAAGATGGCTGATTTTTGGTGGGTGTAATAGTAATGGTAAAGCCATCGGTAGCGGTGTCAAGTCTGCTGCTTTGCGTGCTTAACATTTTCCAATAAATAGAGGCTAAGTTAGAATTGAAAATCACACCGAAATTCATAAGTTTTCTCTCTTTTTCTTTCTAGATTATCGAGTGTATTTTGTGAGTATTTAGATACTTGGTGAGTTGCTGTTCAGTACAAGTTTCATTTGGAATCACTTCCAACCTTTCCTTCCGAAGTACTAATTCTTTGAGGTAAGGGATAGTAAGGGATATTATTTTTTTTCGTAATGATATTATTTCTTGATATCATTATCTTTGAAATGTTGATCTGAAGTTTTATCAAATTTGGAACTTTTTCATGTCGGGTTACTTATTCATGAGTTCTTATTCACGAGTTACTATTCACGAGTTACTTATTCACGATTCTTATTCACGAGTACTATTAAGCTGAAGCGTGAAGATGTTTTTGTGGAATTTCTATCTTTTGGTGTCGAGATTCTTATTCACGTATACTGCACTATTCACGATATCTGACACTATTCAATTTAAAAATAAAATTTCTTCTTTTAGTCAAAATATCTATTCGGATACTAGCTTTGATTGTATCCATGTTTTGATTATTCTTGAATTTTACACCACTATGATTATTTTTGAGGTATTGTTGGACATGGATAAAACAAAATCTGAATCCTTAATCCTTAATCCTTGTCATTCTGCTTCACTTTGGATTCGTTCTTTAAAAATATTTTCATCATCCTCGGTCTTAAATGATGATATTATTGAATATCTTTGGCCATAGTCACAAAGATGAATGATTTCTGAAGAATATCTTTGGCACAGTAGTGCAAAGATGAGCAGTGTTTAAATGAACATGACCGATGATGAATATCTTTGGCCTTTAGTGCAAAGATGAACAGTGTTGAGATGAACATGATGGATTGATGAATATCTTTGGCTCATAGTGCAAAGATGAATATTTGATTTGAGATGAATATTGATTGATGTTACAGAGGATAAAATATTGATGATGGACCGTTAAATTCATAGATTATAGTAGATTTCATTCTCTACGTAACTCTTCTATGAATTATTATTTCCGCTATTGAATATTGATCCGAAACTTGTTGTCTATTGTATTCTATCGATTTTTTTCCTGTTGGAGACTAACGATAATTTGTTGTATATTATCTTAGTCATAGTATTCTTTACCGGGCTAGTTGAGCTCACCCTTTTCTCGTTGTTCCATTTTTCTTCTCGGGAGGCGAGAATGTAATGAGTACTAGCTAGTGGGGTATGGAATGAAGGTTCTAGAGAGAGTTGTTTAGTAGTCCTCACCATTTTGTAGAATAATGTATCAATAATTATGATGGGGATTTATTTGCGTGTGGATATTGTCTAGAAGACAATATTATATTTAAACTCATTAAGATATATTGTCGTATTTCACACGACATTTGTATTATTGAAGTTGTAGTTTGCTTCTTGTACCATGTATTTGGCGACTCGAAATGGGTGTTGTGTATACCTATTTTGGGGGCGTCACAAAGATCATATAGGTAGTCTTGGCGTAGATATACTCGATGAAGTGGATGTGCACAACCACGCCTTATGATGACACGAGGTTGTATGTCTTTAGACATCTTGTATGATAGTGGCAAAACACCCTTCCAACGTTGGGTTCGCTTTCACCCTATTTGATTCACCAAATATAACTCTTGAATGATGACCACCGCTCTATTCCCTCACTTCCCGCCGAATTCCACCCACACTCTTATTACATTCGAAAAGAATTGTGAAGCAAAAGGGTGAGCACAACTAGCTCAGTAAACAATATTATGACTAAAGATAATTAAATTATCAATAGCCTTCATCAATAATAAATCGAGATTTAGAACATATGGTAGATGATAAAAAATTTCAACCATAGTTGCGTGGAATGAAGCGATCCATTAGAAGAGTCAAATAGACTATAAAGTCTATTATCTTCTCCATGTTAAAAAATCCACCAACAATGTTTTATCCTCGTAACATCAATCAACAATTACGGTCCACAATCATATGAATAACTCATAATCATAATTGTAGTTCTAAATTCCTTTTCTCATCCGGAGACAAAGATAATTTTCATCACCTATCTTTACCCTAAACATCAAAGATCATGGTTACACCAAATCACATTTCTGCTCATAATCATACTAATAACTTCATCTTCTTGACTACTACCAAATATATTTCGTCAACGGTTCATCTTTGCACTCTTCGCCAAAGATATTCAACGTATCATCTTTGCCTACGAATCAAAGATATTCATCAACAATTCATCTTTGCACTACAGCCAAAGATATTCCTCAACAGCTCATATTTGCACTACAGGGCCAAATATATTCATCAACAGCTCATATTTGCACTACTGGGCCAAATATATTATTTTCTCAAAGAAATATATAATCATTTCGAAATTTATATAAACAATAATTATAATCATGTTGATCAATTCACCTTTGCACTTAAGCTAAAGATATTCAATTATAAATTCAATGGTCATGATCATACCAGTCAACAATTCAACTTTGCACTACTGGCCAAAGAGAACCCATAGTGATGATCATACCAAAAATCTACCCATCTTTACACTCAAGTCAAAGAGAAATATCATCATTAAGGTTATAAAAATGTTATATATAATAGTAAAATCAATATAATTAAAACATCTAGATTTAATCTCAAGAGTAATATTCATAAATCAACTATAATTTGGTTAGAAAAAGAAACCAATTTTGTCATGAATAGTAACTCGTGAATAGTAACTCATGAATAGTAAACCCGACACAAAAGGTAGAAATTCCACAATAAAATTCATACCAATATTTTGGTATAATGATATTGAAATAACGTTTCTTAAACTTATAAATAATTTATTTTAATTGTTTACACTTTACACTAAATAATGCATTTAATCATCCTAAAATTCCAAACTCATAAGATTTCATCACCAATAACCAAAACCCTCATAAAAAATCTGCATATACCTCATATAGAATTCTCAAGCCATAAAATCCTATTTTCCAATTTTCTTACTTCACATAACATATTTAATTCATTTACTCATAACTAGTTCATTTTCATGTAAAATACCGAATCAGTACAAACAAATTTTCTTTTCTGAGATTTAGTAGAATATAGTCCCATATTGAACATATATTTTTCTCAGAATTTTTAAAATCATTTACTATTTTTCATATGGCCAAAAGCAAATTTTAATATTTAGATATTTATCAAAAATTGTACTTTTATCCAAAAATTTTGAAATTTACAGAGTATACTTCTATCATATACATGTACTTCCAATAAAAATTTTACCAATTTTGGAGTTAACCACAAGGAGTTATAAGCGGTTACTTTTAAAATAGTATTTTCTCATAAAATTCACAACTCTTAATATATACATCCAAAAATAGCCATTTTTGGACACAATCAAGAAAACTCATTAAATTATCATTTTAAATTTTTCCAGAATTTTTTGAAGGTCAGAAAAATTACAAAACTGAAAAACATAACAACCCTTAAAATCCCTTACCTCAAAAGATCGAAGACTTACGACTAGATATCTGGATATATTATTTGAAGGAAACTTGCAGACGATGAATAGCAACTCACCAAGTATCTAAATACTCACAAAATACACTCGATAATCTAGAGAGAAAAATAGAAAACTTATGAATTACGGTGTGATTTTCAATTCTAATTTAGCCCTCTATTTATAGAAAAAATGTTAAGACGCAAAACGCACTTGACTGCTACCATTTGTTTTACTCGCTACTATTCCACCCACCAAAAATCAGCCATCTTGCCCAACAACCAAAAGTGGGGCCCACCCATTTCTAGAATTTTCCAAAGAAAATCATTTATAAACCTAATTTAGAATCACCACCTCTTAAAATTCATAACAAATCATTCGTTCATTTTTAACGGTTCAAAATTTGTGAACATATACTCAACTTATGTGTGTATAACATATCCAAAAATCACAACGATCCAACGATCAGATTAAAAATTATAACTCACACAATAAAGCTGTAAGAACACTGATTTGATCTTTTAATACCTCCAATCCGATAAAATACTGATAAAATACCTCAACATTAATTCCTTCATTTATAACCACATAATAAATCCATCATTTATATCCACATCAAATAAATATTTTATTATTATATAAATCAATAATTAATTATTCATAAATAATATTATAGAATCACAATAATGACAACCAGGCAGTTCCCAGGAAAGAGAGGGCTTTCCGATAAGAATTTCTCCTTACTAGCGCGCAATTAGGTGACCAAACCTCTCCTCGATGAAACTTTCTAGACATTGCCAATAATGCTATCTAATAATATTATTCAAATAATATGAATTATTGATCCGATAATAGAGATATTTGTGCGTGTGACAATTATTGAAATAACAATAATATAAAATATCAACGCAGCAATTATTGAATCAATAAAATAAAATATTGAACAGTAATTACTGTAACAATTATTGAGTAGTGCCTTCTCATGTAAGAATCAATAATTGAAAAAAATCTGCAGTAATCTGAGTGTCTTCTTTGCAACAACGCGTATTACTTACTTTACCAACCGGGTATTCCAACAGTGTTAACGGTAACGATTACGTCGTTATTTATAAAAACTCAATTTTATCGTTTTCTTCATCCGATAGTTATTCTTTTAGGGGGCCCACAAATGGGTGCGCCGTCGTACGAATAATCCCCGACAGAAAGAATATTCCACCACCAAACGAATATTCCCCGACAAAAATGAATATTTTATAACCACTTGCGTATTTTGAAAAGTTTGCACATTTCACTCATAACCAAAGAATTATATCAAATTAACACCTTATTATTCACAATAATAAATAGAGGAAATTTAATTTTATTCATTAAAAAGTTGGGGTCTTACAGTGGGGGTGCGGGTGGGGTGGGGTAGGGGTGGGGTGGGTAGGGGTAGAGGGTGAGTGGTGTATGCATAATCGCTTAATATTAATTTTTTTTGGGAGTAGTGGGGGTAGGGTGGGTGGGGGTAGAGGATGAGGTGTATACATAATTGTGACGCCCCCAAAATAGGTATACATCACCCATCTTAAGTCGCCAAATACATGGTACAAAATTTAAATACAACTTAATTATACAACAGTTGTGTAAAATACGACTAAACATATGCTGTGAGTTTTAATACAAATATTGTCATCTGTAGATATATAAAACTCAATGGGGTCCTCATTACATTTATTATCACACTATTTCACAGAATAGTGAGGACTACTAATGCACCATCTATGACCATCACTCTGTTTTCCCCGACTAGTCCCTGCTACGTTCTCATTTTCTAAAGAGAATAATGAAAGAAAAAGGGTGAGCTCAACTAGCCCAGTAAGAAATATTATGACTAAGATAATGCAGAATAAATTATCGTTAGCCTTCAACAGTGTTAAACTGATACAATATAACAAACATCAAGTTTAATTGCAGCGGAACAAGCAATCCATTAGAAGAGTCAAGTAGATAATAAAATCTACTATCTTCTATGATTTAAAAGGTTTTTTTATCATTTTTATCGCTGAGACTCTGCTTAATAAATAATCCACATCACCAAATCATCCCTATACTACATGTCAATGATATTCTTTAGTATCACGACCACGAATTATCCATGCACTACGAGCCAAAGATAATCGTGTTTTCATCAACGGTCCTGATCATGCCATAAAACAATTCATCTTTTCACCATTGGCCGAAGAGAATCCATAGTCATAATCATACTAAAAATTGTCCATCAATGCACTACGGGCCAATGAGGATTTTTTTCACACATTTGTAACATTATGGTCATGATTATACTGAATAATCCCTGGTCATAATCATATCAAGTCCATCTATGCACTACAGGCCACAGATAACTTTCAACATAATATAAACATGAGGATGATGACAATGACATAATAATTCAATAAAACCAGTTCAAGAATTAATTTATCCAGGAACCAATAACATCCAAATTGTCAACATGATACTGCTTTGTGGAGTAAAAATTCAAGAATGCTCAGAAGAATATTTCCATGAAAAGATAATGGATGAAGCGCAAATATCAAGGATATTTCACTAATTTCATGGAGTATAGAAGTCAAAACTTTAACCAACTGGGTATAATAAAGAATGGAATAACAAAAAAATCACCGAGAAATGCGATAGACCACACGCACGGTTTATTCCAATGTATAATAAATAATGAAACCAGTCAATGCGTAAAAAGCACGAGATAGGATATTCCAACGAATAATAAATAATGGAACCAGTCAAGCGTAATACGACCGCAAGCGAGGATATTCCTACTGAATAATAAATAATGGAATAACGTAAGAATTTCACCACGTGTATGCGATTTGGCAAAAGCAAAGTTATTTCAACATAATGATAAATATTGGAATAACAGAAGAATTTCACCAAGTATAGGGTATCCCGCGTATACAGGTTATTCCAACAGAATAATAAAGAATGGAATAACAGAAGTTCTCTTCACGAATAAGAAAGAAAGAATACCCCTTACGAGTACAACAAATAATATCCCTTACCTTTGAAAGAAGAGTATTACATTTGGTAGGCGAGGATATACTCAAGAAAACTTACACTACGCTTCAAAACTTTCTTAAACTCTAAAAAGAAATACGCCAAGATTATAAAAGAATAACTCTCTATAGTTTCTCTCTCTAGTTTCAAAGTGAATTCGTAAGAAATAATGAAGGAATGAGCTTCTATTTATGAAGAATGGATTGTAGTAATAGTAATTAATTCATGAAACGATCCAGTTGATTTACTTTTAATCGGACGGTCCATATTTAAAGCAATTTTTTTAAAATAAAATATAATATATTCTATTTATAATCTAATAAAACGAATAACTTTATAAAAATATTTTGTTTTATATAAAAAGATTTTACTATGCAAAATACTATGTCAGTACTTTATATGACACTATCATAATAAGATATAATATATTCTAATTATTATACAATAAAACAAATAACTTTATAAAAGTATTACATTTTATATAAAAAAATATTACTATACAAAAACACTATGCATAATAGAATATTATATATTCTATTTATAGTCTAATAAAACGAATAACTTTATAAAAGTATTACATTTTTTATATAAAAAGTTTTTCATTTTTTATTATATTAATAATACTAATAAAACAAAAGCGAGTGACTTCTCACGTAAGCATCGATGTCAATCTTGTGTCTTCTTATCTGCGATCACGCGTATTCTTGTACTTTTAATTTGGGTGTTTCAACAGTTAACGGTAAAACTTCGTAGTTATTTTCATAAAAATATTTTTCATTTTTCAATCAGATGATAATTACATTGTGGGGTCCACCATGATTATACTGTCAATCGTCTGGATATTCCTCGACAAAAAGAATATTCTCAGATCCGATCGAATATTATCTGACAACTTACAAACTTTTCAAAATTTATATATACTACCACAACTATAACACTATCTCAAATCCACACCATAATATTCAAAAAATATTTGAAAATTAAATCTTTATTCATAAAATCTGGGGTCTCACAATAATCACATAATATTATTTTTTTTGGTGGAGGTGGGGGTGGGTGGGGTAGGGGTGTGTGAGGTGGGGGTAAGGGGTGTATACATTGTAAGAGCCCAACTTTTATAAATAAAGATGAATTTTCTATAAATATCATTTTTGAATATTATGGAGTAAATTGATATAATGTTATAGCTGTGGGTAATATTTATAAATTTTGCAAAGTACGCAAGTTGTTATATAATATTCGATTAGTGGAGAATATTCGCTTTTAACAGGAATATTTGTACAAGCAAGACAATCATTGGTGGACCCCACAACGGAATTATTATCCGATTGAGAAAACGACAAAAATACTTTTTATGAAAATAACTACTTAGTTTTACTGTTAATCGTTGAAACACCCTTGTTGTTAAAAAGCACAAGAATAATGTGGTTGCAAAGTAAAGACACAAGATTAATTATTGATACTTATGTGATAAGTCACTCGGCTTTGTTTTATTGGTATTATTAATGTAGTAAAATAGAAAAACTTTTTATATAAAAATGTAATACTTTTATAAAGTTATTCGCTTTTATTAGGCTAATAAGAAAATCTTTTTATATAAAAATGTAATACTTTTATAAAGTTATCTGCTTTATTAGACAATAATTAGAATATATTATATTTTATTATGCATAGTATTTGCATAGTGCTGCATAGTATTTGCAGATAGTAAAATTTTTATAAAGTTATTCGTTTTATTAGATTATAAATAGAATATATTATATTATATTTAAAAATTTTTGCTTTAAATATGGACCGTCGATTAAAAATAAATTTAAAGAAGACCAGATTTTATGAAATAAAAGTATTCAATTTTTCTTATAATTATTATTCAGTAAATGGTTAAATTGATAACAAGTTAAAGTTAAGGGTGATATATATAAATTTTTCAAAATACGCAAGTGGTTATAAAATATTCATTGTTGTTTGGGAATATTCGTTTGGTGGTGGAATAATCTTTTTGTCGAGAATATCCGTATGCAGCCCAGTGCGATCATTTGTGGGTCCCATAACTAATAACTGTCGGATGAAGAAAATGACAAATTTGAGTTTTTTATAAATAACGGGCGTAGTTATTACTGAATTAACACTTTGTTGGAATACCGGTGGTTATAATACAAGATGTCTGGCGTGTTCGTTGCTGAAGATTACACTTGCGATTGCACAATATTTTTAAATTATTGATTCTTACGTAGAAAGACACTACTCAATAATTATTACGATAATTATCGCTCAATATTTTATTTTATTGGTTCAATAATTGCTGCGTTGATATTGTATATTATTGTTGTTTCAATAATTATCACTGCATAGTATCTCCATTATCAGATCAATAATTCATATTATTTGGAATAATATTATTAGATAACATTATTGGCAATGTCTAGAAAGTTCTGTCAAAGAGAGGTTTGGTCACCTAATTGCGCACTAGTAAGGAATTTTTTTTATTGGAAAGTCCCCTCTTTCCTGGGAACTGCCTGGTTGTCATTATTGTGATTCTGTAATATTATTTGTGAATAATTAATTATTGATTTATATGATAAGGAAATATTTATTTGATGTGGATATAAATGATGAATTTATTTATGTGGTTATAAATAAAAGAGTTAATGTTGAGGTGTTTTATCAGTATTTTGTCAGATCGGAGGTATTAAAAGATCAAATCAGTGTTCTTACAGTTTTATTGTGTGAGTTATAATTTTTAATCGTAGTTGGATCTTTGTGATTTTTGGATATGTTATACATATATAAGTTGAGTATATGTTCACAAATTTTGAACCGTTAAAATGAAATCGAATGATTTGTTATGAATTTTAAGAGGTGGTGATTCGGAAATTAGGTTTATAAATGATTTTCTTTGGAAAATTCTAGAAATGGGTGGGCCCCACTTTTGGTTGTTGGGGAAGATGGCTGATTTTTGGTGGGTGGAATAGTAGCGGTAAAGCCATCGGTAGCGGAAGTCAAGTCTGCTTGGCGTCTTAATATTTTCCTATAAATAGAGGGCTAAGTTAGAATTGAAAATCACACCGAATTCATAAGTTTTCTCTTTTTCTCTCTAGATTATCGAGTGTATTTTGTGAGTATTTAGATACTTGGTGAGTTGCTATTCATCGGTCTGCAGTTTCCTTTAAGCGTCATATCCGATATCCGATCGGAAGTCTTTTTTTTTTGAGGTAAGGGATAGTAAGGGATATTAAGGGATATTATATTCTTCATAATGATGTTATTCTTTCAATATCATTATCTTCGACATATTGGTATGGATCTTATTGTGGAATTTCTACCTTTTTGAGTCTGGGTTACTATTCACGTATCGGCACTATTCACGATACTCTGAGACTATTTACGATATGACATTATTTACGTATACGATACTATGTATTATAATCTGAAGTATTATTCACGAGTTACTATTCACGGGTACTATTCACGACAAAAATTGGTTTCTTTTTCTGACCAAATTATCGTTGATTTATGATTGTTGCTCTTGAAAATAAATGCAGTTGTTGTGACGCCCCCAAAATAGGTATACATCACCTATTTTGAGTCGCCAAATACATGGTACAGAATATAAATACAATCTTAATTATACAACAAGAGAGCTGTGAGTTGAAATACAAATACTATCTTCTAAACAATATCCACTCTCAGAATAAGTCCTCATTACATTTATTGTCACACTATTTAACGAATAGTGAGGACTACTAGCTAATACTATCATCCCGACCATCACTCCGTTCCCCACTCGTCCCAATCGACACGTTCTCATTTCCTGAAGAGAATAGTGAAAGAAAGGGTGAGCTCAACTATCCTAGTAAGAAATAATATGACTAAGATAATGCAGATTAAATTATCATTAGCCTTCAACAGTGTTAAACTGATAAAATATAACAACATCAAGTTTAACTGCAGCGGAACAAGCAATCCATTAAAAGAGTCAAGTAGAGAATAAAATCTACTATCTTTTATGATTTAAAAGGTTTTCATCACTTTTATCATTTGGGACTCGACAATAATAAATAATCCACATCACCGAATTACCCTGCACTACGGCCGAGGATATTCTTTAATATCACGACCACAAATTATCCATGCACTACTGCCGAGGACATTCGTGTATTCATCAATGGTCATGATCATGCTAACAATCATCCATCAATGCTCTACGAGCCAATGAGGACATTTACCATATCATTTGTAACATTACTATGTATGATTATACTTGAATAATCCTCAGTCATAATCATCATACCAAGTCCATCTATGCACTACAGTCACGATGACTTTCAAAACAAATATAAACATGAGGATGATGATAATAATATAAGAATTCAATAAAACAAATTCAAGATTTAATTTATTCAGGAACTAATAACGTCCAAGTTGTCAACATGATCTTGCTTTTGCAAGAAAATTCAGAATGCTCGAAGAATATTTCCATGAAAAGATATTGGATGAAGCGCGAATATCAAGAATATTCCACTAATTTCATGGACTATAGAAGTCAAAACTTTAACCAATTTGAGTATAATAAGGAATGGAATAACAAAAGAAATCACCGAGCATGCGATAGATCGCATGCAGGTGAGTTATTCCAACAAAATAATAATTAATCTAACCACGTCCGTACGTAAAACGCATGCATGAGGATATTCAATGTAATAATAAAGATGAAATCAGTCCTAAGCGTTGTTGCATGTTGAGTTCCTTTTGAGTGAAGAAATATTTGAGACTTTTATGATCCGTAAAGATCTCCACTTTCTCCCATACAAGTAATGCCTCCAAATTTTAAGTCACGAAGACAACAAATGCTAACTATAGATCGTGAGTAGGATAATTCCTCTTATATTCTTTGAGTTGTCTTGAGGCATAAAGGCTATGACTTTCCCATGTTGCATGAGAACACATCCTAACCCTTTGCCGAAGCATCACGGTAGATGACAAATCCTTCGAGCGGATGGTATTGTCGTAACAGTCTTGAAATGAGTCTCCTCTTGAGTTCTTGAAAACTCTTCTCACATTCTTCGCTCCAACCGAACTTTGTATCTTTCCAAGTCAATTTGAGTGGAGTAGCGATTCGAAAAATCTTTCCACGAATCTCCTCGATAATAACCAAATTCGTCCGAGAAAGCTACGTGCTTGATCATCGATTTAGGTTGCTCCCGACTTTGAATAGCTTCAATCTTTCTTGTCAACAGATATTCCATGACTTGATACTACGTGTCCAAGGAATGCTACTTCCTCAAGCGAACTCGCATTTCTTTAACTTGGCATAAAGCTTGTATTCACGAAGCTTTTGGAGTGTCGACCTCAAGTGTTGCTTCATGATCTTCACGACTTTTGGAATAAATAAGGATGTCATCAATAAAGACGACCACAAAGTGATCCAAATATTCCTTGAATACTCGATTCATCATATCCATGAAGGCGTTAGGGCATTAGTCAATCCAAAGGACATGACTAGGAATTCATAATGCCCGTCTGAGTTCCGGCCGTCTTTGGAATGTCATCGATTCTAATCTTCAATTGGTGATATTCGGAACGAAGATCAATCTTTGAAAAGAATTTGGCTCCTTGCAACTGGTCAAACAGGTCATCAATACGTGGCAATGGCCTATTTTTGATGGTGACATGATTCAACTCTCGATAATCAATACAAAGTCGCATACTCCCATCTTTCTTCTTCACGAATAGAACAGGAGCACCCCAAGGAGACGTACTAGGACGAATGAAACCAATGTCTAACAATTTCTATAATTGGGTCTTTAACTCCTAAAGTTCAATAGGAGCCATTCAATATGGGGCTTTAGAAATGGGTTTTGTACCAGGTTCAAGGTCGATACAAAATTTAATTTCACGCTATGGGGGTAGGCCAAGAAGTTCTTCAGGGAATACGTCAAGAAATTTATTAACAATAGAAATATCGTTCAAAACTGACGTATTTTTGTTTAAATCTGTGACATGATCTAAGAAAGCTTGACATCCATTTTTCAATAAATGAATAGCTTTATGGCTTGAAATGACCGTGATTGATTTTAATGGTTTGGTCGCTTGAATTTGCATAATAGGTTGATTAGGAATATGAAAACTAACAACCTTACGAAAATAATCAATTTTTGCATGATGAGTATTTAACCAATCAATCCCTAGAATTACGTCAAACGCAAGTATTTTTAAACAAATAAGATCGACAGGTAATGTGCGGTTACCAATTTGAACCAAACACGACTTATAAACAGTGGATGTAATGAAGGTTTCTCCCAATGGAGTTTCCATAGATAAGTCAAAGTCTAATTTCTCTGAGTCAAATTTAATCGTTGGCGCAAGTAGGAGAAATAAAAGAATGGGTAGAACCCAGATCAAATAAAGTATAGACTTATTTAGAGTTTATGATAAGCTTACCCGCGATGACCTCATTCGGGTTCCTTGCTTTCTGGGAGGTTATAACAAACGCTCTCCCTTGCACTACCGGCTTTTACTTTTCTGGGACGGCCTTTGGTGCCTCCATCCTAGCTGAACTTGTCTTCCGTGAACTGCAAAATCGGGCTAAGTGACCTTCTCTTCCACAATTATAACATGCTTTGACTGAATCATCGCTTTTGATCGATGTGTCCTCCCTCCTAATTTGAAGCATATGATAGGTGGTCATTCTCCTTCTTTAACAACGGGTGCTGGTGCTGACGTCCTTCCATCATTGTTGAATCTCCTCTTCTTAAAATTTCCATTCTTAATATTTTGGCCCTGATTACCACCGAAGTGGTTACCATTTCTGGCCTGTTGATTCCCTCCACGCTTGTTGTCACCGCTTTGATGACTGCTCTCCTTTGGTTGCATTGACTCGTTATCGCGCTCCACTAACTGATCCCTATTTACAACATCTGAATACAAACACAGTTTATGAGAAATAAGATGTTGACGTATCTCCGGCTTCAAACCTCTTAAAAACATCTGCGTCATTCTCTCTTCATTAACCACCAAGTGGGATGCAAACCGAGACAACTCGCAAACTTAGCTTCGTACTGCGACACGGTCATATTATTTTGCTTCAACTTGATGAATTCTACCTCTTTTATATGGCGAATACTTTCGGAAAGTACTTGTCGTTGAATAGTTCTTGGAACTTTTCCCAAGACATCTTCATGTAAGGCGAGTTGAGTACGCTTTCTGATTCCCACCCGAAATCGCCTCTCGCAACATAAAGGCGTGAAAGGAAACCTTTTGCTCCTCGGAGCATCCCAAGACATCAAATATCTTGGTGATCTGCTTTATCCATGCTTCCGCCTTTAAGTGGTTTTGGCTCTAATAAACTCCGGTGGTCCCACTCCTTGAATCGCTGCTAGCGGTGGACCATCCGAGAGTTTCGAGTGTTTCCACCTACATTTTGGACAGAGCCGCATTGCTCTCCAAATGCTGTATTTAATGAATTGCATAAAGCCTCCGAACATTCCATCATTCATCATTTGGTCGGTGTTGTTGTTTGCATGAAGATTGTCGCCTTCGATGCACATTATCCCGATTATTGATATGTGGTGAATCAACGATCGCTTTGTGCTCCATTGCTATTCTCAACATTCTCGGATGTCATTTTCAGATCTCGCCACAAAACAAAAGGTTAATTGACATGTAACATATTATCCCTATATTCGACCGACCAATTAAATACCAAAAAAACTTAGGTAGGTTATACTAAATGAAGGAATTCCCGCCTCTCCCTCCTAGTTCTATTCTCACATCTTAGCCAGGATCATATCCTAAGCTTTGATACCAATTGTGGCGCCCCCAAAATTAGGTATTAGAGCGACCCAATCCGGGTCCAAATCACCGCGATTCTATATTACTATTTCTATAACTGTTGCGGAAGATATAAACATAGATTGTTTATACAGTACACTTTACACACTATTCCCAAAATCGAATAACCTTAACTTATACACAAATCATAAACTATCTAACACATAACAATACTAATCAAAACTACTTTTATAAATTAGCTGCACATTCTATCCCAAGCAGAACTTGGCATTATCCTTTTCCTGTATCCGAACGCATTCACCTTATCATCAATGTTTATCATGATATAGCAAGGGTGAGCATGAAAGTTGTCAAGCAAGTTTTAAAATAATTTAAAGATATCTCATGATTTAAAGAGTCTGAATAATAAGTTGGCTATCCTTCACAATGTATTTGTGAATTAGCATGAACAAAATTTTGACTGAATAAGTATTGAACAAGAATAATAATATATCTGGACCAACTGGTAATGAAGGTGATCAGCCTTTCATACCTGACTTATACATGCAAGATGTACAGAGTACAATTCAACATGGCAATCAGAGATGATTAACCATAAGTATATCCGAATGAACAACTCTTAGTAGAGTTAAGTAAAAGGAAACTTGCCTGAACCGTTGATTACCGTAACACAATATAATAAGCTTCGTCTGGGACCTAATATAAATCTCCAATATTAGAATAATATCATCACAGTATAATACTGTTATATATATACATAGAATAACCTAAACACATAAAGATATAATCCTATCGATCTATTATACACATAAGACATAACATCAAGTCAAACTATTGCAAATCAGAAGTTGAAATCGATATAATTCTATTATCCCGACTGATTACAGTCGGACAATTCACGAAGTTTAAGTTCAATTAAACTCGGCTAAACACTAAACAATTATCACGTATAATTTTTTAATGATGAGAGATAATTTTCATAGACTTGCAATAATTTTCGATAATTATTATCATTTATCAACATTTTTTCAATCATTAATACTCAGATTTAAAAGAATTAAATACCACATAATTCCTTAATCATTAATATCTATTTATCATTAAATATTAATGAAAATCATAACATAATATTATAATATAATTATAATATCACAAAGTATTTTAATACCTTAAAATCATATTTATATGATTTTTAAAGCGATTAAATCCATTATCGATAATTGATATTAATAATAAAATATTAATATTTTCATGCCAAAATATCAAAAGTTATATTTTATAACTTAAAATATATTTTATAATACTTAAATCATTTTTATATAATTTTAAATCATTAATTCTATTTTTCCATAATTTATTTAATATATTCATTAAATAAATTAATTACCATTAATAATAAATTATTAATGAAATTCATCACAAAATATTAAAAGTCATCAAAAATAACTTCAAATATTTTCTAAGACCATAATATAATTTTTCATGATTTTTCATGAATTAAAACCATTTTAAATAATTTATTTAATATTATAATTAAATAAATAAATACTATTTATATTCCAAAAATATTAAATATTTTTGAAATATACTCAAAATAATTAAAAACTAATTTTTGGACTTTAAAATAATTTTTCATAATTTATTATGTATTTTAATAATTAAAACCATTTTATCTATTTATTTAATTAAAATAAGAAATTTCTAATTAAACTGTCATTAAAAGGGCCTATATAGCAATGTAAAATGTCGCTATAGGTGTTCTTGAGTGTTTTGAGCCTCTGCTGGAAAAACCAAGTCGATTATCGAGGCATGAGGTTTGACCAACAATAAATCTTTGATCCTAAAATTTCTTGGTTGGATAAAGCTTCAAGGTTGTAAATATAAATGTAATACGCAAATTACATACTAATTTCATGATCAAACAATAACATATAAGCAAGATCTAGGCTCCGTAAATCATTGTCGGACTTGTTCTTGAATTTCAGAAATTTGCCTGCCGAAATTCAAAACAGTTTAAGGGTCCCTATTTTGCATCTTTATAACTTTGATTCTAAGAATGTTTTATGTAATCTATGAATTCAAACGTGTAGTATAGGTGTCGTGGTACAATAAAATTATATCATAACAACATAAAACATCACATACCCAATATCCGGGTTCGGCCAAAGTTTTGCCGAACGCGTGTTCTTGATAAATCTGGTTTTCCAGATTTTGTCCTAAGTTCGGTGGTCAACGATGGTTCGATCGCTAATTACTATTATTTTG
The DNA here is from genome assembly GCA_020205615.1 of Panax quinquefolius. NCBI lineage: Eukaryota > Viridiplantae > Streptophyta > Magnoliopsida > Apiales > Araliaceae > Panax > Panax quinquefolius. The sequence continues at coordinate 123,637,156 of CM035164.1, read as the reverse complement.
TTCAAGATCTAAGTGATCTAATGACTTTAGTGTATAGTGTATATACGGTCTATCACATGAAAACAACAACATGACCAAAAAATCAAACAACAAAGTAAGATTCATGGCCTTAAAAAACCTTTGTCGACTTTTTTCTCGAATTACGAAATTTTTCTGGGTTGCCCGAAATAGGTTTAATGTTCATCAACGTATTTTGACCATTAATAACTTTTGATCTATACATCATCTAGAAGCGATTCTAGTTCCGATTAAAAAGACCATATAACGTAGAACATATCTATAACATAAAATACTCAAAACACATAACACACATCGAATCTATGAGGCCTTGGGACATATGGTCATCGCACCATCTTTTGAATTTTTTTCCAGATTTTTCAAAATATCAAAATCGTGCATATAGATGTTATAGATCCTTGATCTATCAACCCAGATCATTAAACAACACTCTAATACACATTTTTAAACAATCAATTACAACATATAACATAAGATCAAAGGATTTCTAGGTTTAGGGTTTTTATACCTTTAAGCTTTGATCTTTGATTTCTGAACCTTGAATCTGTTCTTGGAAAGCTAAGTACTGATATTAGCTTATCTTACCACTCTCTCTCACTCTGTAATTCGGATCTAGAAGAGAGAGAAAGGGTTTGAGAGAATGAAAATAAAAGTATGCTTTTCTCTCTCTTAATCTACATAAATTGATAGATGCAATGAATGTGATTTGTAGTTTAATCAATTTGTTGGCAATAATAGAGCTCATAGGACAAATTTAGGGTGATTGGCCGGATTTTGTGGAGATTGCTAGCAATAATACACAAATAATTCACCAATAATGCACTAATGGGACAAAAAAGGCATTTTGGTAATTTCACTTAAAGTTTCAAGGGCATTCTAGACATTAGCTACAACCCTTAGGGCTTGACCATTAAGGTTTGACCATTAGGGTTAAAACCTAAGGTTCCCAACAATCAATTTTCTAATATTTTACATTTCAGTTTTCCAAATAGAAAATTAATATCTGTAAATTATAATTAGGATTTTCAAATTATATTCTAATTTTGCAATTATAAATCATTGTTGACAATTAGGATTAAATAATTCCTAATTAAAATTACTAATTTAGCAATTAATTCCATAACCGTACATTAGGGTTCCTGACAGAACAATTAGGGTTTTAAACCATAAAATTTGGGTTTCTTATAAATTGCAAGAATTTTCTAACTGAACGTTGACGTTCTAATAATATTAGGGTTCAACTTTGATAAAATTTATCTGGTCAACCCTTGACCCTTAACCACATTCTATACACATAATACCATATACACATATACCCTTAATCTTGAATAATTCACCAAAAGAAATTTTAAATTCTCAAAATTCCTTCCTGAAAATATCAAACACATACACTTATTTTCTGTCTAGGTCTATTATCTGACCTTAAATCAATCATTTAAGATTTTAATAAATTTTCTAAATTCTCGGGTTTTCACAGGTATACATCACCCATCTTGAGTCGCCAGATACATGGTACAGAATTTAAATACAACTTAATTGTAAGACCCCGAATTTTATGAAATAAAAGTTTTCAATTTTTCTATTTAGTAAATAGTTAAATTGATAAAAGGTTAAAGTTAAGGTGATATATGAATTTTTTTCAAAATAAGCAAGTGGCTATAAAATACTTATTGTTGTCGGGGAATATTCGTTTGGTTGTGGAATATTCTTACTGTCGGAGAATATTCGTACAACGGCGCAACCATTTGTGGGCCCCATAACAAAATAACTGTCAGATGAAGAAAACGACAAGTTTGAGTTTTTATAAATAACGGCGTAATTGTTATCGTTAACACTGTTGGAATACCCAGTGGGTAAAGTAAAGTAATACGCGTTGTTGCACGCGAAAAGACACCAGGTATTACATAATATTTTGAATTATCGATTCTTACGTAAGAAGGCACTACTCAATAATTGTTACAGTAATTACTGTTCAAAATTTTATTTTATTAGTTCAATAATTGCTACGTTGATATTTTATATTATTGTTGTTTCAATAATTGTCACTACACAGTATTTCCCATTATCAGATCAATAATTCATATTATTTGAATAATATTATTAGATACCATTATTGGCAATGTCTAGAAAGTTCTCACAAGGAGAGGTTTGGTCACCTAATCAATCGCCAATGAAGAAAAAATCCTTATTGGAAAGCCCCTCTTTCTTTGAACTACCGGTTGTCATTATTGTGATTCTCAGAATATTATTTGTGAATAATTAATTATCGATTTATATGATAAGGAAATATTTATTTGATGTGGATATAAATGATGGGTTTATTTATGTGGTTATAAATGAAGGAGTTAATGTTGAGGTGTTTTATCGATATTTTGTCGATTGGAGGTATTAAAAGATCAAATCGATTGTTATTACGACTTTATTGTGTGAGTTATAATATTTAATCCGACCGTTGGATCGTTGTAATTTTGGATATGTTATACATATATAAGTTGAGTATATGTCCACAAATTTTGAACCGTTAAAATGAGCGTATAATTTGTTATGAATTTTAAGAGGTGACCGATTCTGTAAATTAGGTTATAAATTATTTTGGTGGAAAATTCTAGAATTGGTGGGCCCCACTTTTGGTTGGTGAAAATGTGCTCAATTGAATTTTCAAATGTGGTGGGTGGGAATAGTAGCGTAAAGCCATCAAAGTTGTAGAGTTAAGTCTCAACTTGAGCGTCTTAACATTTTCCTATAAATAGGGCTAAGTTGTAATTGGAAATCACACCGAAATATGTTTTTTATCTCTTTCTCTCTAGATTATCGAGTGTATTTTGTGAGTATTTAGATACTTGGTGAGTTGCTATTCTTTAGTTCAAGTTTCCTTCAAAGATCATACCGATATCCAAATGTAAGTCTTTTTCTTTTTTGAGGTAAGGGATAGTAAGGGATATTAAGGGATGTTATATTCTTCATAATGATGTTATTCTTTCAATATCATTATCTTTGACATATTGGTATGGATCTTATTGTGAAATTTCTACCTTTTTGAGTCCAAGTTACTTGTGAGACCCCAGTTTATCAATAAAGATTTAAATTTTGTCGAAATAATTTTTAATATTATGGTGTGAATTTGAGATAATATTATAGTTGTGGGTAGTATTTATAAATTTTGCAAAAGTATGCAAGTGGTTATATTATATTCGATTGGTCGGGAATATTCGGTTTAGCGGGAATATTCGCATAAACTACCAATCATTGGTGGACCCTACAATGTAATTATCATTTTGATTGAGAAAACGATAAAAATATTTTATCAAATAACGGCGGATGTTTTACCGTTGATACTTGTTGAACTACTTCCTAAGTAAAAGTACAATAATACGTGTGGTTGCATAAAGAAGACACCACGATTGATTATCGATGCTTATGTGAGAAGTCACTCGGTTTGATTCCATTATCATTTATTAATAATATGAATTATTATAATGATAATGACGTTTTGTTTTATTCAGATTATTAACGTAATAAAAGCGAAACATCTTTTATATAAAAATGTATACTTTATTAAAGTTATTCTATAAATAGAATATATTATATTTTATTACGCATAGTGTTGCATAGTATTTTTGCATAGTGTTTTGCATAGTGTTGCATAGTGTTTTGCATAATAAAATGTTTTTATATAAATAGAATATATGATATTTTATTTAAAAGATTTTGCTTTAAATATGGACCGCCGATTAAAGTAAATCAATCTGGACCGCTCATGGATTAATTACTATGCATTCTATTTTCCTATAAATAGAAGCTTATTCCTTCATTATTTTCTTACGAATTCAATTTGAAACTTCTGAGAGAGAAATTATAGAGAAAGCTATAGAGAAAAATCTATATAGAGAAAGAAAGAAGAGTATTCGTACTTCACTTTACTTTGATATCCAAAGGTCTTTTACTAGAAGGGGTATTATTTATTGTACCTGTAAGGGGTGTTATTCTTTCTTATTCATGAAGAGAACTTCATTATTCCATTCATTATTATTCTGTTGGAATAACTCGTAAAAGTGGCATACCCTATACATAACCTCGTGATACGCAGACACCCTATACTTGGTGAAATTCTTATATTATTCCATTCTTATTTATTCTGTTGGAATAACTCAGATACGCTTAATCCCCTATACTTGGTGATCTTCTTCATTATTCCATTCTTTATTATTCTCATTAGAATATCCGCATGCATGTGTTTTACAGGGACTTCGTTCCATTGTTTATTATTCCGCATTTATTATTCTCATTGGAATATCCTCATCTCGTCGTGTGTTTTACATCAACTCAGTTCCATTGTTTATTATTCAAAGATTTATTATTCATTGGATCATCCTCGCTTGTGAATTTCACCCGACTTTGTTCCGTTATTATTATTCTATTGAATAACTTTGCTCTGTCTGCAAGACCGCATGCATGGTGATTTCTTTTTGTTATTCCATTCTTTATTATACCCAATTGGTTAAAACTTTGACTTCTATACTCCATGAAATTAGTAGAATATCTTTGATATTTTTACGTTTCATCCAAAGATCTTTTCATGGAAATATTCTTCCGATCATTCTTGAATTTTACTCTAAAAACGGATCTTGTTGACAATTTGACGTTATTAATTCCCGGATAAAATAATTCTTGAACTTGTTTTATTGAATTATTATGTCATTGTCATCATCTTCATGATATATTATGTTATCTTTGGCTTACGTGCATAGATGAACTTAGTATGATTATGACCGAGGATCATTCCTAAGCATAATCATGGCTTGTTATAAATGATGTGATAAAAGTCCTCAGTGGCCTGTAATGCAGTGATGGATAGTTTTGGTATGATTATGACCAGGGGTGATTCGGTATAGTCATGACCATTGATAATTTGATGAAAATCCTTGACCGTGGTACAGGGATGATTAGATATTGTGGTTTATTTATTGTTTGAATCTCAATGATAAAAAATTGATGAAAACCTTTTAAAACCTAAAAGATAGTAGATTTTATTCTCTACTTACGACTCTTTTAATGGATTGCATATTATTCCTCCGCAGCTTAAACCGGCATCTATTGTATTTTATCGGTTTAACACTATCAAGGCTAATGATAATTTATTCTCGCATTATCTTAGTCATAATATTTCTTCTTTGGGCTAGTTGAGCTCACCCTTTCTTTCACCGTTTTCTCTTGAAATGAGAACATACCGGGACGAGCTCGAGGAACGGAGTAATGGTCCGGAGGATAGCATTAGTAGTCCTCACTATTCGTGAAATAAAGTGATAATAGTTGTAATGAGGACTCCTTTTGAGTTTGTATAATATCTAGTAGACAATATTTGTATTCAAACTCACGCTTTATACGTCGATTGCATACATCGTTAGGTTAAGTAAGTTGTATTTGAATTTATGTACCATGTAAGTGGCGACCGAGATGGGTGACGATACCTAATTTTGGGGGCGTCACGGTTGGTATCGAGCTTAGGATATGATCCCCAGTTGAGATGTGAGATAAGAACTAGGAGGGAGGCGACGGGAATTCCTTCGCTAGATGACCTACCTAAATTTATTTGGTATTTAATTGGTCTCAGAGTATAGGGATAATATGTTGCATGTCAAATAACCCTTATTTTGTGGCGCAAAGGTTTTGAAAATGGCATCCGAGAATGTTGAGAATAAAGAATGGAGCACGAGGAGATCGCTGATTCTCCACATCGATCAATAATCGTGACAATGTGCAACAGATGGCGATAATCCTCCAGAAACAACAACACCGATCAATTGATGAATGACGACAGACGCTTAAAAGGTTTTAGAATTCATACAACATCGGGGAAAGCGACTCTGTCCAAAAACGTAGGGAAAACACTGAAAACTCTCGGCCACCGCTAAACAATTCAAGGAGCCGGGACCACCGAGTTTAAGGGAGAACAAAACCACTTCGCGGAAGCATGGATAAAGCAGATTACCAAGATATTTGATATCTTGGGATGCTCCGAGGAGCAAAGGTTCCTTTACGCTTTTTTATGTTCTGGAGAGAGGCTTGGTGGGAATCGGTAAACGACTCAACTCAACAGCATCAAGATATCTTGGGAGAAGTTCGGAGTTGTTCAACGACAAATACTTTCCTCGAAAGTATTTGCCACATGAAGGAGGTGGAGTTTATCAAGTTGAACAAAACAATATGACCGTCGTGTCGCAATACGAGGCAAAATTTATGAGTTATCACGATTCAAGTCCCCACTTGGTGGATAATGAAGAGAATGACGCGAATGTTTTTAAGAGGTTTGAAGCCGTAGATACGTCAACATCTTATTTCTCATAAACCGTATTTTATTCTGATGTTGTAAATGAGGCTCGGCTTAGTGGAGCTGCGATAACGAGTCAACGCAACTAAAAAGAGCGTAAAACAAAATTATAATACCAAATGAGAGTAGTCATCGAGCGGTGACAACAAGCGTGGAGGAATCAACGGGCGGATATGGTAACCACTTCGGTGGTAATCGAGGCCAAAATAATAAGAATGGACATTTCAAGAAAAAGAGATTCAACAATGATGGAAAGACGTCAAGACCAAAGACCCGTTGTTAAGGAAGGAGAAAGACCACCTACCATATGCTTCAAATGCGAGGTAGGACACATCATCTCCGAATCAACGCCATGTCGTCAAAGCATGTTATAATTGTGGAAGAGAAGGTCACTTAGCTCGATTTTGTGCCATCAAGATAAATTCAACTAGGATGGAGGCACCAAAGGTCGCCCCAGACAAACCAAAGCCGTAGTTTAAGAGAAAGTTTTTTTTTCTCGACGAGAACTCCGAATAAAATTATCACGGGTAAGTTAATCGTAGCTCTTGCGAAGTCTATACCGTGTGTTAGATACCGCCTACCCACTCTTTTATTTCACCTAGTTGTGTTCAACGTTTAAATTTGACTCCTAGAAGTTAGACTTTGACTTGTTGGTTGAAACCTCGTTAGTAGAGCCTTCATTACCTCCTTTTTTTAAATCTTGTTTGATTCAAATAAACACTTTCACATTACCTATCGATATTATCTCTTTGAAAATACTTGCCTTTGAGGTAATTTTAAAATCGATTGATTAACTACTCATTATTCTTTTAAGTAAGGTTGTTAGCTTTTATATTCATAACCAACTTGTTGTGTAATTCAAGTAACCAAACTACTAAAGTCAATTATCATCATATCGCTTTATAAGTAAGAGCCCTTAACCTTTCGTTGTTGACTTCCTTGTGTGGAATGCACCGAAGCCGACTTTTCTCAGAGGGCGACATCGTGAATGAAGATGACAAGGTAATAGGTATCATTGTGAGGTGCTATCTAGGTTAAGGGATAGAAAGTCACAGTTGGTATTAATGTGACGATCTTATCCAAGTCTTGACGAGAGTAATGCTTTGAATGATATTTCTATCATTAATAAATTTCTTGGCGTATTCTTGAAGACTTCCTAGCCTACCCTAGAGCGTGAAATCGAATTTTGTATCAATTCAAAGACAAAACCCATTTCTTAAACCTCAAATATTTCTTCAACTAAAATGAATAGCTTTTACGTGGTTTATGATGAAAGTCATAATAAAAGTATAGAACTGATGAAAATCATGGGTATATGAAGTATTAGTAAGTTTTATGATGAGTTATGTTGGTTAGTATATGAAAACATGAAAGTTTCTTAGAAATCACAAAGAGTTGAAAATCGATTTTGGTGAAAACGTAATATGAAATTCAATTGACCATATCTCCTATTATATTTTGAATTTTTGAGTGTGGTCAAGTCCTAGAGTTAGATCTATGAGTTACCTAACTAATCCAAGTGGAATTACTGGAAAAGGTGTTCTAGATTTTGTGTGGACTGATTTTAGCAAAGGAGTGCAAAGCTGCAAAACCGAAAAAGTCGCTGCCATGATTTTAGAGGGCTGTTTCGACCACTTAATTTATGAGAAAATTCTGGCCTTTTGGGACATGAAGGTATATGGTATAAAGTACCTCCTGTCCAAAAATGAACTCATTCTGACTTAAAATGAGCAAGTTATGACTATTTCAATATTTAGGTTTTTTCGATTTAAAACGCTATAACCGGAGTTCTATAACTCCGATGACCATGAAATTTAAACTGAAGCTCACGTTAACATGTGTAAGGTCCTGCCAATATTTGGGAATTTTTGGAGTTAAACTTGAGGTAGCTAATTTCTTAAGGAATTAATTAGAAATTGATTTTTGAAAAATAGTAAATGAATTTTAAAAATTCGAGAAAAATATATTTTCATTATGGGACTATATTATGCTAAATCCCGTAAAAAAAAATATTTTTGGGACTGATTTGGTATTTTCATGAAAATAGTTTAGTTACTGAACATATGAAGTTAAATATGTTATGTGAAGTATACAAAGTTGAAAATAGGATTTTATGGCTAGAGAATCCTATAGAGTATATGCATATTTTTGAATGAATTGATAATTGGTGATGATATCTTATGAGTATGGCATTTTGAATGATTAAATGCATTATATGGTAAAGCGTAAACAATTGAGATAAATTGTTTATAAATTTAAGAAGTGATTAAAATATTGTTATAATATTAATGATATTAGATTATGAGATTATTAAGTGATTGATAACATGGGATATTCTTGAATCCTCGGATAAATTATATTATAAATGTTTAATATTTATCCTTTATCTCATTTGATTGATTCTTTATATCATTATCCTCATGTTTATATTATGTTGAAAGTCATCTCGGCCTCAGAAGTGCATAGATGGACTTGGTATGATTATGACTGTGGATTGTTCTAAGATAATCATAACCGTAATTGAATACACGATTATCTTTAAGCCGTAGTGCATGGATAATTTGTGGTCGTGACACTAATGAATACACGCTTATCTTTTGCTCAGTAAGGCATGGATAATTTGTGGTCGTGATACTAATGAATACACAGCTATCTTCGGTAGTAGTGCATAGATAATTTGTGGTCGGATACTAATGAATACACGCTATCTTTGGTCAGTAGTGCATGGATAATTTGTGGTCGTGATACTAATGAATACACAATTATCTTCGGCCGTAGTGCATGGATAATTTGTGGTCGTGATATTAATGAATACGAAATTATCATCGGTCAGTAGTGCATGGATAATTTGTGGTCGCGATACTAATGAATATCCTCGGCCCGTAAAGCAGGGGATGATTCGATGATATGAATTAATTATTGAAATGAGTCTCAAAGAATGAAATATTAATTCATGGATGTGGTAAAAGTCATCTTTATCGTAGTGCATTGATAGACTTGGTATAATTACGACTCAAGGATTATTCTTGATAATCATGATCAGAATTGAAAACACGAATATCCTTGCCAAGGGTGCATAGATAATTCGTGGTCGTGATACTATTAAGTCGCGTCTCAAGATTATTGGTTTTACAGAACAGTATATCTTTAGCAGTAAAAGGCAAAGATGAATAATGAATAGCTTTGGCGATTTCAAGATGAATTTAATATTTTCAAGGTATCCTCACCTCTTTATCATACCAGTGTACGCACCACTAATTTCGAGGGCTAAATTCCATAAGGAGGGAGATTGTGAGACCCCATTTTATCAATAAAGATTTAAATTTTGTCGAAATAATTTTTATAATATGGTGAATTTGAGATAATATTATAATAGGGTAGTATTTATAAATTTTATGTAAGTATGCAAGTGGTTATATTATATTCGATTGGCTCTGGGAATATTCTATGTTTAGCGAGAAATGTGACGCCCCAAAATAGGTATACATCACCTATTCGAAAGTTGTCAACACATGGTACGTAAACAACTACAACTTTATTATTACAACAAGAAAACTATGAGTTTGAATACAAATATTATCTTCTGATAATATCTATACTTTAAATAAATCCTCATCACATTTATTGATACATTATTTTACAAAATGGTGAGGACTACTAAACAATCCTTTCTAAAACCTTCATTCCATACCCCGACTGCATCGCTTTATATTCTCGCCTCCCGAGAAAAATGGAACAAAAGGAAAAGGGTGAGCTCTCAACTAGCTCAAGAAAGAATATTATGACTAAGATAATATACAACAAATTACCGTTAGTCTTCAACAGGAAAAAAATTTAATAGAATACAATAGACAACAAATTTTAAATCAATATTCAGCATGAAATAATAATTCATGTAAGAGTTACGTAGAGAATGAAATCTACTATAATCTATGAATTTAATACCCATCATCAATATTTTATCCTCAGTAACATCAATCAATATTCATCTCAATCAAATATTCATCTTTGCACTACAGTGCCAAAGATATTCATCAATCTCCATTATGTTCATCTCAACACTGCTCATCTTTGCACTAAAGGCCAAAGATATTCATCACCCGGTCATGTTCATTTAAACACTGCTCATCTTTGCACTACAAAACCAAAGATATTCTTCGAAATCATTCATCTTTGCACTACAGCCAAAGATATTCAATAATATCATCATTTAAGACTGAGGATGATGAAAATATTTTTAAAGAAACGAATCCAGTGAAACAAAATGACAAGGATTAAGGATTAAGGATTTGTACTTTGTTTTATCCATGTTCAAAAATACCTCCAAACATAATCGCAGTGGTGTAAAATTCAAGAATGATCAAAACATGGATACAATCAAAGCTAGTATCTAGAATAGATGTTTTGGACAAAAAGAAGAAATTTTATTTTTCGGTGAATAGTGTCAGATATCGTAATAGTGCCGATACGTGAATAATGTCAGATAATGAATAAGATCATGATATAATGAATAAAACCGACACCAAAAGATAGAAATTCCACAAAAAACATCTTCACGCTTTATGAATAAAGACTGTGAATAGTAACTCATAAATAGTAACTCATGAATAATAACTCATGAATAAGTAACCCCAACATGAAAAAGTTCCAAATTTGATAAAAAGTTCCAACCAATATTTCAAAGATAATGATATTGAAGAAATAATATCATTTGAGATGAAAATAACATCCCTTACCTCAAAGAATCAAGATTTTGAATGAAAGGTCGTAAGTGATGTTTAATGAAACTTGATCTTAATAAAGAACTCTCAAAGTATCTAAATACTCACAAAATACGCTCAATAATATAGAGAGAGAAGAGAGAAAGCTTATGTTTCGTGTGATTTTCAATTCTAACTTAGTCCTCTATTTATAGAAAATGTTAGCCCGCCAAGCAGACTTGACTCAAGCCACCGATGGCTTTTACTCGCTACTATTGCCACCCACCACATTTAAAATAAAATTCAGCACATTTCTTCACCAACCACAAGTGGGGCCCACTCAATTCTAGAATTTTCCACCAAAATCAATTATAAACCCAATTTCCTAATCACCACCTCTTAAAATTCATAACAAATCATTCGTTCTTTTTTTAATCGGTTCAAAATTTGTGGACATATACTCAACTTATGTATGTATAACATATCCAAAAATTACAACGATCCAACTATTTGATTAAAAATTATAAATCACACAATATATCGTAAAAATACTTTGATTTGATTTTAATACCTCCATTCCGGCAAAATTACCGATAAAACACCTCAACATTAAATCATTCAATTATAACCACATAAAACAAATAAATCCATCATTTATAAATATTTTCTTATCATATAAATCAATAATTAATTATTCACAAATAATATTACGTAATCACAATTATGACAACCAGCCGCTCCTGAGAAAGAGGGGCTTTCCAATAAGGATTTCTCCTTATCTACGCCGCAATTAGGTGACCAAACCTCTCCTCGATGTAACTTTCTAGACATTGCCAATAATGCTATCTAATAATATTATTTAAATAATATGAATTATTGATCCGATAATGGAGATAATGTGCAAGGACAATTATTGAACAACAATAATATAAAATATCAACGCAAAGAATTATCAATCAATAAAATAAAATATCAATAAGAATTCACCGTGAAAATTATCGAGTAAAGGCCTTTCACGTAAGGATCAATAATTCAACAATACTAAGTAATACCGTGCAACAATCGCAACCACGCCAGACATCGTATTTTAACAACCGGTATTCCAACAAATTTTAATCGGTAATAACTACGCCTGTTATTTTTAACCAACTTATATTTGCTGCTTTCTTCCAATCGCTTTCACATGGGCCCACACATATCGCTACCGTCATTAAATTTAATATTCCCCGACAAGATTTAATATTCCACGACCAAACGAATATTCCCCGATAACAATGAATATTTTATAACTACTTTTATTTTGAAATATTTATGATTTAACCCCTAACTATCCACATTAATCAAATCAACCCTTACTATTTCAAAATAATAAATAGAGAAAATTAAATTTCATTAATAATAAGTTGGGTCTCTTACAACCTCCCTCCTTATGAAATTTCGTCCTCGAAATCGACGACGCACACGTGTTTTCAAAAGATGAGGATACCTCGCTTTCATTTCCGCTTCCAATTCCTGTGTCATTTCCTCTATAGCATGATTCCTCCACAAAACTTTAACTTGTGGTATGACCTTTTCATGCTGTAGGACATGCTCCTTCCTATCCAAAATCTTGACAGTACCTCCTCATACGCTAAGTCTTCTACTATCTCATCCTGTTCTAACTCTATAACGTGGTTCGGGTCTTTCACATATTTACGAAGTACGTATACGTGAAACACATTATGAACACGAGACATACTCGAGGTAACGCGAGTCTATAGGCTACATTTCCTACTCGGTCAAGAATTTGAAATGGACCAATAAATCGTGGATCGAGCTTTCCTCTTCCCAAATCTTGTAACTCCTTCCACGGAGCAACTTCAGAACAATACACGATCCCCTACACTAAATTCCACGTCCTTTCGATGAAGATCCGCATAACTCTTTTGTCGATCTTGTGCCGCTTTGTATACGCTTGTCGAATCATTTGAATTTTTTTTGGTAGTCATACGTATTAACTCGGTCCCAACAATGTTGCTTCACCCACCTCATCCCAACATATCGAGAACGACATTTTCGGCCCATATAATGCTTCAATGGAGCCACACCTATACTTGCTCGATAATCTGTTGTTGTAGGAGAATTCCACCAATGGTAAATACTTATCCCAACCGCCTTGAAGTCTAGGACACGTAGTCTTAATAAATCTTCAAGAGTTTGAATAGTCCTCTCTCGATTGTCTGTCCGTTTGGGATGGTATGCCAACTAAATCGCAAACTGCGCTCCATAGCTTTTTGCAAGCTAACCCAAAATCTTGAAGTGAATCTTGGGTCACGATCCAAACTATGGATACAGCATGCCATGCAACCTCACAATCTCATTTACGACGTATATACTAAAGAAGACGTTAAAGGGAATAAGTCTCCGTGACGGCAAGAAATGAGCGACTTGGTTAATCTATCAACAATAACCCAAATAGCATTGATGCCTTGAGAAACCGTAGGAAGACCCGTAACGAAATCCATGGTATGTGTTCCCACTTCCATTCCGGAAATCTCAAGTGGTTGCAACGGACCTTTTAGGTACTAGATGTCTCCGCCTTTACACGCCGACAAGTTAAACACATCGAGATAAACTTTGCAATCTCTCTTCATATTGTTCCACCAAAATGTATGTCAAGATCACGATACATTTTAGTACTTCTAGATGGATTGCAAATGGTGTATCAGGTGCCTCCATCATAATCTTGTACTTCAAATCGTAGTCGTTAGAACACAAAGTCTAGAGTGGACTCAAGTATTCCTTCTTCATCAATTCTCGCTTCGAATAGCTCCTTCTTGTACTTTCTTCTTCATATGCATTAGCTCTGCCCGCTCTTGAGCAACCTTAACTTTTTCTATTAAAGTTGGCTCTACAGATACTTGACATTATCGCACTCGCTCCCCGCAGATATGATCTTCTACTCAACGCACACTACCACGCTCGCTTTCCCAATATGGTATCAATAGTGTGGTCGTAGTCTTTCAATAGTTCGAGCCAACGTCACGCCGCATGTCGAGTTCTTTTTGAGTGAAGAAATATTTAAGGCTTTTATGGTCTCGAATATATCTCCACTTTCTCCCCATATAGATAAGGCCTCCATATCTTTAACATACGGAAATACGATCGGGCCGCTAACTCTAGATCATGCAGTAGGATAATTCCTCTCATACTCTTTAAGTTGTCGCGAGGCATAGGCTATGACTTTCCCACGCCGTACGAGAACACATCCTAACCCTTTCCTCAAAGCATCGTCAGAGATAACAAATCCATCCGAACCCGATGGTATTGTTAGAACAGGGAATATTATTTGTGAAAATAAATAAGTCTCCTTAAGCTCTTGGAAACTCTTCGTGCATTCTTCACTCCAAACGAATTTTGTATCCTTCCGAGTTAGTTAAATGAGTTAATGAGTAGAAGGATTCGAGAAAAACCTTCCACGAATCTCCGAGCGCTGAGCACTATTCACGATACTTGACTATTCACGAGATACTTATTCAATTTAAAAATGAAAAATTTTTCTTCGAAAATATCGTCTGTTCCTCCAATAAAATATGCTTCAACGATATTATCAATATCTTCGCCTGTCAGTAAAGATGAACGGATCGATGATCTTCGCCTTTTATCTTGTTGAGACAATACTTAACGATTGATGAATATCTTTCGGGGCTCCGTAGCCGCAAAGACGCATTATTCACCGAGTACGATTCATGCTAAGTTTTGATCCGAAAACTTGTTGCCTATCGATTCTATCGTGATTTCGAGATCACTTATAATTTGTCAGGATATTATCTTAATATAACATTCATTACCAATAGTTGACGTCTCTTTCAAAACTACGTGTTAAACAGATAAACGGCAATGCTCAACTGCATATAAATGTGCCCAAGATGAATAATTCTCTAAAGTAAATCGTTCCGCGGAGCTGATCTAAATTTATACGGAAGGACATACTCAACGGGTTAGCATCGGTTACACTAAATTATTCAGCGACCGAGAAATTGTAGACTTTGTTATTTATGGAGACACTGCTATGAGAAACCATTACATCCGGTTGTTTAGAAATCTGGTTTGGATTCAAAGTTGGCACTATATCACATCACCGTTAACCTTATTTCTATGGGTAGGTTATTTGTTACGTGATTTTATGTTAATATTTCATCACGCTAAATCGATTGCTTTTGTAAGGTCAAGGTTTTCATATTCCTAAGTTAACCTCGTTATTCATTCAAGCAATCAAACCATTGTAATCAAACATTTTCATATCGGGGATTCATTCGTATATTACGGAGTCAAGTTACTTTAGTCCACAAGTATGATTCGAATGTTATAATGTGATTGAATAATATTCCGTTGTTATGATTTTTCTCACGTATTTCAAGAATTTCTTTACTTACTTAAAGCCCTATATTAAATTTTTGTATCAATTTGAACCCCAGACAAAACTCATTTCTAAAATCTCAGCATCTAACGGCTCCTATCGAATCAGAGTTAAAATTCAATTATGGACTGCACCGAGTTTATCTTGTGACTTCCTTTGTGGAATTCCATAGTAAATCGATAGGTGTCATCAGACGCATATCCAAGATCGATGAGTCACGCTGAGAAAGAATCCTAAGTCAAGAATAATCGGAGATTCGCGGGAAGGATTTTTCTTTTGAATCGCCATTCGCTAACTTAGCCGACCGAAAAGATACAAAATTCGTACGGAGCCAGGAATGCGAGAAGATTTTCCAAGAGCTCAAGAGGCGACTCATTTCAAGACATATTCTAACCATACCATCTCAGAAAAGCTTAACGCGGTAGCCGACCTTTGAGATTACAAAGTTTATCTCGGCGCGCTTAACGTGTCAACGGTAAAGGCGAGCATCTAGTACCCAAGGGTCCGCTAAACCACTGAGATTCCTAATGGAAGTGGTAACACATTACTAAGGAATTTCATACGCGTCTTCCTACGCTTTCAAGGCATCAATGCTATTCAATATCCCAAGTACGTACGAAATGAGATTGTGAGATTGTAATGGTATTCGTATCCATAGTTTTTCTCAATCGTGACCCAAGATTCACTTCACATTTTCGGGGTTAGTTTGGTGTAAAGCTACGGGCATGGAATTTATCATCTGGGCTGATCATCCTCAAATCCGATGTAAGCAATCGTAAAGGATCACTCAACCTTGAAGATATATTAAACCTGCGGTCCTAGATTTCAAAAGGAAGGATAAGTACTGCCATCGGGTGGGAATTCTCATACAACAATAATATTAAACAAATGAACGTTAGTACATTTGAAAGAAATTTAATGTGGGGATCACGATTGCTATGAAGTCGCTCCACGGAAGCGGAGCAAGATCGAATCAATCAATGCATTTATCGTCCATTTCAAATTTCGACCGAAAGTAAGAATGTAGCCTATGTACTCGCTGCTACTCTCCAAGTACGCCTTCGTAATTATAATGTGTTTCACATCCGCATTTCAAAATATGTGAGCATCTTTAACAACGTTATCAAAGTTAGAACCGGATGAGATAGCCAAGACTTAACGACGAGGAGGTACCACAAGATTGATGAATGGAGCATTGCCCCACGCCGTTCGAGGCATAGGCTATGACTTTCCCACGTTGCATGAGAACACATCCTAACCCTTTGCTCAAGCATCGGCAGAGATAACAAATCCATCCCAACCGATGGTATTGTAAACAGTCAAACAAAAAATAAGTCTCTCTTAAGCTCTTGGAAACTCTTCTCGCATTCTTCACTCCAAACGAATTTTGTATCCTTCCGAGTTAGGCCGAAAGTTAATGGAGTAGCGATTCGAGAAAACCCTTCCACGAATCTCCGATAATAACCAATTAAGCCCAAAAAGCTACGTGCCTTTCATCACCACTTTGGTTGTTCCTAACTTTGTATTGCTTCAATCTTCACGGATCAACAGATACTCCATGTTTCGACACCACGCGCCCAAGGAATGCTACTTCCTGCCGTAACTCGCATTTCTTCAATTTGGCATATAGTTTGTTTTCACGGCCTTTGGAGTACCAAATTTCAAATGGTGCTCATGATCTTCACGACTTTTGGATATATAAGGATGTCATCAATAAAGACAACAACGAATCGATCCAAATATTCCTTGAATACTTTGGTTCATCATATCCATGAAAGCCGCAGGAGCATTAGTTAGTCCGAAAGACATGACTAAGAATTCATAATGCCCATACCGAAGTTCTCAAGGCGCTTTGGAATATCCTCGCCTAATCTTCACCGATGATATCCGTAATCGAAGATCGATTTTTGAAAAGAATTGTGCCCAGCAACCGGGTCAAACAAGTCATTAATACGAGGTAGAGGATACCTATTCTTGATGGTGACATGGTTCAATTCCCGATAGTCAATACAAAAGTCGCATACTCCCGCTCTTTTCTTCTTTACAAATAAAACAGAGTACCCCAAGGAGATGTACTAGATTTAATGAAACCGATGTCCAACAATTCCTCGTAGTTGGACCTTTAACTCCTCAAGTTCAATAGAGCCATTCGATATGGGGTTTTAGAAATGGGCTTTGTACCAAGTTCAAGATCAATAAAGAATTCAACTTCTCGCCTGGGGGGGTAATCGGAAGTTCTTCAGAAATACGTCGTGAAAGTCAATAACAACATGAATATTATTCAAATTTGACGTGTCTTTATTCAAATCCATAACATGGGCTAAGAAAGCTTGACATCCGCTTTTCAATAAACGAATAGCTTTTATGATTAGATATGACAAATGATTGATTTTAATGGTTTAGTTGCTTGAATTCGCATAAACAGTCAAGTTGGTTAGGAATATGAAAACTAACAACCTTACGAAAAACAATCAATTTTGGCATGATGAATAGTTAACCAATCAATCCCTAAAATCACATCAAAAGCAAGTATCTTTAAAGAGATAAGGTCAACAAAAAGTAATGGTGCCAACTTGAATCAAACAAGATTTATAAACAATGGATGTGATGAAAGTTTCTCCCAACGGAGTTTCCACGAGATAAAGTCAAAGTCTAATTTCTCCTGAGTCAAGTTCAAACGTTGAACGCAAGCAAGAGAGATAAAAGAATGGGTAGAACTGGTATCTAATAAGGTATAAACTTTGCAAGAATTATAATTACTAACCCATGATAACTTCGTCGGTTTCCTCACTTGTTGGGAAGTCACGACAACCGCCTCCTTTCAACTACACCGGCTTTGACTTTTCTCGGGTAGCATTTGGTGTCATATTATCGTTGGAATTGACTTTTCTATAGGGCATATTCCACCTTCAATCGCTTCATCGTATTCTCGATTCATGATCTCGAATCATCAATCTTCGATCCATATCGAATTGAGATCGACCATTCCTGCATGTGTAATTTAAAACTCGATGTTGGGTTCTTCCAATTCATTGTCCAAAAGATAAATGTATATCATCTATTTTAACCTTTTGGATCGGACGCCTCTTTCTACAATATCAACATGTCGTATGCGGCTTTTACCCACGATCCTTCATTCTCACTGCTCAAATTGCTTTCTTCTTTCACCGATCCTCGATATTTGAATTCTCGATTCCACTTTAATATCTTACCCTCTCGCCAAAGCGTGATTTTGTTCGAGCATCACATATCGGGTAACACAATTTTGAATTGTTGTATCTCTTTGTTCCACGACCGCTCATTGCAGCTTCTTCAACTCGTTTCTTCTAGCTCACTTAATACGATCTCGTAGTTCTACATTTTGATCAAAAATTTCTTCTAATAAATTCTCCTCAGTTCCTCTTCTTCCTCACTCTCACCGCCACCTCTGCGACTAGCTTCTAGGTGTAACTATTAATTCTTCCTCACCACACGGATATCTCTAATTCTTCTTCGCTTGATATTACATTATCCCGGTTTGGTGATTAGAGGTATATCCACTATGGCCTCATTCACTCCATTGTTGACATTTTCAAATTGCCATCTTAAATAACCGCCATAAAACAAGGGTTAATTAAGGAAATCAATATATCACATAATATCCCTATATAATCGACCAACTAACAAATAAGCTTAGGTAGACACACTAACAAAGGATTTACTCGCCTCTCCCTCCTAGTTCTATTCCCCGATCTCCGCCAGAGATCATATCCCCTTAAGCTCGATACTAATCGCGACGCCCCCAAAATAGTATACATCACCTATTTCTGAAGTTGTCAACACATGGTACGTAAACAACTACAACTTTATTATTACAACAAGAAATCTGTGAGTTTGAATACAAATATTATCTTCTGATAATATCTATACTCAAATAAATCCTCATCACATTTATTGATACATTATTTTACAAAATGGTGAGGACTACTAAACAATCCTTTCTAAAACCTTCATTCCATACCCCGACTGTACTCGCTATATTCTCGCCTCCGAGAAAAAATGGAACAAAAAAGGAAAAGGGTGAGCTCAACTAGCTCAAGAAAGAATATTATGACTAAGATAATATACAACAAATTACCGTTAGTCTTCAACAGGAAAAATTTAATAGAATACAATAGACAACAAATTTTAAATCAATATTCGCAATGAAATAATAATTCATAGAAGAGTTACGTAGAAATGAAATCTACTATAATCTATGAATTTAATAGTCCATCATCAATATTTTATCCTCAGTAACATCAATCAATATTCATCTCAAATCAAATATTCATCTTTGCACTACAGCCAAAGATATTCATCAATCCACATGTTCATCTCAACACTGCTCATCTTTGCACTAAAGGCCAAAGATATTCATCGATTCATTCATGTTCATTTAAACACTGCTCATCTTTGCACTACGTGCCAAAGATATTCTTCAAATCATTCATCTTTGCACTACAGCCAAAGATATTCAATAATATCATCATTTAAGACCGAGGATGATGAAAATATTTTTAAAGAAACGAATCCAAAGAAACAAAATGACAAGGATTAAGGATTAAGGATTTGTACTTTGTTTTATCCATGTTCAAAAATACCTCCAAACATAATCGCGAGTGGTGTAAAATTCAAGAATGATCAAAACAACGGATACAATCAAAGCTAGTATCTAGAATAGATGTTTTGGACAAAAAGAAGAAATTTTATTTTTCTATGAATAAAGGTCAGATACGTGAATAAAGGTCAGATATCGTGAATAAAGGTCAGATATCGTGAATGAATAAGACCGTATACATGAATAAGTAAATCCGACACCAAAAGATAGAAATTCCACAAAACATCTTCACGCTTCATGAATAGTAATAGTACTGAATAAGAAACAGAAATAGTAAATCATGAATAAGAACTCATGAATAAGAACCCCAACATGAAAAAGTTCCAAATTTGATAAAAAGTTCCAACCAATATTTCAAAGATAATGATATTGAAGAAATAATATCATTTGAGATGAAAATAACATCCCTTACCTCAAAGAATCAAGATTTCCTAATGAAAGGTCAAGTGATGCCGAATGAAACTTGTCAGATCAATGAACTCTCAAAGTATCTAAATACTCACAAAATACGCTTCAATAATATAGAGAGAGAAAGAGAGAAAGCTTATGTTTACGTGTGATTTTCAATTCTAACTTAGTCCTCTATTTATAGGAAAATGTTAAATTACACGAAGCGCACTTCGACTCACACTACCATGGCTTTACCGCGCTACTATTGCCACCCACCACATTTAAAATAAAATTCAGCACATTTCTTCACCAACCACAAGTGGGGCCCACTCAATTCTAGAATTTTCCACCAAAATCAATTATAAACCTAATTTCCTAATCAACACCTCTTAAAATTCATAACAAATCATTCGTTCTTTTTAACTGTTCAAAATTTGTGGACATATACTCAACTTATGTATGTATAACATATCCAAAAATTACAACGATCCAACGATCGGATTAAAAATTATAACTCACACAATATATCGTAAAAATACTGATTTGATTTTTAATACCTCCATTCCGACAAAATTACTGATAAAACACCTCAACATTAAATCATTCAATTATAACCACATAAAACAAATAAATCCATCATTTATAAATATTTTCTTATCATATAAATCAATAATTAATTATTCACAAATAATATTACGTAATCATAATTATGACAACCAGTGTAGCTCCTGGGAAAGAGGGGCTTTCCAATAAGGATTTCTCCTCATCGGCGCAAGCAATTAGGTGACCAAACCTCTCCTCGATGTAACTTTCTAGACATTGCCAATAATGCTATCTAATAATATTATTTAAATAATATGAATTATTGATCCGATAATGGAGATAATGTGCGTGACAATTATCGAACAACAATAATATAAAATATCAACGCAAAGAATTATCAATCAATAAAATAAAATATCAATAAAGAATTCACTCGTGGAAAATTATTGAGTAAAGGCCTTCTCACGTAAGGATCAATAATTCAACAATAATATCGCAATACATACAGCTTTATCATGCAACCACGCCAGACATCGTATTTTAACAACCGGCATTCCAACAGCCTTAATTGTGAATAACTACGCCAGCTTATTTTTAACCAACTTATATTTGCTGCTTTTCATCCAATCGCTTCGCTCATGGGGCCCACATGGTGGTCACAATAAATGCATTTAATATTCCCCGACAAAGATTTAATATTCCACGACCAAACGAATATTCCCCGATAACAATGAATATTTTATAACTACTTGCTTATTTTGAAATATTTGCGTATTTAACCCCTAACTATCCACATTAATCAAATCAACCCTTACTATTTCAAAATAATAAATAGAAAAAATTAAATTTTATTAATAATAAGTTGGGGTCTTACAGAATATTCGTGACAACTACTCAATCATCAGTGGACCCCACAATGTAATTATTATTTTTTTGATCGAGAAAACGACAATAATATTTTTATCAAATAACTACGGAAGTTTTACCGCTTGATCATCGTTGAACTACTCTTAGTAGTAAAAGTACAATGAATACGTGTGGTCAGATAAGAAGTACCACCAGATTGATTATCGATGCTTATGGAGAAGTCACTCGGTTTGATTCCATTATCACGATTAATAATATGAATTATTATAATGATAATGACGCTTTGTTTTTATTCAGATTATTAACGTAATAAAATGTAAACATCTTTTTATATAAAATGTAATACTTTATTAAAGTTATTCTATAAATAGAATATATTATATTTTATTATGCATAGTGTTGCGTATAAGTTTTTGCATAGTGTTTTGCATAGTGTTGCATAAAGTTTGCATAGTAAAATGTTTTTATATAAATAGAATATATGATATTTTATTTAAAAGATTTTGCTTTAAATATGGACCGCCGATTAAAGTAAATCAATCTGGACCGCTCATGGATTAATTACTATGCATTCTATTTTCCTATAAATAAAGCTCATTCCTTCATTATTTTCTTACTTTAATTCACCGAAACTCTGTAGAGAGAAATTATAGAGAGAAGCTATACAGAGAGAAAATCTATAAAGAGAAAGAAGAAGAGTATTCGGTACTTCACTACTTTGATATCCAAAGGTCTTTTACGGTAGAGGGGTATTATTTATCAGACCTCGTAAGTGGGTGTTATTCTTTCTTATTCACGAAGAGAACTTCATTATTCCATTCATTATTATTCTCGCTGAATAACTCGTAAAAGTGGCATACCCTATACATAACTCAGATATCTGGCCAGATACCCTATACTTGGTGAAATTCTTATATTATTCCATTCTTATTTATTCTCATTGAATAACTCAGATACGCTGAATCCCTATACTTGGTGATCTTCTTCATTATTCCATTCTTTATTATTCTCGTTAGAATATCCTCGTCTCATGTGTTTTACACCTTGACACGGTTCCATTGTTTATTATTCGCATTTATTATTCTCGTTGGAAATATCCTCAATCATGTGTTTTACACCGGACCTAGTTCCATTGTTTATTATTCAAAGATTTATTATTCTGTTTGATCATCCTGCTTGTGTGAATTTCACCGACACCGTTCCGTTATTATTATTCTATCGAATAACTCCGCTCATGCAAGTACCGCATGCATGGTGATTTCTTTTGTTATTCCATTCTTTATTATACCCAAATAAGTTAAAACTTTGACTTCTATACTCCATGAAATTAGTAGAATATCTTTGATATTTGCGTTTCATCCAAAGATCTTTTCATGGAAATATTCTTTTGATCATTCTTGAATTTTACTCTACAAAACCAGATCTTGTTGACAATTTGACGTTACTAATTCTCGGATAAAATAATTCTTGAACTTGTTTTATTGAATTATTATGTCATTGTCATCATCTTCATGATATATTATGTTATCTTTGGCTTACGCAGCATAGATGAACTTAGTATGATTACGACTGTGGATCATTCGGATAATCACGGCTTGTTATAAATGATGTGATAAAAGTCCTCGGTGGCCTCAGAATGCGTGATGGATAGTTTTTGGTATGATTATGACCAGGGGTGATTCGGTATAGTCACGACCATTGATAATTTGATGAAAATCCTCGACCGTGGTACAAGGATGATTAGATGTGGTGGTTTATTTATTAAAATCAATCTCGCCGATAAAAAAATTGATGAAAACCTTTTAAAACCTAAAAGATAGTAGATTTTATTCTCTACTTGACTCTTTTAATGGATTGCATATTCACCGCAGCTTAAACCGGCCATCTATTGTATTTTATCGCTTTAACACTATCAAGGCTAATGATAATTTATTCGCATTATCTTAGTCATAATATTTCTTCTTGGGCTAGTTGAGCTCACCCTTTCTTTCACCGTTTCTCTTGTGAAATGAGAACATAGTTTGGACGAGCCTGGGGAACCAGAGTAATGGTCCGAGGATAGCATTAGTAGTCCTCACTATTCGTGAAATAGTGTGATAATAGTTGTAATGAGGACTCCTTTTGAGTTTGTATAATATCTAGTAGACAATATTTGTATTCAAACTCACGCTTTATGTCGTATTGTATACCTACATCGTTAGGTTAAGTAAGTTGTATTTGAATTTATGTACCATGTAAGTGGCGACCCGAGATGGGTGACGTATACCTAATTTTGGGGGCGTCACAGTTACTATTCATATATACGGCATTATTCACGTATACGGCACTATTCATGTATATGGCACTATTTACGTATATGACATTATTTATGTATACGGATACTATGTATGAATACGGAGTACTATTCATGAGTTACTATTCATGAGTTACCTATTCATAAGTTACTATTCACGAGTTACTATTCACGGTACTATTCACGACAAAATTGGTTTCTTTTTCTGACCAAATTATCGTTGATTTATGAATCTTATTCTTGAAATTAAATGCAGTTGTTGATCATATTGTTTTTATTATCATATATAACATTTTTATAATCCTGGTGAAGAAATTTCTCTTTGACTTGAGTGTAAAGATGGGTAGATTATTGGTATGATCATGACTATGGGTTCTCTTTGGCTAGTAGTGCAAAGATGAATTATGACTAGTATGATCATGACCATTGAATTTACAATTGAATATTTTTAGCTTAAGTGCAAAGGTGAATTGATCAACATGGTTATAATTATGGTTTATATAGATTTTGAAATGATTATATATTTCTTTAAGATGTGAATATCTTTGGCCTGTAGTGCAAAGATGACCTGTTGAATATCTTTGGCTCGTAATGCAAAGATGACCTGTTGAATATCTTTGGCTCGTAATGCAAAGATGACCTATTGTTGAATATCTTTGGCCTGTAGTGCAAAGATGACTTGTTGATGAATATCTTTGGCCCGTAGTGCAAAGATAAATTTATTAGTATGATTATGAACATGAACTGTGATTTGGTATAACCATGATTCTTAATGTTTCAGGTGATGAAAATTATCTTTGTCCTGGATGAGAAAAGAAATTTAGAACTACAATTACGATTATGAGTTATAATGTGATTGTGGACAGGAATTGTTGATTGATGTTACAGGGATAAAACATTGTTGGTAGACTTTTAACATGGAGAAGATAATAGATTTTATGGTCTATTTGACTCTTCTAATGGATTGCTTCGTTCACCAGAATTCTATGGTTGAAAAGTTTTATCATCTACCATATGTTCTAAATCTCTGATTTATTACTGATGAAGGCTATTGATAATTTATTTATCTTTAGTCATGATATTCTTTATCGAAGCTAGTTGTGCTCACCCTTTTGCTTCACAATTCCTTTCGTGTAATAAGAGTGTAAATTTGGGTCGAGCGGGATAACAGGGAATAGAATCGGTGGTCTATAGTCATTGAGGTTCTCCCTAAATAGTATGAAAATAATTTTATTCAGGACTTTAGATAAGTGTGTCGATTATATATCGCCATTTGATATTTAATTTTGGTGAATCAATATAGGGTGAGGTGAACTCAACTTTAGAAGGGTGTTTTGCCACTATCATACAAGATGTCTAATGACTTACAAACTTCGTGTTATCATAAGACAAGGTTGTGCACATCCACTTCATCGGTATATATCTACGCATTATTACCTTTTATCTTCTTGGTGTTTGTTTGAAGTATAATTCTCAATTAGAGACAGTGGAGATAATGATATGTCAAGAGAAGACTTACCATTGGGAAGAATATGATAGTAATCTTCTTATTTTTCTTTGGGGTCTATTGGGTCAACCAAGGATAATTCTGTGGCCATATGATATCTATCATAACCTAGATGCATGGCCTCCCATGTACGAAGGTTTTCTTGAGCACTTCCCAAAGATTCTAATTTCTAAAACAGTTTTTGACTATACCTTTATGTAAGGTGTCACAATGAGGTGTTGTCCACGGTTGGGACATATGTCACATTTGGTATATATTTGTATCCAAATTCACAGCATATGTGTTGTTGTATTTTGTACGACAATTGTTGTAATAAAGTTGTAGTTGTTTTCTGTACCATGTATTTGGTGACTCAGAATAGGTTGGATGGTATGGACCTATTTTGGGGTTGTCACATTAATAATACAACTGTCGTGTACAATACGACAAAACATAAACTGTGAGTTTGAATACAAATATTGTCTACTAGAGATTATACAAACTCAAAAGGAGTCCTCATTACAATTATTATCACACTATTTCATAGAATAGTGAGGACTACTAATGCACCATCTAGACCATCACTGCTTCCCGACTAGTCCCAAATACGTTCTCATTTCAAGAAGAAACGGTGAAAAGAAAGTGGTGAGCTCAACTAGCCCAAGAAGAAATATTATGACTAAGATAATGCGTAATAATTTATCGTTAGCCTTCAATAGTGTTAAACCGATAAAATATAATAACTATCAAGTTTAACTGCAATGAACAAGAATTAATTTATCTAGGAACTAATAACGTCCCAATTGTCGACAACACGATATCGCTTTGTAGAGTAAAATTCAAGAATGCTCAAAAGAATATTTCCATGAAAAGATATCGGATGAAGCGCAAATATCAAAGATATTCCACTAATTTCATGGGTATAAAGTCAAAGTTTTAACCAATCGAGTATAATAAAGAATGGAATAACAAAAGAAATCACCACGCCGCATACGATGTAATCGCATGGCGGAGTTATTCCAACATAATAATAAAGGATGGAACCAGTCCCAGCATAAACGTCATGCATAGGATATTCCAAGCGTAATAATAAATAATGGAACCAAGTTCGGCAGTAAACGCATGCATGTGATATATTCCGGCTGCGAGAATAATAAAGAACGGAATATTAGAATAATATCACCATGTATAGTGTAAGACCCCAAATTTTATGAAATAAAAGTATTCAATTTTTCTTATAATTACTATTCAGTAAATGGTTAAATTGATAAAAGTTAAAGTTAAGGGTGAGATATGAAATTTTTTTTCAAAATATGCAAGTGGTTATAAAATACTCATTTCTATCGGGGAATATTCGTTTGATCGTGGAATATTCTTTTTGTCGAGAATATTCGTATTTACCATGCAGCCCATTTGTGGGCCCCATAATGTAATAACCGCTTGGATAAAGAAAACAACAAAAGGGAGTTTTTATAAATAATCTACGTAGTTGTTACCAAATAACACCGCTGGAATACTTCTTGGTTAAAATACGATGTCTACGCGTTGTTGCACAAGAAGAAGCAGTATTGCACCAATTATTGATTCTTACATAAGAAGACACTAATCAATAATTGTTACGATGATTACTTCTCAAAGATTTTATTGATTCAATAATTGTTTGCGTTGATATTTTATATTATCGTTGTTTTAATAATTGTCACTACACGATTATTTTCTATTATCGAAGTAATAATTCATATTATCCTAATAATATTATTAGGTAACATTATTGGCAATGTCTAGAAAGTTCTCGCTTCTAAGGAGAGGTTTGGTCACCTAATTGCGGCGCCAAGAAAGAGAAATTCTTATTGAAAGCCCCTCTTCGAGAACCGTCTGGTTGTGTCATTATTGTGATTCTGTAATATTATTTGTGAATAATTAATTATTGATTTATATGATGAGAAAAATATTGATTTTATGTGGATATAGATGGAGAAAATTTTTAAAGTGACAATTATTGAAAATCGATATTTTATCTTTTCTGATAAAATAATATTTTATTATATTATTATAATTTAATAATGGTGATATTTTTACAATGAATGTGGGATATATGAGTATATGAGGAAGAAGAGTATTTTTGTTATAAAAGTTGTTTAAAACATGTTAAACATGCTGGTGGACCCATTTCTTGACTGAAATTTGATTATAAACAGTAAAATCGCCTCAGATATGGGATTTCTTTTAATAATTTACATTTTGGAATTTGGAAACACTTTCTTCTTCAATAATATTAATATTATTATAATAATAATATTATTATATTAAATTTTTTGCTCTTGTGTTCTAAGCATTTTCTTATAAATAGGGTGCTTAGGTTAGAATTGAAAATCACACCAGAAACTGAAGTTTTCTCTCTCTTTCTCTCTCTATATATCGAGCGTATTTTCGTGAGTATTTTAGTACTTCGAGTATTGTTATACGGTGCAAGTTTTTTTAGCACTATATCCAGTATTCCAGTCAGAAGTACTATTCTTTCTGAGGTAAGGGAGATTATTTTCTTCATAAATGATATTATTTCTTCAATATCATTATGCCGAAATATTGGTTTGAACTTTTTATCAAATTTAGAACTTTTTCATGTCGGGGTTACTATTCATGAGTTACTATTCACGAGTTACTATTCATGCGTTACTATTTATAAGTTACTATTCACAAGTACTATTCACGAAGTATGATGATGTTTTTTGTGAAATTTCTATCTTTTGGTGTCGGAGTTACTATTCACGTATACGACACTATTCACGTATACGGCACTATTCATAAATACGACATTATTCACAGAAAAATTAATTTTTCTTCTCTATGTCCAAGATTGTCTGTTATGATTCCTATCTTTGATTGGATATATGTTTTGATCATTCTTGAATTTTACTCCACTATGATTATTTATGAGATATTTTTGGACACGGAATAGCTGAAGTACGAATCCTTAATATTTATTATTTTGTTTCAATCGGATTCGCTTTTCTTTAAAATATTTTTCATCATCCTCAGGTCCTAAATGATGATATAACCGAATATCTTTGGCATGTAGTGCAAAGATGAATGATTTCGATGAATATCTTTGGCCAAGAGTGTGCGAAGATGAACAGTGTTTAGATGAACATGACCAATCGATGAATATCTTTGGCCTCAGTAATGCAAAGATGACATCTTTGTTGAATATCTTTGGCCAAGAGGTGCAAAGATGAATTGTTGATGAATATCTTTGGCCGTGTGCAAAGATGAATTTATCAAGATGATTATGAATGTAAACCGTGATTTGGTATAACCATGATCTTTGATGTTTCGGTGATGAAAATTAACTTTGTCCCGATGAGGAAATGAATTTAAAACTACAATTACGATTATGAAGTTATACACGTGATTGTGGGCGTGAATTATTGATTAATGCTACGGGGATAAAACATTGTTGATGGACTTTTTAACATGGAGAAGATAATAGATTTTATGGTCTATTTGACTCTTTTAATGGATCGCTTTCGTTCACCGCAACTATGGTTGAAAAGTTTTATCATCTACCATATGTTCTAAATCTCCGATTTATTACTTGATGAAGGCTATTGATAATTTATTTATCTTTAGTCATAATATTCTTTATCGAGCTAGTCAGGTGCTCACCCTTTTGCTTCACAATTCCTTTCGTAATAAGAGTAAAATTTGGGTCGAGCGGGATAACAGGAATAGAACGGTGGTCTATTGATGTTGAGGGTGAGGTGAATTTAACTTGGAAGGGTGTTTTGCCACTATCATACAAGATGTCTAATGACATACAACCTCGTGTCATCATAAGACTGGGTTGTACTCATCCACTTGCTGAGTATATTTACAAGCACTACCTATATAATCTTGGTGTTTGTTTGGAGTATAATACCCAATTAGAGACAGTGGAGATAATGATAGGTCAATAGAAGACTCGCCATTGGGAAGAATATGATAGTAATCTTCTCGTTTTTCTTTGGAGTCTATTGGGTCAACCAAGGATAATTCTGTGGCCATATGATATCTATCATAACCTAGAAACATGGCCTCCCATGTACGAAGGTTTCTTGAGCACTTCCCAAAGATTCTAATTTCTAAAACAGTTTTCGACTATACCTTTATGTAAGGTGTCATTATGAGGTGTTGTCCATGGTTGGGACATGAGTCACAGTTGGTATATATTTGTATTTAAACTCACAGTTTAAGTGTTATCGTATCTTGAACGACAATTGTATTAATAAAGTTGTAATTGTTTTCTGTACCATGTATTTGGCGACTCAGAATGGGTTGGATGGAATGGACCTATTTTGGGGTTGTCACGTATAGGGTAGCCCGCGTATATAGGTTATTCCAACAGAATAATAAATAATGGAATAATAGAAGTTCTCTTCATGAATACAAAAGAAATAATACCCTCACTAGTAAAAGAAACCGAATATAAGAGTAGGGAAGTAGCGTAATACTTTTCTATAGGTTCTCTTATAATTCTCTCTCTGAGTTTCAAAGAATTCGTGAGAAATAATGAAGGAATGAGCTTCTATTTATAGAAGAATGGACTCAGCATAAGAATTAACTTATGAACGGTCCAGATTGATTTACTTTTAAACGGACTATCCAGTTGGTTTACTATTAAAACTTAAAACAACGGTCCATACCGATTTACTATTAAAACTTTAAACCAAATGATCCATATTGATTTACTTATTATATCTTCCACCAAATGTCCATATTGATTTACTATTATATCTTCAACTAACTGATTCGAAAAATTAAAGACATCTCCTCATGGAATAATATTGTACCCAAAAATGATTTGGACCAAAATAAATATATCTTTCTAATTGAATAGTACCCCATGAATAGTAACTCGTGAATAGTAACTCATGAATAGTAACTCGTGAATAGTAATTCGTGAATAGTACTCCGACACGAAAAATGTCCCGAATACCCAATTGAACAATATATCATCCGGACATCAATTATACTAACACAAATAAGTCCAACACAATAGAACTATAAAATTCATCTTTAATCAACACACGAACTTATTCATCATTAATATTATAATTCACAATATTTAATAACCGTGTCGTTCCTAGGAAGAGAGGGGCTTTCGATAAGGATTTCTCCTTATTGGTAGCAATTAGGTGACCAAACCTCTCCTTGATAGAACTTGTAGACATTGTCAATATTGCAAATAATAATATGAATAACTTTTGCCGTCTCAATTATTGATTTAATAATATATCATATAATGCGGATGATCTTCGTAACAATAATTGAATCAATAATATGAGAAAATGATGCAAAGAATTATCGTAGCAATAATTGAGTATAAATGAGTAACTTCTCAATGTAAGTATCAATAATCAATACCGGTGATACCTTTAAGTAACTACGCTGGACATTACTATATACTTTTACTACCTAGTAGTTCAACAGCTTTTAATTCGTAACACCTCATTTATTATTTAC
Organism: Panax quinquefolius; assembly: GCA_020205615.1. Lineage (NCBI taxonomy): Eukaryota > Viridiplantae > Streptophyta > Magnoliopsida > Apiales > Araliaceae > Panax > Panax quinquefolius. The sequence continues at coordinate 123,605,991 of CM035164.1, read as the reverse complement.
ATAAAGTATTTTTGTCTTTTTTTAATCCGACAATAATTTCGTTGTAGGTCCACCATGAATGATTGTAGCTGCTGTATGAATATTCCTTGTTAAAACGAATATTCCCCGACCAATCGAATATTATATAACAACTTGCGTACTTTGTAAAATTTATAAATATTACCCACAACTATAACATTATATCAAATTAAGACCATAATATTCAAAAATATAATTCAAAAAAAAAATTATTCTTTATTCATAAAAGTTGGGGTCTTACAACCTCCCCTTCTTATGAAATTTCGTTCTCGAAATTAGGGCACATACCTGGTATGTCGAAGAGATGAGGATACCTTGACTTCATCTCAGATTCTAACTCCTAAGTCATTTCATCCACATCGTGGTTTCTCCACAAAACTTTGACTTGAGGTATAACCTTGGAGCGTTGAACATGATCCTTCTTATCCAAGATTTTAACAGGTAACTCTTCATACGTTAAATCTTCCTCTATCTCGTCTGGTTCTAACTCAATAATGTGATTTGGGTCTTTCACATATTTACGTAACATAGATATGTGAAAAACATTATGAACACGAGACATACTTGGAGGTAAGACGAGTCTATAGGCCACAATTCCCACTCGTTCAAGAATTAAAAATGGGCCAATGAACCGAGGATTGAGATTTCCTCTCTTTTCAAATCTCGTAACTCCTTTCCATGGAGTAACACGTAACAACACATGATCTCCAATATCGAATTCTACGTCCTTTCTATGATGATCAACATAACTCTTTTGTCGATCTTGTGAAGTTTTTATACGTTGTCGGATCGTTTGAATATTTTCTGTAGTCATACGTACCAACTCCAGTCCCAACAACGTTGCTTCACCCACCTCATCCCAAAGATAATTTGAAACAACACTTTCTTCCATACAACGCCTCAAATGGAGCCATGCCAATACTTGCTTGATAACTGTTGTTGTAGGAAAACTCCACCAATGGTAAGAACTTGTCCCAACTTCCCTTGAAGTCAAGGACACAGAGTCTTAATAGATCTTCAAGAGTTTGAATAATCCTCTCCGACTATCCGTCCGTCTGAGGATGATATGACGAGATAAATCATAAGTCTGTGCCCATAGCTTTTTGAAAATAACCCAAAATCGTGAAGTGAATCTTGGGTCTCGATCAGAAACTATGGATACCGGCATACCATGCAGTCTTATAATCTCGTTTATATACATACGAGTAAGAAGTTCAAGTGTATACGTTTCTCGTATCGGTAAGAAATGAGCAGACTTGGTCAATCTATCAACAATGACCCAAATCGCATCTATGCCTTGAGAAACCTTAGGAAGACCGGTAACAAAATCCATGGTAATGTGCTCCCACTTCCATTTTGGAATTTCAAGTGGTTGCAATGGACCTTTAGGTACTTGATGCTCCGCCTTGACTCGTTGACAAGTTAAACACCTTGAGATAAACTCCGCAATCTCTCTCTTCATATTACTCCACCAAAATGTATGTCGAAGATCATGATACATTTTGGTACTCCCAGAATGGATTGCAAACGGTGTGTTGTGTGTCTCCATCATGATTTTATACTTTAAATCAAGGTCGTTAGGAACACAAAGTCTGGAGTTGACTCGAAGTATTCATTCTTCATCGATTCTTGCTTCCAGCATAGCATCTTCTTGTACTTTCTTCCTCATACGCATCAGCTCCGGATCTGTAGCTTGAGCAACTTTAACTTTATCAATTAAAGTTGGTTCTACTCGTATATTCGCCATCATCACATGGGTCCCTGGAGTTTTTAACTCTATCTCCATCCTTTGTAAGTCACACAAAATGGGCCTTTGCGTTGTCAATATCGCACTCGTGATTGCGTATATGATCTTCTACTCAATGCGTACGCCTACCATGTTCGCTTTTCGTGATGGTATTGGATGGTACGATCATAATCTTTCAATAGCTCAAGCCAACGTCGTTGTCGTGTGTTGAGTTCCTTTTGAGTGAAGAAATATTTAAGGCTTTTATGATCCGTAAAGATCTCCACTTTCTCCCCATACAAGTAATGCCTCCAAATTTTAAGTCACGAAGACAACAAATGCTAACTCTAGATCATGAGTAGGATAATTTCTCTCATATTCTTTGAGTTGTCTTGAGGCATAAAGGCTATGACTTTCCCATGTTGCATGAGAACACATTCCAACCTTTTGCCAAGCATCATCAGAGATGACAAATCCTCCGAGCGATGGTAAGTCGTAACAGTCTTTGAAATGAGTCTCCTCCCGAGTTCTTGAAAACTCTTCTCACATTCTTCGCTCCAACCGAATTTTGTATCTTTCCGAGTCACCGAGTTAATTGTGGCGCCCCCAAAAATAGGTATACATCACCTATTCCGAGTTGTCAATACATGGTACGTAAACAACTACAACTTTATTATTACAACAAGAAACTGTGAGTTTGAATACAAATATTATCTTCTAGACAATATCTATACTCAAATAAATCCTCATCACATTTATTGATACATTATTTTACAAAAATGGTGAGGACTACTAAACAATCCTTTCTAAAACCTTCATTCCATACCCCCTAAATATTCGCTATATTCTCGCCTCCCGAGAAAAATGGAACAAAAAGGAAAAGGGTGAGCTCAACTAGCTCAAGAAAGAATATTATGATTAAGATAATATACAACAAATTATCGTTAGTCTTCAACAGGAAAAATATAATAGAATACAATAGACAACAAATTTTAAATCAATATTAGCAATGAAAAATAATAATTCATTAGAAGAGTTAAGTAGAGAATGCAAACTACTATCTTCTATGTATGAATTTAAAAGTTCATCGCTCATCTTTTATCCCTCGTAACATCAATCAATATACATCTGAATCAAATATTCATCTTTGCACTACAGCCAAAGATATTCATCATTAGTCATGTTCATTTAAACACTGCTCATCTTTGCACTACTGGGCCAAAGATATTCTTCAGAAATCATTCATCTTTGCACTACGAGCCAAAGATATTCTTAAGAAATCATTCATCTTTGCACCTTGGCCAAAGATATTCCATAATATCATCATTTAAGACCGAGGATGATGAAAAATATTTTTTTTAAAGAAACAAATCCAAGTGAAACAAAATGACAAGGATTAAGGATTAAGGATTCGTACTTGGTTTTATCCACGTCAAAAATACCTCAAAAATAATCATAGTGGTGTAAAATTCAAGAATGATCAAAACATGGATACAATCGAGTTAGTATCCGAATAGATGTTTTGACGAAAAGAAGAAATTTTATTTTTCTATGAATAAGTATCAGATATCGTGAATAGTCAAGATATCGTGAATAGTCTTGAATATACGTGAATAAGTAACTCCGACACCAAAAGATAGAAATTCCACAAAAAAACATCTTCACGCTTCATGAATAGTACTCGTGAATAAGAAACTCGTGAATAAGTAACTCATGAATAAGTAACTCGTGAATAGTAACTCATGAATAGTAACCCATGAATAGTAACCCCGACATGAAAAAGTTCTAAATTTGATAAAAACTTCAGATCAACATTTCAAAGATAATGATATTGAAGAAATAATATCATTCTGAAAAAAATAATATCCCTTACCTCGAAAGATCAAGATTTCTAAGCTGAATCTACGGTTATAGTCTTTGAAGGAACTTGCACCGCCTAGCAATACTCAAAGTATACTCAAAATACTCACAAGAATACCGATAATATAGAGAGAGAAAACTTCAGTTCACGTGTGATTTTCAATTCTAACCTAAGACCCTATTTATAGAATTTGCTTAGAACACCAAAGCGTAAAATTTAATATATTAATAATATTATTTTTCCACATCTTCCTATGCACACCATCAGCTGAAATCAACCACTAACACATGTCCCATAAGTGACAAAAACGTTTTTCATGCAAAAGTTACTTAAAACTCCAAAAAATGATAATCAATTAATCCTAACTTCAATAATTCATAATAAATAGCCCTTTCATCGAAAAATTTGAATCTCACGAGTTTTTATAGGAAATTCAATTCTCTACAACTTTGCGAAGAAAGTTTTTCCAAATTCCAAATAGAAATTGACCAAAAATCCACAAACAAAGCGATTTTACAAGCTATAATCAAATTTCACCAATAAATGGGGTCCACCGACATGTTTAACATGTTTTAAACATTTATTGCAACAAAAATACTCTTCCTCCTCAGTATACTCATATATCCCCCATTCGTTGTAAAAATATCACCGTTAATATATTATTAAAATAATATATTTAAATGAATTATTTTATCGTAAAAAGATAAAATATTAATTTTCAACAATTGTCATTTTAAAAATTTTCTCCATCTATATCCACATAAAATCAATATTTTCCTCATCATATAAATCAATAATTAATTATTCACAAATAATATTACGAATCACAATATTGACAACCGTGCGCTTCCTGGAGCAGAGGGCTTTCCAATAAGAATTTCTTCATTGGCGCAATTAGGTGACCAAACCTCTCCTTAGATGTAACTTTCTAGACATTGCCAATAATGTTATCTAATAATATTATTCGGATAATATGAATTATTTCTTCGATAATGAAAATATACCGTGTAATGACAATTATCGAACAACAAAGAATATAAAATATCAACGCAAAGAATTATTAACTCAATAAAATAATCGAATAAGAATTACTCGTAACCATTATTGAGTAGTGCCTCTTCGTAAGAATCAATAATTGGTGCAATACCGCAGTCTACTTTGCTCAACAACGCCAGATTAGTGTGTCTTAACCACACCGGTATTCCAACAAATTAATAACGGTAATAACTACGCCAATTATTTAAAAATAACTTATATTTGTCGTTTTCTTCATCCAATCGCTTTTTAGTTATGGGGCCCACATGGCGCTTTGCTATTGTCGTCATTTAATATTCCACGACCAAACAAATATTCCCCATTTATAATGAATATTTTATAACCACTTGCTTATTTTGAAATATTTGCGTATTTAACCCTTAACTATCCACATTAATCAAATCAACCCTTACTATTTCAAAATAATAAATAAAGGAAATTCCTTTTTATTTAAAAATTTCGGGGTCTTACATTAATGGAGTAGCGATTCGAGAAAATACTTCCACGAATCTCCGATAATAACCAGCTAAACCGAGAAAGCTACGTACTTCGGTCACTGATTTAGGTTGCTCCCAGCTTTGAATAGCTTCAATCTTTGTTGGGTCAATAGATATTGCATGACTTGATACTACGTGCCCAAGGAATGCTACTTCCTCAAGCCAGAACTCGCATTTCTTCAACTTGGCATAAAGCTTGTATTCACGAAGCTTTTGGAGTGTCAGCCTCAAGTGTTGCTCACAATCTTCACGACTTTTGGAATAAATAAGGATGTCATTAATAAAGACGACCACAAAGTGATCCAAATATTCCTTGAATACTCGGTTCATCATATCCATGAAGGCGGCGGAGCATTAGTCAATCCAAAGGACATGACTAGAATTCATAATACCCGCATCGAAGTTCTCGAAAGTCGTCTTTGGAATGTTATCGGTTCTAATCTTCAATTGGTGATATCCTAATGAAGATCAATCTTTGAAAAGAATTTGGCTCCATGCAATCGTCAAACAGTCATCAATACGTGGCAATGGGTACCTATTTTTGATGGTGACATGATTCAACTCTCGATAATCAATACAAAGTCGCATACTCCCATCTTTCTTCTTCACGAATAGAACAGAGCACCCCAAGGAGACGTCTTAGGACGAATGAAACCAAAGTCTAACAATTCCGCGAATTGGGTCTTTAACTCCTCAAGTTCAATAGAGCCATTCGATATGGGACTTTGGAAATGGGTTTTGTACCAGTTTAAGGTCGATACAAAATTTAATTTCACGCCTGGGGTAGGCGGAAGTTCTTCGTGGAATACGTCCGTGAAATTTATTAACAATAGAAATATCGCTCAAAAGCGATTTATTTTTGTTTAAATCAGATATGAGCTAAGAAAGCTTGACATCCGCTTTTCAATAAACGAATAGCTTTATGGCTTGAAATGACCGTGATTGATTTTAATAGTTTTGGTCACTTGAATTCGCATAATAGGTTGATTAGGAATATGAAAACTAACAACCTTACGAAAACAATCAATTTTTACATGATGAGTATTTAACCAATCAATCCTTAGAATTATGTCAAACGCAAGTATTTTTAAAGAAATAAGATCGACGGTAGTAATGTGCGATTCCGATTTGAACCAAACAAGACTTATAAACAAAGGGATGTAATGAAGGTTTCTCCCAACGAAGTTTCCACAGATAAGTCAAAGTCTAATTTCTCCTGAGTCAAATTTAATCGTTGAGCGCAAGTAGGAGAAATAAAAAGAATGGTTAGAACCCAGATCAAATAAAGTATAGACTTCGCTAGAGTTTATGATAAGCTTACCCGTGATGACCTCATTCGGGTTCCTTGCTTTCCGGGAGGTCACAACAAACGCCTCTCCCTTGACCAACGGCTTTTGACTTTTCCGGGACTGGCCTTTGGTGCCTCCATCCTAGGCTGAACTTGTCTTCGGTGAACGACAAAATCGGGCAAGTGACCTTCTCTTCCACAATTATAACATACTTTGGACGGCATCGCGCAGTTTGGACTAATGTGTCCCTCCCCTTTGCATTTGAAGCATATGATAGGTGGTCATTCTCCTTCTTTAACAACGGATGCTGGTGCTGACGTCTTTCCATCATTGTTGAATCTCCTCTTCTTGAAATGTCCATTCTTATTGTTTTGGCCCTGATTACCACCGAAGTGGTTACCATTTCTGGCCTGTTGATTCCCTCCACGTTTGTTGTCACCGCTTCGATGACTGCTCTCCTTTGGTTGCGTTGACTCGTTATCGCGCTCCACTAACTGAGCCCTATTAACAACATCTGAATACAAATACAGTTTATGAGAAATAATATATTGACATATCTCCGGCTTCAAACCTCTTAAAAACATCTGCGTCATTCTCTCTTCATTATCCACCAAGTGGGACGCAAACCGAGACAACTCGGCAAACTTGGCTTCGTACTGCGACACGGTCATATTATTTTGCTCCAACTTGATGAATTCTACATCTTTTATATGGCGAATACTTTCGGGAAAGTACTTGTCGTTGAATAGTTCTTGGAACTTTTCCCAAGACATCTTCAGTGCGGCAGGTTGAGTACGCTTTACCGATTCCCACCAGTAATCTGCCTCTCCTCGCAACATAAAGGTGGCAAAGGAAACCTTTTGCTCCTCGGAGCATCCCAAGACATCAAATATCTTGGTGATCTGCTTTATCCATGCTTCCGCTTTAAGTGGTTTTGGCTCTCCAATAAACTCCGGTGGTCCCAGCTCCTTGAACTGTTTAGCGGTGACCGTTCGAGAGTTTTCGGTGTTTCCACCTACATTTTGGACAGAGCTCTCTACTTTCTTTGTTTGCATGAATTGCATAAAGCCTCCGAACATTCCATCATTCATCATTTAGTCGGTGTTGTTGTTTGTATGAGATCGCCGCCTTCGCTTCGATGCACATTATCCCGATTATTGATATGTGGTGAATCAACGGTGCACCGTGCTCCATTGCTATTCTCAACATTCTCAGATGTCATTTTTAGATACTGCCACAAAACAAAAGGTTAATTGATATGTAACATATTATCCCTATATTCTGACCGACCAATTAAATACCAAAAAAAAACTTAGGTAGGTCATACTAGCGAAGGAATTCCCCATCTCTCCCTTCCTAGTTCTATTCTCACATCTTAGCCAGGGATCATATGCCTAAGCTTTGATACCAACTGTGACACCCCCAAAATTAGGTATACATCACCCATCTTGAGTCGCCAGATACATGGTACAGAATTTAAATACAACTTAATAATACAACTGTCGTGTACAATACGACAAAACATAAATTGTGAGTTTGAATACAAATATTGTCTACTAGAGATTATACAAACTCAAAAGGAGTCCTCATTATAATTATTATCACACTATTTCACAGAATAGTGAGGACTACTAATGCACCATCTAGGACTATCACTCTGTTCCCATTCTAGTCCCAAAATACGTTCTCATTTCCTGAAGAGAACAGTGAAAAAAAGGGTGAGCTCAACTAGCCCAGTAAGAAATATTATGACTAAGATAATGCAGAATAATTTATCGTTAGCCTTCAACAGTGTTAAACTGATAAAATATAATAACTAACAAGTTTAACTGCAGCGGAACAAGCAATCTATTAGAAAAGTCAAGTAGGGAATAAAATCTACTATCTTCTATGATTTAAAAGGTTTTTCATCACTTTTATCGCTAGGACTCAGCTTAATAAATAATCCTCATCATCGAATCACCCCTGCACTACGACCAAGGATATTCTTTAGTATCACGACCACAAATTATCCATGCACTACGGCCAAGGACATTCGTGTATTCATTAATGGTCATGATCATGCCAACAACTGTCCATCAATGCACTACGGGCCAATGAGGACTTTTATCACATTATTTGTAACATTACGGTCATGATTACATCGAATAATCCCTGGTCATAATCATACCAAGTCCATCTATGCACTACAGGCCACAGATAACTTTCAACAAAATATAAACATGTGGATGATGACAATGATATAAGAATTCAATAAAACAAGTTCAAGAATTAATTTATCTAGGAACTGATAACGTCCCAATTGTCAACATGATACTGCTTTGTAGAGTAAAATTCAAGAATGCTCAAAAGAATATTTCCATAAAAGATCTCGGATGAAGCCTTGAAATATCAAAGATATTTCACTAATTTCATGGGTATAGAAGTCAAAGTTTTAACCAAATGAGTATAATAAAGAATGGAATAACAAAAGAAATCACCATGCATGCGATAGATCCATAAAAGGCGTTTATTCCAATGTAATAATAAAGGATGGAACCAGTCCCAACAAATGAAACGCAATGCAGGATATTCCGGCGAAATAATAAATAATGGAATTGTGTCCGGCGAACGCATACAGACGAGATATTCTCGACGAATAATAAATAATGGAACCAGTCCCAAAGCGTAAACGCATGCGCATACAAGATATTCCAATGTAATAATAAATAATGGAACCGTGTCCCACAGAACGCGCATGCATGTGATATTCAACATAATAATAAAGAACGGAATATTAGAAGAATGTCACCATGTATAGGGTAGCTCACGATACAAAGTTATTCCAACAGAATAATAAATAATGGAATAACAGAAGTTCTCTTCATGAATACAAAAGAAATAATAACCCTTACCGTAAAAGAAATTGAATATAAGAGTAGGGAAGTAGCAGAATACTTTTCTATAGGTTCTCTTATAATTCTCTCTAGAGTTTCAAAGAATTCGTAAGAAATAATGAAGGAATGAGCTTCTATTTATAGAAGAATGGATCGCATAAGTAACTAACTTATGAACTATTTAGATTGATTTACTTTTAAACCAGACGATCCAGATTGGTTTACTATTAAAACTTAAAACAACTGGCCTATACTTGATTTACTATTAAAACTTTAAACCAAATGATCCATATTGATTTACTATTATATCTTCCACCAAATGGTCCATATTGATTTACTATTATATCTTCAACCAACTATTCAAAAATTAAGCACATCTCCTCATGGAATAATATTGTACCCAAAAATGATTTGACCGAAAATAAATATATCTTACGGGTGAATAGTACCTGTGAATAAGTAACTCTTGAATAGTATCTCGTGAATAGTACTCAACCGAAAAGTGTCCCGAATACCCAATCGAACAATATATCCTCCGGGACATCAATTATACTAACACAAATAAGTCCAACACAATGGAACTATAAAATTCATCTTTAATCAACACGAAACTTATTCATCATTAATATTATAATTCACAATATTTAACAACCAAATGTCGCTCCCGTGAAAGAGGGGCTTTCCGATAAAGATTTTTTCCTTATTGGCGGCGCAGGTGACCAAACCTTCCTTGATAGAACTTCTAGACATTGTCAATATTGCAAATAATAATATGAATAACTTTGCAAATCTCAATTATTGATTTAATAATATTTCATATAATGTAGATGATATTGTAACAATAATTGAATCAATAATATGAGAAATATGATGCAACAATTCATCAGTAGAATAATTGAGTATAGCCGAGTGACTTCACGTAAGCATCAATAATCAATTCCGTGATACTTCTTTCGTAACTTCACGCCAGATTCTTGTATTTTTTACTACCGGGTAGTTCAACTGTTTTAACGGTAACACCTCCGCCGTTATTTACATAAAGTATTTTTATCGTTTTCTTAAACCGAAAATAATTCCGTTGTGGGGTCCACCAAATGATTGTGCCGTTGTACGAATATTCCTTGTTAAAACGAATATTCCCCGACCAATCGAATATTATATAACAACTTGCGTACTTTGCAAAATTTATAAATATTACCCACAACTATAACATTATATCAAATCAATACCATAATATTCAAAAATATAATTCGAAAAAAAAAATTATTCTTTATTCATAAAAGTTGGGGTCTTACAACCTTGATTTCATTTCAGATTCTAACTCCCAAGTCTTTCCTCAACATCGTGGTTTCTCCACAAAACTTTGACTTGAGGTATAACCTTGGAGCGTAGAATATGTTCCTTCTTATCCAAGATTTGAACAGGAACCTCTTCATTCGTAAAATCTTCCGCTATTTCGTCCGATTCTAACTAAATAATGTGGTTCGGGTCTTCCACATATTTACGTAACATGGATATGTGAAAAATGTTATGAACACGAGACATACTTGGCGAAAGCGAGTTTATAGGCGACGCCCTACTCGATTTAAAATGGGCCGATGAATCGAGGATTGAGCTTTCCTCTCTTTCTAAATCTCGTAACTCCTTTCCATGGAGCAACACGTAACAACACATGATCTCCTATATCTAATTCCACGTCCTTTCGATGAAGATCAACATAACTCTTTTGTCGATCTTGTGAGATTTTTTATACGTTATTTGATCGTTTGAATCTTTTTTGTAGTCATAACGTATAAACTCCGGTCCCAACAACGTTGCTTCACCCACCTCATCCCAAAGATACTAGAGAAACGACACTTTCTTCCATACAATGCCTCGAATGGAGCCATGCCAATACTTGCTTGATAACTGTTGTTGTAGGAAAACTCCACCAATGGTAAGAACTTGTCCCAACATCCCTTGAAATCAAGGACACAGAGTCTTAATAGATCTTCAAGAGTTTTAATAGTCCTCTCGGTATGCATCTCGCGAGGATGATATGCCGAGCTAAATCGTAAAATCCGTGCCCATAGCTTTTTGCAAACTAACCCAAAATCGTGAAGTAAATCTTGGGTCTCGATCAGAAACTATGGATACCGGCATACCATGCAGTCTTACAATCTCGTTTATGTACATACGAGTAAGACGTTCAAGTGTATAAATTTCTCGTATCGGTAAGAAATGAGCAGACTTGGTCAATTTATCAATAAATGACCCAAATCGCATCTATGCCTTGAGAAACCTTAGGAAGACCGGTAACGAAATCCATGGTAATGTGCTCCCACTTCCATTCTGGAATTTCAAGTGGTTGCAATGGACCTTTTGGTACTTGATGATCCGCTTTAACTCGTTGACAAGTTAGACACCTTAAGATAAACATCGCTATCTCTCTCTTCATATTGCTCCACTAAAATGTATGACGAAGATCATGATACATTTTGGTACTCCCAGAATGGATTGCAAACGGTGTGTTGTGCGCCTCCATCATGATTTTATACTTTAAATCAGGGTCGTTAGGAACACAAAGTCTGGAGTTGACTCGAAGTATTCCTTCTTCATCTATTCTTGCTTCCGGCATAGCACCTTCTTGCACTTTCTTCCTCATACGCATCAGCTCCAGGTCTGTAGCTTGAGCAGCTTTAACTTTATCAATTAAAGTCGGTTCTACTCGTATATTCGCCATCATCACATGGGTCCCTGGAGTTTTTAACTCTATCTCCATCCTTTGAAAGTCACACAAAATGGGCTTTTGTGTTGTCAATATTGCACTCGTACCCGCATATGATCTTCTACTCAATGCGTTAGCTACCACGTTCGCTTTTCCAGGATGGTATTGGATGGTATGTGTAAGGCCCCAAATTTTATGAAATAAAAGTATTCAATTTTTCTTATAATTACTATTCAGTAAATGGTTAAATTGATAAAAGTTAAAGTTAAGGGTGATATATATAATTTTTTTAAAATAAGCAAGTGGTTATAAAATATTATTGTCGGAGAATATTCGTTTGGTCTTGGAATATTCTTTTTGTCGGGGATATCAGTACGATGATGCATCCTTGTGTGGGCCCCATAACGGAAAGTGATTGGATGAAGAAAACGACAAATATAAGTTGTTTATAAATGACGGCGTAGTTGTTACCGTTAATACTGTTAAAATACTCGGTGGTTAAAACATAGTAGCACACGGTATTGCACCAATTATTGATTCTTACGTAAGAAAACACTACTCAATAATTGTTACAGTAATTACTGTTCAATATTATATTTTATTGATTCAATAATTGCTGCGTTGATATTTTATATTACTGTTGTTTTAATAATTGTCACTACACAGTATTTTCCATTATCGAAGCAATAATTCATATTATCTGAATAATATTATTAGAAAACATTATTGGCAATGTCTAGAAAGTTCTGTCTAAGGAGAGGTTTGGTCACCTAATTGCGCGCCAGTAAGGAGAAATCTTTATTGGAAAGCCCTCTCTTTCCTGGGAACTGCGCCTGGTTGTCATTATTGTGATTCTGTAATATTATTTATGAATAATTAATAATTGATTAATATGATAAGAAAAATATTCATTTTATGTGGATATAGATGGAGAAAATTTTAAAGTGACAATTGTTGAAAATTAATATTTTATCTTTTTCTGATAAAATAATTCATTTAAATATATTATTTTAATAATATATTAACGGTGATATTTTTATAATGAATGTGCGATATGTGAGTATATGAGGAGGAAGAGTATTTTTGTGGCATTAAATGATTAACACATGTTTTGTGTGTCGGTGGACCCCATTTCTTGACTGAAATTTGATTATAGCCTATAAAATTGCCCGTTTATGGATTTCGGTCAATTTTTGTTTGGAATTTGGAAAAACTTTCTTCTGCAAAGTTGTAGAGAATTAAATTTCTTATAAAAAGTCATGAGATTCGAATTTTCTGACAAAAGGGCTATTTAATATGAATTATTGAAGTTCTGAAGCTCCGAAATAGTTAATTTTTGAAGTTTTAATTATGTTAAATAAGAAAAACGTTTTTTAAAAGTTTTGTGAGGTGGGCTACTTGTGTTGAATGCTGAATTCAGTTGATAAAAGTGTAATGCGTGAGAATTTAATAAATATATATTAATATTTTATTAAATTTTCTCTTTTGATGTTCTAAGCATTTTCCTATAAATAGGGTGCTGGGTTAAATTGAAAATCATACCGTAAACTCAAGTTTTCTCTCTATATTATCGGCGTATTCTTGTGAGTATTTTGAGTATACTTTGAGTATTGCTATACTGATGCAAAGTTCGATTCGTTATATCCGACATTCGATCTTTGTTAACTTTTCGAGGTAAGGGATAGTAAAGGGATTTTAAGGGGTGATTATGTTTTTTAGTTTTGTATTTTTTCGGACCTTCAAAAATTCTGGAAAATTTGAAATGATATTTTGATGAGTTTTAGAGATTGTGTCCAAAATGGCGATTTTTTGGGTATATAGATTAGGAGTTATGGATTTTATGAGAAAAGACTGTTTTAAAAGTAACTTGCTTATAACTCCTTGTGATTGACTCCAAAATTGATGAAATTTTTATTGGGAGTACATCTATATAATATCAAGTATACCGTAAATTTCAGAACTTTTGGACAAAAGTACAATTTATGATAAATATTTAAATATTCTTGGTTTTGGCCATGTGAAAAATAGTAAATAAATTTAAAAATTCTGAGACAAATATATATTCAATATGGGACTATATTCTTCTAAATTCCAGAAAATAAATATTTTTGGAACTGATTTGGTATTTTTCATGAAAATGTTCTAGTTATGAGTAAATGAATTAAATATGTTATGTGAAGTAAGAAAATTGGAAAATATGATTTATTGGCTTGAGAATCATATATGACGTATATGCAGATTTTTATGAGGGTTTTGGTTAATGATGATGAAATCTTATGAGGTTGGCATTTTTAGATGATTAAATGCATTAATTATTAAAGTGTAAATAATTGGATTTAATTATTTATAAGTTTAAGAAATGATTAAAATATTATTATAATATTAATAATATTAGATTATGAGATTTTTAAGTGATTTATAACATTTGGATTAAGGTGTTATAAATATTGATATGGATTTTATTATGAAACTTTATCTTTTCGTGTCGAGGTTACTATGCACGTATACGGTACTATGTATGAATACGGGGTACTATTCACGACAAATTGGTTTCTTCTCTGACCAAATTATCGTTGATTTATGAATCTTACTCTTGAAATTAAAACCATATTTTGATTATATTGTTTTTATATAACATTCTTATAACCCTAATGATGATATTTCTCTTTGACTTGAGTGTAAAGATGGGTAGATTATTGGTATGATCGTGACTATAGGTTCTCTTTGGCCAGTAGTGCAAAAGTTGAATCGTTGACTGGTATGATCATGACAATTGAATTTATAATTGAATATTTTTAGCTTAAGTGCAAAGGTGAATTGATCAACATGGTTATAATTATTGTTATATAACTTCTGAAATGATTATGTATTTCTTTGATATATGAATATCTTTGGCTCGTAGTGCAAAGATGACTTGTTGATGAATATCTTAGCTTTGTAGTGCAAAGATGAATTATTGTTGAATATCTTTGGCCGTAGTGCAAAAAAGATGACTGTTGTTGAATATCTTTGGCTCGTAGTGCAAAGATGACTTGTTGTTGAATATCTTTGGCATGTAGTGCAAAGATGAATCTGATGATGAATATCTTTGGCGTGGTGCAAAGATGAATTTATTAGTATGATTATGAATGAGGCGTGATTTGGTATAACCATGATCTTTGATGTTTGAGGTAAAGACAGTGATGAAATTATCTTCGTCTGGATGAGAAGAGAATTTAGAACTACAATTATGATTATGAGTTATACATGTGATTGTGGATGAAATTGTTGATTGATGTTACTGAGGATAAAACATTGTTGGTGGACTTTTAACATGGAGAAGATAATAGATTTTATGGTCTATTTGACTCTTCTAATGGATTGCTCATTCATTCATTAACTATGGTTGAAAAGTTTTATCATCTACCATATGTTCTAAATCTCGATTTATTACCGATGAAGACTATTGATAATTTATTTATCTTTAGTCATAATATTCTTTTCTTGAGCTAGTTGTGCTCACCCTTTTGTTTCACAATTCCTTTCGTGTAATAAAAGTGTAAATTTGGGTCGAAAGCGGGATAATAGCGAGGAATAAAATGGTGGTCTATAGATGTTGAGGTGAGGTGAATTTAACTTGGAAGGGTGTTTTGCCACTATCATACAAGATGTCTAATGACATACAACCTCGTGTCATCATAAGACATGGTTGTGCTCATCCACTTCTTTGAGTATATTTACAAGCACTACCTATATAATCTTGGTGTTTGTTTGGAGTATAATACCCAATTAGAGACAATGGAGATGATAGACTACCATTGGGAAGAATATGATAGTAATCTTCTCGTTTTTCTTTGGGGTCTTTTGGGTCAACCAAGGATAATTACGTGGCCATATGATATCTACCATAACCTAAAAGCATGGCCTCCCATGTATCGAAGGTTTCATTGAGCACTTCCCAAAGATTCTAATTTCTAAAACAGTTTTTGACTATACCTTTATGTAAGGTGTCATTGTGACGTACTTTCAGATTGGTATATATTTGTATCCAAACTCACAATATGTGTTGTTGTATTTTGCAATTGCGACAATTGTTGTAATAAAGTTGTAGTTGTTTTTCGTACCATATATTTGGCGACTCAAAATGGGTTGGATGGAATGGACCTATTTTGGGGTCGTTACAGTATGATCATAATCTTTCAACTGTTCAAGCCAACGTCGTTGTCGCATGTTGAGTTCCTTTTTAGTGAAGAAATATTTGAGGCTTTTATGATCCGTAAAGATCTCCACTTTCTCCCCATACAAGTAATGCCTCCAAATTTTTAGTGCGAAAACAACAGCTGCCAACTCTAGATCATGAGTACGATAATTCCTCTCATATTCTTTGAGTTTTCTTGAGGCATAGGCTATAACTTTCCCATGTTGCATGAGAACTCATCCAAACCCTTTGCCCGAAGCATCACTGTAGATGACAAATCCCTCCGAACCAGATGGTATTGTCAGAACAGGTGCTGAAATGAGTCTCCTTTTGAGTTTTTGAAAACTCTTCTCACATTCCTCGCTCCAACCAAACTTTGTATCTTTCTAAGTCAGCTGAGTTAGTGTAGTAGCGATTCGAGAAAATCCTTCCACGAATCTCCGATAATACCCAGCTAAACCGAGAAAGCTACATACTTCAGTCACTGATTTAGGTTGCTCCCAACTTTGAATAGCTTCAATCTTTGCTGGGTCAACAGATATTCCATGACTTGATACTACGTGCCCAAGGAACGCTACTTCCTCAAGCCAGAACTCGCATTTCTTCAACTTGGCATAAAGCTTATATTCATGAAGCTTTTGGAGTATCAGCCTCAAATGTTGCTCATGATCTTCACGAATTTTGGAATAAATAAGGATGTCATCAATAAAGACGACCACAAAGTGATCCATATATTCCTTGAATACTCGGTTTATCATATCCATGAAGGCAGCAGGAGCATTAGTCAATCCAAAAGACATGACTAGGAATTCATAATACCCGTACCGAGTTCTGAAAGCCGTCTTTGGAATGTTATCGGTTCTAATCTTCAATTGGTGATATCCGGAACGATGATCAATTTTTGAAAAGAATTTGGCGCCTTGCAACTGGTCAAACAAGTCATCAATACGTGGCAATGGGTACCTATTTTTGATGGTGACATGATTCAACTCCCGATAATCAATACAAAGTCGCATACTCCCGACTTTCTTTTTCACGAATAGAACAGGAGCACCCCAAGGAGAAGTACTAGGGACGAATAAAGCCAATGTCTAACAATTCTCGTAGTTGGGTCTTTAATTCACGAAGTTCAATAGAGCCATTCGATATGGGACTTTGGAAATAGGTTTTGTATCTTAGGGTTCAAAGTCGATACAAAATTCAATTTCACGCTCTGGGTAGGCCAGAAGTTCTTCGTGGAATACGTCGTGGAATTTATTAACAATAGAAATATCATTCAAAACTGACGTATTTTTGTTTAGATCCGTGACATGAGCTAAGAAAGCTTGACATCCATTTTTCAATAAATGAATAGCTTTATGGCTTGAAATGACATTGATTGATTTTAATGGTTTGGTTGCTTGAATTCGTATAATAGGTTGGTTAGGAATATGAAAGCTAACAACCTTACGAAAACAATCAATTTTTGAATGATGTGTAGTTAACCAATCAATCCCTAGAATCACATCAAACGCAAGTATTTTCAAAGAAATAAGATCGACAGGTAACGTGCAGGTGCCGATTTGAACTAAACAAGACTTATAAACAGTGGATGTAATGAAGGTTTCTCCCAATGGAATTTCAACAGATAAGTCAAAACCTAATTTCTCCGGAGTCAAATTTAATCGTTGAGCGCAAGTAGGAGAAATAAAAGAATGGATAGAACCGGTATCAAATAAGGTATAGACTTCGCTAGAGTTTATGATAAGCTTACCCGTGATGACCTCGTTCGGGTTCCTTGCTTTCTGGGAGGTCACGACAAATGCTCTCCGTTGCACCACCGACTTTGACTTTTCTGGGACGGACTTTGGTGCCTCCATTCTAGCTAAACTTGTCTTCGGTGAACGACAAAATCGGGCTAGGTGACCTTCTCTTCCACAATTATAACACGCTTTGGATGGCATCGCGCAGTTTGGACTGATATGTCCCTCCCCTCCGCATTTGAAGCATATGATAGGTGGTCGTTCTCCTTCCTTAACCACGATTCTTTGGTCTTGACGTCTTTTCATCATTGTTGAATCTCCTTTTCTTGAACTGTCCATTTTTACTGTCTTGGCCATGATTACCACCGAAGTGGTTACCATTTCTGGCATGTTGATACTCTCCACGTTTGTTGTCGCCGTTTCGATGACTGATACCACTGGTATTTTCATCCTGCCTGCTGCTTTCTCTTGGTTGCATTGACTCGTTACCGCGCTCTAATAACTGAGCCCTATTTATAACATCTGAGTACAAATACAGTTTATGAGAAATAAGATATTGACATATCTCCGGTTTTAAACCTCTTAAAAACATTCGCGTCATTCGCTCCTCATTATCGACCAAATGGGATGCAAACTGGGATAACTCCGCAAATTTAGCCTCATACTGCGACATGGTCATATTGTTTTGTTCCAACTTGATAAACTCCACCTCTTTGATGTGATGAATACTCTCGGGAAAGTACTTGTCGTTGAATAGCTCTTGGAACTTCTCCCAAGACATCTTGAGTGTGTCAGGCTGGGTACGTTTTACAGATTCCCACCAGTAATCTGCCTCTTTACGTAACATGAAGGTGGCGAAGGGAACCTTTTGCTCCTCGAAGCATCCCAAGACATCAAATATCTTGGTGATCTGCTTTATCCATGCTTCTGTCTTAAGTGGTTTTGGCTCTCCAATAAACTACGGTGGTCCCAGCTCCTTGAACTGATTAGCGGTGACCGTCCGAGAGTTTCCCGTGTTTCCACCTACATTTTGTACAGGAGTCGCTCTCGCCTGATGTTACATGAATTGCATAAAGCCTCTAAATAATCCATCATTCATCATTTGGTCAGTGTTGTTGTTTGCATGAGGATTGTCGCCTTCCTGATGCACATTCTCCTGATTATTGATATGTGGAGACTCAACGGTCTCCTGTGCTCCATTGCTATTCTCAACATTCTCGGATGTCATTTTCAGATACTGCCACAAAACAAGGGTTAGTTGACATGTAACATAATATCTCTAAACTCTGACCAACCAATTAAATACCAAATAAATTTAAGTAGGTCATATACTAGCGAAGGAATTCCCGTCTCTCCCCTCCTAGTTCTAGTCTCACATCTTAGCCAGGATCATATCCTTAAGCTCGATACCAACCATGGCGCCCCCAAAATAGGTATACATCACCTATTCGAGTTGCAAATACATGGTACATAATATAAATACAATCTTAATTATACAACAAGAGAGCTGTGAGTTGAAATACAAATACTATCTTCTAGACAATATCCACTCTCAGAATAAGTCCTCATTACATTTATTGTCACACTATTTAACAGAATAGTGAGGGCTACTAGCTAATACTATCATCCGGACCATCACTCCATTCCCCGACTCGTCCCAACTACGTTCTCATTTCCTGAAGAGAACAGTGAAAGAAAGGGTGAGCTCAACTAGCTCAATAAGAAATATTATGACTAAGATAATGCAGAATAAATTATCATTAGCCTTCAATAGTGTTAAACTGATAAAATATAACAACATCAAGTTTAACTGCAGCAGAACAAGCAATCCATTAAAAGAGTCAAGTAGAGAATAAAATCTACTATCTTTTATGATTTAAAAGGTTTTTCATCACTTTTATCGCTGGGACTCAGCTTAATAAATAATCCACATCACCGAATTACCCCTGCACTACGGCTAAGGATATTCTTTAGTATTACGACCACAAATTATCCATGCACTACGGGCCAAGGACATTCGTGTATTCATCAATGGTTATGATCATGCCAACAAATGTCCATCAATGCTCTACGGGCCAATGAGGACATTTACCATATCATTTATAACATTACGGTCATGATTATACCGAATAATCCCTGGTCATAATCATACCAAGTCCATCTATACACTACAGGTCACAGATGACTTTTAAAACAAATATAAACATGAGGATGATGACAAATATATAAGAATTCAATAAAACAAGTTCAAGAATTAATTTATTCAGGAACTAATAACGTCCAAGTTGTCAACATGATACTTCTTTGTGCAAGAAAATTCAAGAATGCTCGTAAGAATATTTCCATGAAAAGATCTTTGGATGAAGCGCAAATATCAAGAATATTCCACTAATTTTATGGAGTATGTAAGTCAAAACTTTAACCAACCGAGTATAATAAGGAATGGAATAACAAAAGAAATCACCAGGGCGTCGATAGAATCGCATGGAAGGTTATTACAACAAAATAATAATTAATCGAACCAGTCCGCGTAAAAACGCATGCATGTGATATTCCGAATAATAATAAAGACGGAATCGAGTCCCAAAGAAATGTATGAGCATGGATATTCCAATGTATAATAAAGATGGAATTAGAATCCCAGTAAAAACGCATGAGATGTAATATTCCAAATGTAATAATAAAGATTTGGAATCGGTCCCATAAAAGCATGATGAGCAGGATATTCTAATGAATAATAATAACGAATGGAATAACGTAAGAATTTCACCAAGTATAGGGTAGCCAGCAGATACAAAGTTATTCTAATGAGAATAATAAATAATGGAATAACGTGTTCTCTTCATGAATACAAAAGTAATAATACCCCTTACCGTAAAAGAAACTGGATATAAGAGTAGAGAAGTAGCAAAATACTTTTCTATAGTTTTTCTATAATTTCTCTCTCTAGAGTTTCAAAGAATTTGTAAGAAATAATGAAGGAATGAACATCTATTTATAGGAGAATGGAAATGATACTATTTGGAAAAATCACGGATGCAACAGTTTTTAAAAATTTTACGGACTGAATTCAGACGCCTGATTTCAATAATTACATATAAAACAAATTTTAATAATATAAATATATATATATATATAACACATGTTATATAAAAACTTATATATATAATACTAATAATGATAACTCCCTCCTGAATTTTTCTCCCACCTTCCCCCACCCGTGACATCCCATTTGAAAAACAACTTCCCAGCAATTCAATTTTCCAAATGTGGCCCCCACATGTGGGTCCACCTTTATTATATTAAAATAATTTTCTACCGATTATTTTTAAAAATGGGTAAGTGGGAATCCAAATAATAAGCACAATTTACAATAATTACTATAGCAATAATTGAACAAAACTGAGTGACTTCTCACGTAAGCATCAATAATTAATGGTGTCTTCTTTGTAACCTCGGCAGACATCTGTACTTTTAACACCGGGTATTTCAACAGCTAACGGTAAAACTTTCACTGTTATTTTCATAAAAATTTTTGTCGTTTTCTTAATCCAACAATAATTTAGTTGTAGGGTCCACCAATGATTGTGCCGTTGTACGAATATTCCTTGTTAAAACGAATATTCCCCGACCAATCGAATATTATAAACAACTTGCGTACTTTGAAAAATTTATAAATATTACCCATAACTATAACATTATATCAAATTTATTCCATAATATTCAAAAACGATATTTATAGAAAAATTCATCTTTATTTATAAAAGTTGGGGTCTTACAGTTGTTGATCATATTGTTTTTATTATCATATATAACATTTTTATAACCCTGATGTTGAATTTCTCTTTCACTTGAGTGTAAAGATGGGTAGATTATTGGTATGATCGTGACTATGGGTTCTCTTTGGCCAGTAGTGCAAAGATGAATTGTTAAATGGTATGATAATGACCATTGAATTTATAATTGAATATCTTTAGCTTAAGTGTAAAGATGAATTGATTAACATGGTTATAATTATTGTTTATATAAATTCTGAAATGATTATATATTTCTTTGAGATATGAAAATCTTTGGCCTGTAGCGCAAAGATGATATGTTATTGAATATCTTTGGCCTGTAGTGCAAAGATGATTTGTTGATGAATATCTTTGGCTCGTAATGCAAAGATGACCTGTTGTTGAATATCTTTGGCCTGTAGTGCAAAGATGACTTGTTGATGAATATCTTTGGCCCGTAGTCAAAAAGATGAATTTATTAGTATGATTATGAGCAGAATCGTGATTTGGTATAACCATGATCTTTGATGTTTCAAAGATGAAAATTATCTTTGTCCTGGATGAGAAAAGAAATTTAGAACTAAAATTACGATTATGAGTTATACATGTGATTGTGGACAGGAATTATTGATTGATGTTACAGGGATAAAACATTGTTAGTGGACTTTTAACATGGAGAAGATAATAGACTTTATGGTCTATTTGACTCTTCTAATGGATTGCTCGTTCCGTTTGCAATTATGGTTGAAAAGTTTTATCATCTACCATATGTTCTAAATCTCGATTTATTACCGATGAAGGCTATTGATAATTTAATTATCTTTAGTCATGATAATTCTTTACTGGGCTAGTTGTGCTCACCCTTTTGCTTCACAATTCCTTTTCAGGTAATAAAAGTGTAGTTTGGGTCGAAAGCGAGGGTAATGGGAAAATAGAACGATAGTCTCTAGTCAGTAGAGTTCTCCGTAAACAGTATAGAAAGGTGTTGTATACATCATTTAGTAGTTATATTTGGTGAATCAAATAGGGTGAGGCGAACCCAACGTTGGAAGGTTGTTTTGCCAATATCATACAAGATGTCTAATAACATACAACCTCGTGTCATCATAAGACAAGGTTGTGCTCATCCACTTGCTGAGTATATCTACGAGCACTACCTATATAATCTTGGTGTTTGGTTGAAGTATAATTCACAATTAGAGACAGTAGAGATAATGATATGTCAAGAGAAGACTCACCATTGGAAAGAATATGATATTAATCTTCTCATTTTTCTTTGGGGTCTATTGGGTTAACCAAGGATAATTCTGTGGCCATATGATATCTATCATAACCAAGACGCATGGCCTCCCATGTACGAAGGTTTCCTTGAGCACTTCCCAAATATTCTAATTTCTAAAACAGTTTTTGACTATACCTTTATGTAAGATGTCATTGTGACGTGCTATCCAAGGTTGGGATGAAAGCCACAGTTGGTATATATTTGTATTAAAACTCACAGCATATGTGTTGTTGTATTTTGCAAAACAATTGTTGTAATAAAGTTTTAGTTATTCTCTGTACCATGTATTTGGCGACTCAGAATAGGCTGGGTGAAATGGACCTATTTTGGGTTGTCACAGTTGGTATCAGAGCTATAAGTAAAGAGCCCCGAGCCTCTCGTTGGTGACTTCCTTGTGTGGGATGCACCGAAGGCAGACTCTCTGTAGGGGACGCCGTTCTGCGGTGGCAAACTGATAGGTACCACTGTGAGGTGCTGTCCACGGTTGGGACATGAGTCACATTTGGTATCAGAGCTTAGGGATATGATCTCTGGCGGAGATCCGGAATTAGAACTAGGAGGGGAGAGATGAGTAAATCCTTCGCTAGTGTGTCCTACCTAAGCTTATTTGTTGGTCAGTCATAATATCGGGATATTATATGATATGTTAATTTGTTCAATTAACCCTTGTTTTGAAGCTGTATTCTAAAATGATATATAAAATACAGGAAATGAGCATTGGAGAAATTATGATGACAGGAAAGATGGAATCTGAAATGAAAGCAAGGTATTCTCAACTCTTTGAAATACCAAGTACGTAAATTTCGGGGACGAAATTTCATAAGGAGGGGAGATTGTAAGACCACAGATTTTATGAAATAAAAGTATTCAATTTTTCTAATAATTATTATTCAGTAAATGGTTAAATTGATAACAAGTTAAAGTTAAGGGTGATATATATAAATTTTTCAAAATACGCAAGTGGTTATAAAATATTCATTGTTGTCGGAGAATATTCATTTGGTCATGGAATATTCTTTTTTGTCGGGAATATCCGTACGTCGGCGCAGTCATTTGTGGGCCCCATAACGGAATAACTGTCGGATGAAGAAAACGACAAATTTGAGTTTTTATAAATAACGGCGTAGTTGTTACCGTTAACACTATTGGAATACCCGATGGTTACAATACAAGATGTCTGGCGTCGTTGCACAAGATGACACACGGTATTGCACGAAGATTTTGAATTATTGATTCTTACATAAGAAGGCACTACTCAATAATTGTTATAGTAATTACTGTTCAATATTTTATTTTATTGGTTCAATAATTGCTGCGTTGATATTGTATATTATTGTTGTTTCAATAATTATCACTGCACAGTATCTCCATTATCAGATCAATAATTCATATTATTTGGAATAATATTATTAGATAACATTATTGGCAATGTCTAGAAAGTTCTGTCAAGGAGAGTTTTGGTCACCTAATTGCGCGCCAGTAAAGAGAAATTCTTATTGGAAAGCCCCCTCTTTCCTGGGAACTGTCTGGTTGTCATTATTGTGATTCTATAATATTATTTATGAATAATTAATTATTGATTTATATGATAAGAAAATATTTATTTGATGTGGATATAAATGATGGATTTATTTATGTGGTTATAAATGAAAGAGTTAATGTTGAGGTGTTTTATCAGTATTTTGTCGGATTGGAGGTATTAAAAGATCAAATCAGTGTCCTTACAGCTTTATTATGTGAGTTATAATTTTTAATCTGACCGTTGGATCGTTGTGATTTTTGGATATATTATACATATATAAGTTGAGTATATGTTCACAAATTTTGAACCATTAAAAATGTACGAATGATTTGTTATGAATTTTAAGAGGTGACTGATTCGGAAATTAGGTTTATAAATGATTTTGGTGGAAAATTTTAGAAATGGGTGGGCCCTACTTTTGGTTGTTGGGGAAGATGGCTGATTTTTGGTGGGTGGAATAGTAGCAGGTATAGCCATCAGTGTAGCAGGTCAAGTCTCTTCTTGACGTCTAACATTTTCCTATAAATAGAGGGCTAAGTTAGAATTAAAAATCACACGAAATTCATAAGTTTTCTTTCTCTCTCTAGATTATCGAGTGTATTTTGTGAGTATTTAGATACTTGGTGAGTTCTTTATTCATCGGTGCAAGTTTTCTTCAAATCATATCAGATATCCAATCGGAAGTCTTTGCTTTTTTTGAGGTAAGGGATAGTAAGGGATATTAAGGGATGTTATATTCTTCATAATGTTGTTATTCTTTCAATATCATTATCTTGACATATTGGTATGGATCTTATTGTGGAATTTCTACCTTTTTGAGTCGGGGTTACTTATTTACGATATCTCGACTATTAACGTATACAACACTATTCATGTATATGGCACTATTTACGTATATGATATTATTTACGTATACGGTACTATTCACGAGTTACTATTCATGAGTTACTATTCACGAGTTACTATTCACAAGTTACTATTCACGAGTTACTATTTAGGGTACTATTCACGACAAAAATTGGTGTCTTTTTCTGACCAAATTATCGTTGATTTATGATTGTTTCTCTTGAAAATAAATGCAGTTGTTGATCATATTGTTTTTATTATCATATATAACATTTTTATAACACTGATGTTGAATTTCTCTTTTACTTGAGTGTAAAGATGGGTAGATTATTGGTATGATCGTGACTATGGGTTCTCTTTGGCCAGTAGTGCAAAGATGAATTTTTAACTGGTATGGTCATGACCATTGAATTTATAATTGAATATCTTTAGCTTAAGTGTAAAGATGAATTGATTAACATGGTTATAATTATTGTTTATATAAATTCTGAAATGATTATATATTTCTTTGAGATATGAATATCATTGGCCTGTAGTGTAAAGATGATTTGTTGATGAATATCTTTGGCTCGTAATGCAAAGATGACCTGTTGTTGAATATCTTTGGCCTGTAGTGCAAAGATGACTTGTTGATGAATATCTTTGGCCCGTAGTGCAAAGATGAATTTATTAGTATGATTATGAACATGAACTGTGATTTGGTATAACCATGATCTTTGATGTTTCAGGTGATGAAAATTATCTTTGTCCTGGATGAGAAATGGAATTTAGAACTACAATTACGATTATGAGTTATACATGTGATTGTGGACAGGAATTGTTGATTGATGTTACAGGGATAAAACATTGTTAGTGGACTTTTAACATGGAGAAGATAATAGATTTTATGGTCTATTTGACTCTTCTAATGGATTGCTCGTTCCGCTGCAACTATGGTTGAAAAGTTTTATCATCTACCATATGTTCTAAATCTCTGATTTATTACTGATGAAGGCTATTGATAATTTACACATGGCCTCCCATGTACGAAGGTTTCCTTGAGCACTTCCCAAAGATTCTAATTTCTAAAACAATTTTTGACTATACCTTTATGTAAGGTGCCATTGTGACGTGCTATCCAAGGTTGGGATGAGAGCCACAGTTGGTATATATTTGTATTAAAACTCACAGCATATGTGTTGTTGTATTTTGCACAACAATTGTTGTAATAAAGTTTTAGTTGTTTTATGTACCATGTATTTGGCGACTTAGAATAGGCTGGGTGGAATGGACCTATTTTGGGGTTGTCACAAAATCAATCTGGACCGTTCATGAATTAGTTACTATGCAATCCATTCTTCTATAAATAGAAGCTCATTCCTTCATTATTTTCTTACGAATTCACTAAAACTCTAGAGAGAGAAAATTATAGAGAGAAAGAAGAAGAGAAGTCTGTTAACTTTCTTTTCCTATATCCAGTTTCTTTTACGGTAAGGGATATTATTTGTTGTATTCGTTAGGGGTATTCCTTCTTTCTTATTGGTGAAATTCTTTTGTTATTCCATTCTTTATTATTCTATTGGAATAACCTGTATACGCGGGATACCCTATACTTGGTGAAATTCTTCTGTTATTCCATTATTTATTATTCTGTTGGAACATCCTGTCTGTGAGACCCCGAATTTTATGAAATAAAAGTATTTAATTTTTCTATTTTAGTAAATGGTTAAATTGATAAAAGGTTAAAGTTAAGGGTGATATGTGAAAATTTTTCAAAATAAACAAGTTGTCATAAAATACCTGGTCACTATTCACTCTAGTATTATTCACTGGGGTATTTGGGGCACTTTTTGTGTCAGAGTTACTATTCACGAGTTACTATTCACGGGTTACTATTCACCCAAATTACTATTCACTTTAGTATTGTTCACTCGAGTATTTGGGACACTTTTTGTGTCAAAGTTACTATTCACGAGTTACTATTCACGGGTTACTATTCACCCAAATTACTATTCACTCTAATATTATTCACTCGGGTATTTGGGACACTTTTTGTGTCGGAGTACTATTCACGAGTTATTATTCACGAGTTACTATTCACGGGTTACTATTCACCTAAATTACTATTCACCCGAATATTATTCACTCGGGTATTTGGGGTATTTTTCGTGTCGGAGTACTATTCACGAGTTACTTATTCACGGGTTCTTATTCACCCAATTACTATTAAATCTAGTATTGTTCACTTCGGGTTTTTGGGACACTTTTGTATCGGGTACTATTCACAGGTACTATTTTTCAAGTCTTATTCATGGGGTACTATTCAATTAAAAATATATTTCTTTTCATTCCAAATTATTTTTGGGTACAATATTATTCCATGAAGAGATGTACTAATTTTCTGAATCATTGGTTGAAATTATAACGAGAAAAGCTTTTTATATAAAAGCAGAATACTTTTATAAAGTTATTACATAAATAGAATATATTATATTCTATCAGTATGTAGTGTTTTGTAGTAAAAAATCTTTTTATATAAAATGAATAATTTATTAAAGTTATTCTATAAATAGAATATATTATATTTTATTATGCATAGTGTTTGCATAGTGTTTGCATAGTAAAAATCTTTTCATATAAAATAGAATATATTATATTTTATTTAAAAGATTTTGCTTTAAATACGGACCGAATCCGATTAAAGTAAATCAATGGATCGTTCATGGATTGGTTACTTATTCATTCCATTCTTCTATAAATAGAAGCTCATTCTTTCATTATTTCTTCTAATTCAATTGAAACTCTGTAGAAGAAACTATAGAGAGAATTCTTCTTCTATAATCTTGAGCGTATTTCTTTAGAGTTTAAGAAAACTTTGAGAGTAGTGCAAGTTTTCTTCCGTATATCCTCGCCTCTACTAGTCTGAATACTCTTATTTGAAAGGTAAAGGGATATTATTATGGTAAGGGATATTATTTGTTGTACATTCGTAAGGTGTTTATTCTTTTGTATTCATGAAGAGAACTTCATTATTCCATTCTTTATTATTCATTGGAATAACTTTTGTGTCTGTGATTTACCTATACTTGGTGGAATGACCAGATATGCGGTTTACCCAATACTTGGTGATCTTCTTCATTATTCCATTCTTTATTATTACATTGGAATAACTTTGTATGCGTGGTTTACCCTATACTTGGTGGAATGACTTTTGTATATGCGGTTTACCCAATACTTGGTGATTTTCTTCTCATTATTCCATTCTTTATTATTATGTTGGAATAACTTTGTTTATGCAAAGTACCGCATACTTTGGTGAAATTCTTTTATTATTTCGCTCTTTATTATTCTGTTTAATATCCCGCTTGGTGTGAATTTCAACGACACGGTTCTAATATTTATTATTTCGTATTTATTATTCATTTGAACATCCTCGCTTGTGTGAATTTCACTGGAATCGGTTCCGTTATTTATTATTCTGTTGAAATAACTTTTGTATCTGCCGGATTCACCGTATACCGTGCGCGATCTGTTGTTCTTCCATTCTTTATTACTCTGTTGAATATCTTGTCGGTGCGTATTACGCTTTGATTCAAGTTCCATTATTTATTATTATGTTGGAATAACTTTGTTTATGTAAAGTACCGCATATATGGTGAAATTCTTTTATTATTTCATTCTTTATTATATTGTTGGTTATTGGTTTTACAATTTGTATGTCTTTGGCCTATAGTGCAAAGATGATATGTTGTTGAATATCTTTGGTATGTAGTGCAAAGATGATATGTTGTTGAATATCTTTGGATTTGAAGAAGATGGACAAAGATGATCATGACCACTAGTGATACTAATGAATATCCTTGGTCGTAGTGCATGGATAATTCAATGATGTGATTGGCAGGATCATGACCATTAGTTAACAGTTAAATATCTTTGGCCGTAGTGCACTGACAGGCAATTGATTGGTATGATCATGACCATTGGTTTTATAGTTAAATATCTTTGTCCTGTAATGCAAAGATAGACAACTGATTGGTATGATCATTGTTGTTACATTTGAATATCTTCAGCCTTTGGGGTAAGGATATTGAGTAAACGTTCTATTAAGCCTTTGTGGCAAGAAGGAACTGTTAAATTCACATTATTATAAATATGAATTGTGAACTTAATTATAATCTTTAGTGGTTCAGGTGAAGACAGGTGATGAAAGTTCTCTTTGTCTTGGGTACAACGAAGAACTGTTGATGAGTATTACAGGAATGAAATATTAACGATGGACTTTTAATTTGGAGGAGATAGTAGACATTATGTTCTACTTGACTCTTCTAATGGATTGTTGATTCCGCTGCAATTATGGTTGAAAAGTTTTATTATCTATGTTATAAATCTCTGATTTATTCTGATAAAGGCTGTTGATAAATTAATTATCTTAGCCATGATATTCTTTACTGGGCTAGTTGTGCTCACCCTTTTGCTTCACAATTCCTTTCAGGTAATAAGAGTGTAGCTGGGTCGAGCGGGGATAAGAGGAAAATAGTGTGATGGTCCGAGACTGTCGAAGTTTCTCAATACATTATAAAACGACATGACATGCAACAAATAATTGTATTGAGGACCTAAGATGTGTGTATGTCGTATTTTATACGTCACTTAATAATTGATTTTGGTGAACAACAATGGGGTGATGAGAACCCAACTTTGGAAGGGTTATTTGCTGCTGTATTATATATGGCATTGTAATAATTTGAGTTTGGATACGGTCTACGAGACAATATTGTATTAAAACTCACAGATTAATCTTTATCGTATACTACTCGCATTTACGATTCAACAATTATATAAATGAAGTTTGTATTTGATTTTTATAATGTGATATCTGGCGACTCAGAATGGGTCGTGTGGACCTATTTTGGGGCGCCACACCGTCTGCATGCGTTTTCTGCCGGACACAGTTCCATTCTTTGTTATTCATTTGAAATATCCATGCTGTGTGTTTTTCGCCGACCGGTTCCTTTCTTTATTATTACATTGGAATATCTCGCTCATGCGTTTTACGGGGACCGGTTCCATTCTTTATTATTACGCTTGGAATATCACATCATGCATGCGTTTTACTGGGGACTGAGTTCCGTTATTTATTATTCTGTTGGAATAACCTGCATGTGCGGTCTATCGCATGCCTGGTGATTTCTGTTGATAATCCATTCTTTATTATACTCAGTTGGTTAAAACTTTGACTTCTATACTCCATGAAATTAGTGGAATATCCTTGATATTTGCGCTTCATCTAGTATCTTTTCATGGAAATATTCTTCTAAGCATTCTTGAATTTTACTCTACAAAGAAGTATCATGTTAACAATTTGGACGTTATTAGTTCCTGAATAAATTAATTCTTGAACTTATTTTCTTGAATTCTTATATCATGTCATCATCCTCATGTTTATATTTTTTTTTTGAAAGTCATCTGTGGCATGTAGTGCATAAATGGACTTGGTATAATTATGACCGGGGATTATTTGGTGTAATCATGACCGTAATGTTACAAATGATGTGGTAAAAGTCCTCATTGGCCCGTAGTGCATTGATAGACAGTTGTTGGCATGATCATGACCATTAATGAATACACAAATATTCTTGGCCCGTAGTGCACGGATAATTGTGGTCGTGATACTAAAGAATATCATTGGTCGTAGTGCAGGGGTGATTCGATGATGTGGATTATTTATTAAGTTGAGTCTCAGCGATAAAAGTCATGAAAAACCTTTTAAATCATAGAAGATAGTAGATTTTATTTTTTACTTGACTCTTCTAATGGATTGCTTGTTCCGTCTTTCACTGTTCTCTTCAAGAAATGAGAACGTAGCTGGGACGAGTCGGGGAACGGAGTGATGGTCCGGATGATAGTATTAGCTAGTAGTCCTCACTATTCGGTTAAATAGTGTGACAATAAATGTAATGAAGACTCATTCTGAGAGTAGATATTGTCTAGAAGACAATATTTGTATTTAAACTCACAGCTCTCTTGTTGTATAATTAAGATTGTATTTATGTTCTTTACCATGTATTTGGCGACTCAGAATAGGTGATGTATACCTATTTTGGGGGCGTCACATACATAATCACATAATATATTTTTTTTTGTGGGGGGCATGGGGTAAAGGAGTGTATACATAATCACATAATATTTTTTTTTGGAGTGGGGTGGGGTGGGGGTGTGGGGGTGGATGGGTGGGGTGGGGTGGGTGGGGGTAGGTGGGGTGGGGGGTGAGGGGTAGGGGTGGGGTGGTGGGTGGGGGTGAGGGGTGGGGTGGGGGTGGGGGGTGGGGGTAGGGGGTAGGGTGTGTATACATAATCACATAATATTTTTTTGGGTGGGCAAGGCGGGGTGAGGGGTGGGGTGGGGTGGGGTGGGTGGTTGAGCTTCTCGAATATGTAAATATGAGTGGAAAGAACTTTTGATTTGAATTTAAAATAAAATATAGGTCGAAAAATGGTTAACCTGATTGGAACTATATTTCTTTTTTAAAATATGGTTCCAAACTTTAACCAACCCAAATAAATAAATATAGTTAACAACTCATTTGGTTCAGGTTAATATGGGTTGATTGACGCTTAACCAACTATATTATCGTGTCTAAGAGGTAATAATAAATATTATTATATTTTCTTTTATTTAACATTGTACAAAAACAATATCAATCAGATACTAAAAATATAATCAAAATCATAAACATCCCAAATTTTAACATATACTCAAGAAAATTTAACATAATATAAAAATCATAATATATAAAAACTAAGAATTCAAACACCAACACAACTCTTGAATGAAACCTCAACTACTAACACCAAGATTGCATGACTTACAATCAATTACATGCGATTTGATCGACTATAAATTTGTATACATGAAATGTAATTTTTAGAGGTAGTTAGTTCTCGACTTAAAAAAAAAATATGATTTTATATTTTCCAAAATTATCAAGTAAATTTATTCGGATATTGGGGTAAACTAAATAATTTACTGGATAGATTTTGAATCTAGGTTTTTAAACAACCATTCCATTGTCAGATTTCCTATTTCCATTGTCAGAGTTCCTATTTTGTGTTAACATGTACTTGAATGTTTGTTGCCATTGTTTTTCTGAAATAAAACATATTTTGTTGCGACAACATATGCAAATCCATGCAAATGTTACCTTCTTCTCTTACAATACAATTGAAATGTTATGTGTTATAGGCTACAATTTTATTGAATTAATTTTACTTAATTCTTCAAAGTCGGCTTTATTTATTCACTACAAGAAAAAGGTCTAACAGCGATCAATACTATCAACGACCCAGTCGCTAATAATATTAATAACAACCGGCATCTGCGACCGTCATTTAATCTTGTCGCTATTTAATATTAACGAACGCAGTTGCTAGGACAAACTAATCTAGTAAAATTTGGCACAAAAACCAAGGTTTTGTGCTACCAATTAATATCAACATGCCAAATATTACCAAAAATTTATTATACCATCACCGACAACCCACAAACCCAAAAATTTTCCGATGGCCGTGGCCCAAGAGTTCTACCGATGCTGATGCTACGGCGGCTGAAGAGTCTTATAACCTCTGTTTTCTACGGGTGAGAAGTTATTCCAATGGAGAAGCTGAAGTTTTTCAGAGTCGGTTTGAAACGATCCATGAGCGCAGTTAACGAACCGGCAATGAACCCTACTTTTGAACCGGTTCTAGAGTCCGAACCGTTTCATCCTTTTCATCATCAAGAAGTTGGGAGTGTGAAGGTGAAACTTATTTGTCCAAGGGGAAACTTATTTGCCCATGGACATTCCCCTTTTAGATAACATGTTTGATTTTCAGTCCCCTGAACCGATATCTTTTGATGATGAGTTGTTGAGGGATGATTTGGGTATTCCATTTAATGAGAGTCGAACCGATATCTTTTGATGATGAGTTGTTGAGGGATGATTTGGGTATTCCATTTAATGAGAGTGGAATTTTTGAGAATGAATGGTTAAGTGGGGATTATGGAACATCAAATGATTTGGTAATGGGCGACATTGGATCACCATCATTGTTTTGTCCTAAAGTTCTTGTGGCCGGTTTGCCAGTTTTGTCTCCGGCAAATTTTGTACCAGCCACATTAATATTCCGATTAAGTTTAATTATTTCATTGAATGCCTCTGCTTCAAAATAAGCAGCCGCGGCAGCCGGATTGAGAGGATTTTTGTTACGATTTTATATATTTTCTATTTAATAATGGGTTTTTGAGGATTTTATTATGTGATATTGCATCCGATTTAATGAAATTTAATTATTGCATCATCTTTTTTGTGATTATTTTTTCGGGTTGCAAGGCATATTTGAAGAAAGGAAAAGGGAAAAACATAAGTAGATCATTAAGAAAAAAATCAATAAATTTAAGGGTAATTGTTTATATTGAATTTTTTTTAAATATAATATAATGAATACTGATTAAGAATTTTTTTTATTAAATCTTCATATACCTACTCAAATGGCATTCTTTTTTAAACTAATAAATTACTATTCATGTGAGAGGAGTATTGTGAAAGTATCAAATTTCCTTATAAAATATCAATTTCCTTATTAAATTAACAATAAGATTTTGAAAATGGTTATTTTACAATAAAACATGATTTTACTACATAACATAATATTATCCAATACTTAGGCGGTATTTGATAAAATTGAGTAATTAAGATCTAAATGGTTAATATATTTTAATAAAAAGTGTCCGAATGACGCTATTTTATCATTTTGACCCTCTGAGTTATTTAAAAATTTTATTTGAATGATCTTAAAATTTAAAATTGAAGGAATACAATATTTATTGATGTTATTTTTGTCGATAAATTTTAAATAAACTATTAAGAGACATCTCTTCATAGTTAAGATTTTAATTTATGTCTTAACGATTAAGAGGCAAAAAAAATTTACCAAATAATATTTGTCTCTAACCAAATCAAAGACATATAAATTAACATATATTCAGACACAAACAAACACCGCCTTAATACTACTCTCTCAAGTTTTGATTTTGTGGTGGTGTCCATTTGTCTAAAATAAGGAAGAGGTGGGGATTATACATTACTACTCTTGATATACATTACACATAAAAGAGTTTTTTTAAAAAGTCCAACTTTTTGGGAATACAAATAAGTTTTTCATAATGAAATAAATAAAATAAATTAAGTGAGAATTGAATTTAAGATGTAAATGTCACTGTTAACGCCAAGATTGTCTTCACGCGCCTCAATTACCAAGAGCGCGTCCAATCCTGCACAGAAACGAGTAAGCACCGAAAGCTTTTGACGGCTTGGACCGCCGGGAGATAACTCCGGTGTGAGAATTAGTACAGGCCGAGACAAGGTTAACAATAGAGGTTGCTTAGTACTCTAGTGCTGGTAAGTAATTTACATGTACCTTAAACCAATGTAATGCTCTGTACTTATAGTGACCTCATCGCCTTGCATGCAATCTTTATCCCCATCAAATCAATGTTCCCGACTAACATAGAGGATTATATCAGACCTCTTTTAATTAAGGACGTGGATCCATAATCCAACACTTCCTTCTAGCCCAAGCCCATACAACCTCACATAACTAACAGCTCAAATATCCATGGTCCAACATTCCAGAGGCCCAAATAATCATGGCCGAACAGTCACAATACCTCAATCTTAACCATTAGAATAAGATTTCAACAGCATGTAAAAAAGAGTCCTTGGTTACGATCAAAACAATAGTTGCAATCTTTCAATTCAAATATTTCACAACTTTTCGACTAAATTCTTGGCTTATAAATTAAGTGGCTGATTAATGGATTGAAAATGTCAATTAAGGCAAGGTTCCTCAGCAAGGTATTAATTAGTATAGTGCCAACCAAAGATGTAGTTAATAATTAATAATAATAATAATCTAAAATGATATATATAGAGTTTTTAATAAAGTTTATTACTCCCTTCATTCTTATATGTAGGTCGTTTTAGATTATTTTTTTTATTCTTAATTATTTGTTGTTTGTGGTTATCTAGGAGAATTGATTACTATTTTTCTCAAATTGTCCCTTATTACTCCACCTAATCTTTTGATCCATATTTATGAGATAAGTGAGGTGAAGGGTATTATAGACAATTGATACTATAGTTAATGCTTTTCAATCATTTCCTTAATTCTTGTGCACATGTCTAAAACGACCTATATTAAGGAACAGAGTGAGTATAATATAGGGATGACCAAGATTTATGTGGGGGCAGGAAACTAAAAGAATTGAAGAAGACTTTTATCTATGATTTAACGTACAGTCCAATGGAAGTTATTTTGTAGCATGCAGCAATTAGAGCATTTTAATGTGGAAATATGTTGGCATACATTTTCTTAATGCACATCGAAATTCAACTCATAATGTTCACATTTCACCATTCTTAAATGAAACTCACCTACTAACACCAAGATTACATGTATTGCCATCAATTCAGAGAGCAAATCTTCTGTCCCCAGTTTTCCTGTTTCCCTTGTGTCCCCCCACTTAAATTTTGACACCTAATCTTTTATTTAATTTTAAAATTAATAGATATTAAATAAGAGACTAGGTGTCAAAATTTAAGTGGGGGACACAAAGGAACAGAGGATCTATTCTCATCAATTTATGCACGCATTTTGATGGAGTATAAATTTATATACATGAGTTGTTATTTATAAAAATAGTTCTAGACTTCAAATAATAAGTATTATTGGGGTATGATTATTTGGGTCATGGACCACGTGGAGAAATATTCCCCATGTAGGATGTGTTGAGTAACGGATGGAAATTGTTGAGTAACGGATGAAATATGAATGAGAATTGATGGTTGGCTTTATGAAGGCTTAATGGACATCATTGATGGAGTTATTACATGTTTAATTCTTTGTTGGATATCTCAACTCTTTAAAAGAAGATGATCCTTCTCCTAGATAGATAGAGGAAAATATAGTGGGGAAAAAAATAAGTTTAGGCCTTCTCCTTAGTTCTTCCTTCTTGCTTTAAGGATAATTTTTCTACACACTGTAGAGAGTTTGCTTGAGTTTGTTGTATCACGGAGACAATTTGTCTTACCACTGACCAAATATTGTCTTAAGGAAACTGTTCTTACAGTCCTCAAAGCTACAATTTTCTAGTCAGTTCAACGTCCATTGTATTAAGGTTAAATTTGTTTTATTTTATTTTATGTTTTACTTTAATATCAATATAGAATTCTTTTCCGAATTTTATTGTATTTCTGTTTCTGCAAAAAGATTATTACTAATGTGGCTAACAATCTTAAGACAATATTCATTTTTGTTTTGGTTAATCTTTTATTAAGTTGCAGATTATACCTTTGCTTTGGAATAACTTGACTTGGTTTTCTTATTTGGACTGTTCTTGGTTATACTAACTTGGACCGTGCTGGAATAATTAAATAATAATATGTTTCCTATTCAAAACAGTTTTTGTTTGTTGTTTTTTTTTTAGACTAACTTAGTCTGTTTGTATTTTCAGAATGAATATTATTCCTGAGAATGAAATTGTTCCAACTGGTCCATAGAAACAATCTGAGTTACGTTCACGAGAATGGCACCGATGGATAGAACGTGTCGGTTCACGAAACATTGGTTACGGTCCTATATCTGGTCTGGTTTCCAGATTACGACTCCCCGCCAAACCATACACATCGATCACAAATGAAAAATCGGAAAAATTTCACGGTGTGAATTTTAAGACTTAACAATAGAAGATGTTGTTTTACCTTACTATCTTTGAATTTGGCTAATTGCTTGAAGGATGATCCTCCCATTATCGAGATGATGAGGCGGATAATGTCACCGCTTTCTGATGTAATTGAGGCATGGAAAAATCGATTTCCTTTATCGTAATTACATTTTGAATCAGTCTAATCGATGCACTTTATAGTCATACACTATTAAGAAAAGCAATGAAGGAACTTTGGGAATCCTTGGACCTAAAATACATATCGAGAGGATCTTGGCGCTTAAGAAATTTTTAGTGAGCCAATTCTGAATTTCCAAATGGTTGATTCCAAAAGCTGTTGTGAATCAAGTTCAAGAACTCCAAATGATTATCCATGGGATTCATCTTTGAGCGTGTAGTAATTAGTGAATCTTTCCAAGTGGCTTGTATTATTGAAAAGTTACCACCTGGTTGGAAAGACTTCAAAAATTACCTTAAACATAAGCGAAAGGAGATGACAATTGAAGAACTAATTGTTAGACTTCGTATTGAGGAAGACAACAAAGGCTCAGAGAAGAAATTCTCCAACGTTGCCCGCCAGTCTGAGGCTAGGGTGAATGTGGTGGAGGTCAATAAAGACTCCAAGAAAGGGAAAAAACCTCAATCTAATGGGGTAGCTGAAAGCAAAAATCGTACTCTGAAAGAGATGATGAATGTGATGCTAAACAGTTCTGGGTTGCCACAAAACATGTGGGGTGTTCATGATTCTAAGAATCCTGATATACACAAGAACACATTCATGGAATCAAAGAATGCTTCATTCTTTGAACACATTTTTCCATGCAAACGTGAAGAGATTGAATCGAGTTCTAAACGATCTCTTGAGGCTGTTAAATGAAGGCGGTCAAGACATTCAACATGAAGTTGAAGTAGAGGAAATGAAGAGGTAGAGCTGAAGAAGTAAAAGGGCAAGGGTTGAAAAATCTTTTGGACCGGACTTTCTAACCTATATCTTTAGAGGTTGAACCTCGGAATTCATGATCAAAGCTATAAATTCAACGGATAGTCCTTTATGGAAAGAGGCTATAAAGTGAAATTGATTCCATTATGCAAAATCATACACAGGAATTAGTGGACCTTCCTCTGGGAACGAAACCACTAAGTTCTAAATGGATTTTCACATGGAAAATGAAAGTAGATGGAACAATTGATAAGTACAAGGCCAAATTGGTTATAAAAGGATATAGACAAAAGGAAGACCTTGATTACTTTGATACGTATTCTCCAGTGTCGAGAATAACCTCTATTAGGATGATACTTGCTATTGCCGCTTTACGGAATCTCGACGTACATCAAATGGACGTTAAGACAGCCTTTCTGAATGGAAATCTTGATGAAGAGATCTACATGGAACAACCTAAAGGTTGTGTAGTTCCAGGCCAGGAAAGAAAAGTTTGTAAATTAGTGAAGTCCTTATATGGACTAAAGCAAGCACCAAAACAATGGCATAAGAAATTTGATGATGTCATGATGGCTAATGGCTATGATATAAACGAATGTGATAAATGTATTTATGTCAAAATCACAAACAAAGGATATGTTATTCTGTGTTAGTATGTTGACGATATACTGATTGTGGGTAGTAATGAAAATATGGTGAAGAATACTAAGGACATGTTAAACTCTAAGTTTGATACGAAAGATATGGGACTAGCTGATGTGATTTTGGGAATCCAAATCAAGCGTTCACCTAATGGTTTCATTTTAACCCAGTCACATTACGTGGACAAGATACTTGGGAAGTTCGTGAGGATGATTCTAGTGAAGCTAGAACTCCTCTGAGACATCGACCAACATCTCTGTAAAAACAAAGGTGAAAGCGTTGACCAAGTAGAATCTGCAGGGTTATAAGCGATCGATATATCTCACGACTTGTACAAGACTGATATTACTTTCATCGTAAGCGGTTTAAGCAAATACACGAGTAATCCGAGGGGATAACCAACTGGAAAGCTATCGTTAGGATACTTCGGTATCTAAGATACACTCGTAATTATGGATTGCACTATACAAAAGAACCTGCAGTATTAGAAGGATTCTCTGATGCTAGTTAGATTTCTGATATAAAGAACTCCAAAGGTACAAGTGGATACGTGTTCACTTTGGGAGGAGGAGCAGTGTCCTAGAAATCCTCCAGGCAAACGATCATAACCAGATCCACGATGGAGTCTGAGTTTGTAGCTCTGGATAAAACCGGAGAAGAAGTCGAATGGTTACGAAACTTCTTGGAGGATATTCCTAAATGGCCTAAGCCTGTGCACACAATTTGTTTATATTGTGATAATCAAGCATCGATTAAAAGAGCACAAAACGTGATGTATAACTGTAAGTCGAGACACATGCGTCGTCGTCACAATACCGTTAGGCAACTGATCACAACGAGGGTTATCTCTGTTGATTATGTAAAATCAAAGGATAACATTGCGGATCCGCTAACCAAAGGTTTAAACCGAGATCAAGTTGAAACAACATCAAGAAGAATGGGATTGATGGCCATAAATATTTGAAGGTTCTATGTGAAGGAAAACCCAACCTTGTTGACTGGAGATCTCAGAATCTAGGTTCAATGGGACAACTTAATTACATAGATAATGTATTATCATTGTAGGGGGTCTAACACTTATCTGTAAACAATGGTATGAAATCGAATAAGGTTAAGCTATACTTTTAATGATTCTTGTGTGTCAGTAATCTGAATAAAAAGATAAAATCACCTATGTGAGAATGAAGTGGGGTCGCTTCAAGGAAAACTAATGAGTTTAGTTCTCTTAAATTCTTGCAGAACCAGGAGATGTTCACGACCATAATGAACATAACCATGAGAACTAAAATCGTGTTATGTTGGTATTTGTGTGAGGTATATCATCGTTTACACAAACGGCAGGATAGTTCAAGGACATCACGTCTACTAGTCAGCCAGTAAGGTAAATACACTTCACAAGGGAAGGTTCAAGGGTTGATGCCTACCTATCCTATGCTAATATCAACTGTAGAGAGTTATCACCACATC
This sequence comes from Panax quinquefolius, assembly GCA_020205615.1. NCBI lineage: Eukaryota > Viridiplantae > Streptophyta > Magnoliopsida > Apiales > Araliaceae > Panax > Panax quinquefolius. Next base: position 123,565,849 of record CM035164.1, on the reverse strand, counting down.
GAATTCCTTTATTTTCAATTTTCATTCATGTGGGGGATTGTTGAGTAACGGATGGAAATTGTTGAGTAACGGATGAAATATGAATGAGAATTGATGGTTGGCTTTATGAAGGCTTAATGGACATCATTGATGGAGTTAATTACATGTTTAATTCTTTGTTGGATATCTCAACTCTTTAAAAGAAGATGATCCTTCTCCTAGATAGATAGAGGAAAATATAGTGGGGAAAAAAATAAGTTTAGGCCTTCTCCTTAGTTCTTCCTTCTTGCTCGGTGATAATTTTTCTACACACGGTAGAGTTTGCTTCAGAGTTTTGTTGTATCCTGGGAGACAATTTGTCCTACCACGGCCAAATATTGTCTTAAGAAAACTGTTCTTACAGTCCTCAAAGCTACAATTTTCTAGTCTGTTCAACGTCCATTGTATTAAGGTTAAATTTGTTTTATTTTATTTTGGGTTTTACTTTAATATCAATATAGAATTCTTTTCCGAATTTTATTGTATTTCTGCTTCTGCAAAAAGATTATTACTAATGTGGCTAACAGGATGTTGGACCCGATAAATTTGGTGGGCTATATAATCCACGTGGAGGAAGTCTCCCCCACGTAAGAGGCCAGTTGGAGAACTTTAAGTAATCTGAAATTTGTAATTATATTTAATTTTCAACTCCTAAAGAAAGAGTGAGGATATAATCCGACTTTCTTTTTTTAAGGAGATTGAGTTTAATCCCATCAAAGAATCTGATCTGATGAGGAGTTCATCATGCACAAATAATATCTTATTATTTTCTCTTAACGTTAACAAATATGATTTTATATTTTCTAATTTTTTTTACTAAAGAGAAATATAGAGAAACAGGTTCAATCTGTGAACTGATAAATAGGATGATTTTTTTTAAAAAATGTTATGCCAATATACTGGTTGAATAAAAATTTAGATTTTTATTATGGGTAGACGGAAACCACTCAAATAAAAAATTGGACAAAACAATTATTTTGGTTTAAAAATTGGTGTGTTAAAATTAAATGAATATAGGGTTCATACCCCTTATAAATAAGGTGTTACCATCTCGCTACACCCTCCACCTCCCGTTTGTATAGAGGAATAGTAATAATATTATGATATTATTTTCTTAGAATCCTAACTGAATATACAAACGCTGCTGCTATATTAGTTTATTTGGCTAGGATTATTCTAAGAAAATAATTATGATTTTATTAAATTTTTGTATAAGTAAATAACAAAATTATATATTTAGATTTAATTGATAATTTAAATTAATATTTTGTTTGAAATACAAATACATATACGTGTACCAACCAAAAAAAAAGCTTTTAGTTCATATGAAAAAAAGATTATTAATCCAAGAGATTTGGATTAAAGTCATTAATTACTAAGGATAAAAAAAAACTTGCCGAAACAATCCTACATTAACAAGAAATTACATGACTCAGATAATTACAAAAACCCTTTTTACACACTTCAAAGCCAGACATGACCCAAAATTGTCATCCACTGTTACACTCAAATGTCATCCATTCTTACACCTAATGAACATGAATGAATGGAAAACTATAGTAATAAAGTTTATAATATGATCCTAAGAACACAAAACAAAACTAGTGATAATTTGAACGGCAAATTAAATATGATTACAGAAAGATAAATATAAATAATGTGTCAAATCATAAATAAATAAATAATATTATGCAATGCATATATGAGTAGGAAATACTTAAAATGTTGAAGATTAATTATAATAAAACTGAGTCACGAAAAAAGAAAATCAATTCATGCAATGCAAGATGCTTACTAATTAGAATGAAAGTTCTAACAACTCAATCACAATATTTGCATGCATGGTGGAAATGCTACTCGAACACCGTGATTAATTGCATTATATAAATTTGTGTACATGAATTCCAAAAACTTGTAGAAATTCTTGTAATTTTTTATTTTTATTTTTTGTTAGTTTTGGCTAAGTTACATAAAAAAAATGATTGGTACATTGGAGGAAACTAAATTGAGATCTAGTATTATAATTGTAACATTTGTACTCCTATTTTGACAATATTGTTTTGCTAAATATTATTGTCAACATATGATTCATTGCCTAATAAAAACAAAAACCACAGATTAGAAAAATTAATTGCATTATATAAATTTGTGTACATGAATTCCAAAAACTTGTTGTAATTAATTATTTGTTTTGTTTTGTTTTTTTTTTGTTAGTTTTCGCATAAGTTATATTAAAAAAGATGACTGGTATATTGGAGGGAACTAAATTCAGATATAGTATTGATTTAAAGGTTAAAAATGATAGAAATAATGGATAATTTTAGTTGGCTAAACAGTTCAATATATACACGAAATATTATCCCGGCATAGTAAAAAGTCCAGGAAGTTTCAATGCAACGGTGAAAAGGAAATTTTGCAGCAAGGTATGTTGGAATTTGAGCCTAAATTAATATGGGTGTCATTAATTATTTTTAATGATTTCATATATTAATGTGTTCTACTCCATGAGTAGATTAAATTAAGTACATTTAGAAGCTCAAATCCATTGAGTAATGAATGAGATATTAACTTCCAAAGATTATAGAAAAATAATAAATACGTGTGGGAAAAAGCAAAGTTCCATGGGTTAGGAATTAAATATTTTATATGTTTATATACTGAGAAAAGTCTTTCTTGGGTTTGGGTCCCAAGGGCACCCCAATTTTAATGGAAAGAAGAGGACCTAGCCAAGGCTAAACTCGCAAAGCCACCGTTGGGCCATATGGTCCAGGTCACATATATAAGTTTTAGACAAAATTTATTTAAATTTTTAATTAAAATTTATTTAAATTTTATTTATTTAATTCTATTATAAAAAGCGTATCGTTTTGAAGTCAGATATATTATATTATCAAAACTGTCCTTTGAGGAAGCGGTATTTGTAAGGTTGAACGGGTGGCCCTAAACTACGTCGTTTTAATAGACCGGATAGATGCGCCTATTCTGCAAATGGTCAAAACTACGTCGTTTTGACCAACAGATAAAAATAATGCATCTTTAAGAGGCACCCCATGCCTTTTCAGGGGTGATGTGCCCATCCGAAGGGTCACCAACCCTCCTATAAATAGATAGGAGGGGGCGGTCTTCATTTCTATCCATTTTCTCAAGAATTCTAGTCTAATAAAGTATATAGTTTCTTCATCAGTTTCCTTAGAAAAATAGAGAGAGAGTTAGAGCATTTCAATTGGTTCAAAGTGTATGTTTTAGTAGTCTTTCTTTGAAGGCTATGCGGTGTCGTTGTAATACGGGTTCTGAAGTGTTATCAACTCTCTAAGCATTATAAGGAGGACATAATTATTTTAAGGATATAGTACCAAGTACAAATATTTTCTACAATTCTGCTTAATTAAGATAAGTCAATATATATATAATTTTCTTTAGAGGCCTTAGATTTTGGTTGAAGTTATAACTGGACACAAACTCAATATTAAAATAATAATAGTATGTATAATGTAGATAGGGACAGGGGTTCGGTTTTGGCTCCGTCATATACTCCCCCTATTCCTATATTTAGTAAGTATCCAACAACAACGTCCATATATTCTTCCCACCATTATTTTTCCGCGTCTCCCTCCCTCTCTGGCTTCCATTATTTTTAGGTAAAAATATTGAAGGGTAAATCTTAAACTGTGAGAGAGAGAAGGATTAACCAAAAATCATATTGATTGAGCGTTAAAAAACAAGACCAAGAAGAAGAAGAAGAAGAAGAGGAGAAGACATACATACAATGGTGTCACCTCGATTCCTGCATTTGCTTCTCTTCTTCCTTCTGGCTAGCTTGGCCTCTTCAACAACCCTTTCAAGTAATTCTTTTCATTTTAATTTCGACATGCATTTTAAATTAGAATTCAAACCATATTTTTCATTTTTGTATTTAATTATGCAGATGAAATATTTGAAGCTCGAGTGCTTTCCGGGTCGTACCCTACTCCAGCAAAAATCAAGTTAGTCAGTCGTCTTTTTCTGAGTTCCGGAAATTTGAATTTGTTTCCCCTAGTAGTAATAATGTTTTGGTTGGTGGTGCTGCTTCAGGTTGTAGCGTAGACTTTGAGAATCAGAAACGAGCCAGTGTAAAGGACCCAATTACCAAACCGAACCTTGTTGCGGGGCTCTGACGGAATTAGCTTGCGAAGAATTGAATGACATGAAAAATGATTGTGCCACTACCTTTTTTTAGTTATGGAAAATATCCACCTGGACTCTTCTCTAATCTCTGCCACGGTCTTGATTGCACCCATATTCCCAATAAAACTCCTCCCTCCTCGTCCGATGCTATTGCTCCCCCACCAAAATCCCCAATGCTCTTCCTCACTCTATTATTATTATTATTATTATTCATTCTCAATTAACAATAAATACCAATATATGTCTCTCTTTTTTTTCTTCTTGAATTCTGCTTTGAATTACTATTAGTAGCTTCTCATCTCTTTGCAAGTGAGGAAAATTATGAAGGGTGCTCTTTTCATTGTTTGACATGGAATGGTGGATCAGGATCAATTTACATATTATTATTACCTCTCTCTCCCTAAATTTTAAGAATACATATATATTTTTGTTTCATATATACTACTCCCTTCGTTCTTAAAAGATTGTTGTTTAAGGTTTTGGCACATGGATTAAAAAAATAAAATTTACCAAGTAAAATTTGTTTAAAATTCCATCACTACCCTTTATGGAAAGTTGAAAACTATTAATACAAGGAAGAGAATTTCTTGGGACAATGAGAGAAGGTAGGGGTAATAAAGGAAAGTAAATAATTTATTCTCTTTGAAAGTTGTAAACGACAAACTTTTTGGAACAAATTTTTTATTCTAAAACGACAATCTTTTAGGAACGGAGGGAGTACTAATTAGTATATCCTCTTAGAGTAATGATGACATGATATTGAAATCAAAGACCCGGTTAGCATGGAGTTATTTTTTTGGTAAGTTGGTCAATTGACCAACTTATCCCAAAATAAACTTCATACTAACCCCTCCCTGAAATCAAGATGATAAATTTGAAATACTTACATTTAATATTATCAATTTATCCATAACAAACTATTTCCAAATAAAATGAAAAACATTGTTCTGTTAGAATTGCGAAAATAATGGATTAATCTAATTCGACCTCTCTAAAAATCAAAACAAATCAAATCAAATCAAATCAAATCAAATCAAAGATTTTTATCTGTGAGCAGTGACTAGTATTTCATTTCACAAAGTAGAGAAAACTGATGGATGATAGAAAGTGTGGGTGAAGTGAAACCCACCTCTTAAATATAAATATAAATATAAAATAATGTGTCAAATCATAAATAAATAAATAAATAATATTATGCCATGCATATATGAGTAGGAAATACTTAAAATGTTGAAGATTAATTACAATAAAACTGAGTCACGCGGGAAGAAAATCAATTCATGCAATGCAATATGATTAATTAGAATGAAAGTTCAACAACTCATTCACAATATTTGCATGCATACCGTGATTAATTGCATTATATAAATTTGTGTTCATGAATTCCAAAAACTTGTAGAAATTCTTGTAATTATTTGTTTTATTTTTTTGTTATTTTTCGCATAAGTTATATTAAAAAGATGACTAGTATATTGGAGGAACTAAACTAAGATATAGTATTGATTTAAAGGTTAAAATGATAGAAATAATGGATAATTTTAGTTGGCTAAACATTTCAATATATACACGATAAAACAGTTATCACAACATTCGTCTACAATCATCTCATAATACCGCAAGGGTTTTTTCTCAATATTAAAACTCTTAATTATATTATAAAAATCATGTGTACATGAATTCCAATTACTTCTCGCAATTATACTCCTCTAGTAATAAGACTATGAATTATGTTTCTTTTTGCATATTTTATTTAAAAGGGATATTGAATTAAGGAAATTAAATTTAGTTCTTTTATTACATTTATAATAATTGTAATTTTAGGTTTACTACATTGTTTAAAGGATACATGCTCCCACTGTCCCTCAGGCTGCGGTAAACAACAACTTAATCTTAGCATTACACTAGAATTAATACTCAATAAATTAATAATTTTTTAAAAATAATATTATTATTTTTCGGTCTTGACTTGGGTTAATGAAATAAATTAATAATTTTGATAACATAATAATTTTTAAAAAGACCCTTATATAAATATATAGTCCCATCAAAATCACAAATTAATAATTCTTTTAAATTACAAATATATCTAAGATAATCTTGTAAAATATAATTCTATTCTTGTTTGTTTTGTCTTGAAATTCAAAACTAATTGAATTTCATCCTTAATTTTTTTCATTGCGTCCAAAAATTCAAATGTTGCATTCTCGAATTGTAATAAAAATTTGTGAAGAGTTATTGACACTATGAGTGCTTCCTTTCGCGTTATTGACTCCAAAGGTATTGTATCATCCGCACAAATATGATACATTGCATCAAAAAAAAGTATGATATAAACATCAATAAAATACAATAATTTTAATGTAATTTAATTTATATTCACCGAATAAAAAATACACTATTAATTTATCGATTAAATAATAACTCTCTAAATTAATAAAAAAAATGCAGTCCCAACAATATTAATTTATAATAGTTCTACTGTATCTGCTTAGAAAGATTGTGTTCATAAGTTGTCGATCCCTAAGGTCGCAACTTGCTATCTTACCAGATGATAAGGAAGTTTGTGTGGATTAATGTAAGAATAAATTTATTTGGCTGGTTTCAATAAACTCTACCTTACTTCTTGAATGATATAAAAATTTATACAACTTTTCTTCTCTTTTTATTTTCTTTCTTTTTTGAATGAATATAGGCGAATATATATATATATATATGAGTTATATGTATATACACATCTGTGTATTTCACAATAGGGACGGTTTTTTGGGCTATCGCGACAGTTCAAATTGTCGCTATATATTTCAGAATAACTATAATGACGGGTGAAACCGTCACCATAACCCTCATCAGATATACATAATCAGATACATACATTTTTTCCTATATATATATATATATGAAAAAATGTATATACATAACTGTGTAGTATACAATCGCTTATGACCATTGTTTATTCAAAATTAGATGTGTAACAACTAACACGTATCATTGTACCTGGGATTATGAACTGCTTGAGTTGATTGATAATACAACAGGGGGAAAAGAAAAAGGGAAAAAGGGCAAAAGGAAAAAAGGAAAGAAAAAAAAAACCATCTTTCAAAAAAGAAAAGCCACAAAATTGTCCAAAAAAAGAACAAAGAATGAATCAACAAATTCACATGAATGGTAAAAATACAACAATATAAATAAATAAAAGAACTTCCACTTTAAAGGGCCGTTTCAGTAAATCTCGAAGAAACAAATTTTAAGACCGAGAAAATAAAGACAACTGATATTTTCACGTAAAAAAATTGATATTTAAACATGATCCCTTTCACATGAATAGTGAGTGGGTCCTGCCTCCTTCCATTTAAGAGAAAATCATATGGAAATATCATTTTAACATGCGGAAAAATCAGTTTCCAAAATAAATATACAGTGTCACCTTGTGCTGAAGCTTTACAGATACCGAGTTAGCTCAACTGCAAACTTTCCCTTCTTCGTTGAGTATATTTCTCCTATCTGAACACAAGGAAAATCGAGTGTTCAGGATTGTTAAGGTGAATTCATGAAGATTGAGGTAAGCAACGGCATGTTTGTCCAAGAGTTGTACAAGAGAACAATTTTTTATTGGCTTCATAACTCACCTTCAGCCTTCCTTTGCCACCAACTGAGATCATGTCTCCAGTCTTGATTGTGGTGTTATTTTTTGTCACAGTGGCCCAATTGACTCGCACATCGCCGTTACTATTAAGGAGAAAGAGAGATGGGAAATAAGAATCTATTACAAAAGAGTCTAAGAAATCCATTTGTTCCATCGGATCAACAGAATTAATAGAAAATAACGAAACATGCAAATGATTCACTACTATACCCTATATAAATAATAAAAAAAATTAGTTAATACCAAAATCAACTTAATATTTAGTAGATTGATGATTAAACTGTATCCAAAGCTTGCAGAATAAGATCCACTGGCCTGTATCTGAATACCATGTGGAAAAAAAGAAGAAAAAAGGTGTAGGTGACACACGGGTTTAATTATACAAGACAATTTATGCTATTAAGCAAGTAGTAATATTTGCAAAGAGCCAAAACTATAATCCAGTGGAGTAGAGGCATGTTTCATCCCCAGCGCCACCACTGTTTATCAATACAGTGGAAGGGAATGAACCAATTAGAGAATTCAATTAAATATTTTGGCATAAGCAACAAAGACCAAAGTATACATTGCAGGATGATAAACTGCAACTTGAAAGTGCTATAAGGATAACGGAATCCCCAAGAAAAGGGCAAAGGCAGGAAGGGTACGAGTGTTGCTGTGAGAAACCATGATTTACAATAAGTGTACCGTAGGAAGACAAGCATGTTGAAAAACTAATACAAACAACCCCAGGTAGTTCAAATGAGGTTTTAATGAGATATTGAGATCTTAATTTCAATATACCATCCGCAAAACACTTTCAATACACAAGTGAAAACAAAACAATGAAGCATGGACATGAAAGTGGGCATAGGAACAACAGGACATGAATGCAGTAATAACATGGTAATGGGACTCTGTCATGCCAAGGAAATACAAGAATATACATAAATAAATTTATATATCAGATATTACTTTATGATAATTGATAAGTTAATATAGTAATTACATCGATTTGGGTACACGAGTGTTAAAGTATTTATCACTTGTATATAGAGCTTTTCTTCTTTTTTTTATACTACTTGTATATAGAGTTGGTGCAACTACATAGAGACTAAAAGTAGTTTTGTAATCTCAAATGTTTAAGGGCCACATTTTGGCGACTGTCCCAAAAAGGGTCAAACTAAAGTCTAAGATACACACCTTAAAGTTTAAATCAAACCTCATATAAAATGCCAAGCACATTTCCCACAAGGACTCTTGTTAGAAGTAAGTCTTCTACATCTATTGTCCGATCATAGAATAGAATAATAGATATAATTGACATTGTTGAAGGAACAACCAAAGAGACAGAATACATACCGACTCGGGAAAATTAAGGAAACAAATAGAACATACAAAAATCATGAACTGAAAAAAAACTAAAACATAACAAGGTCTACCTGATCAAATCAACTAGCTTTGATCGTGAAATTTTGTATCCTGCACTAGCTATGGCATCGAGCCTTAGTGATGCTTCTACAGCTTTGAAGGATTTAGTCCTGCGAGAGAATACAGGTACATGAGGCCTACCACTGATACCAATTTGAAAGATACATTGCAATAAAAAATGAAAGGCTTTATATGCTATGACTTCTTACCTTGGTGGTTCATATTCAAGAGCAAGCAATGGTATCCTTTTACATGTGACCGGAACATTCCCAACCTGCAAAAAAAAAATGTATACCAAAAATATTATAGTTCTTATGCACAACAGCTGTGATACGTATACTATTGATGCTACCTACGAGAGCTCTTAATTAAGATACTTTTCCATTGAGAAAAATAACACCAAGTAAGTTAAATAGACCTGCTCTTTCTGCCAATTTTTCTAAATCATAAAAGTAAACATCATTTGACAAGAGTAAATTATTAAATCATCTTCCTTATTATTATGAAATTAGACTGATGAAATAAGATTCAACAGGTTCGGTGCGTTCAAGTTAATGAAGAACATGAAGGAAAAAAAATTAAGTTCAGGTTTTAACTCAGTTTCTTAAAGGAAGGATAAAGATCCATTAAATTCAATACCGAGGAAACAAAGATGATTCTTTAGTAATGTCTTGTAAGAAGGAAAAAAAAGGTTGGTTCTTCAGTAACAGCATTCACCATACAGTAATTTATAGACAGAAAATAATATTTCTAGAATAAAGTATCATTACCTTGTCCAATGTTAATGTGAGGAAGTCAACTAATTCTGGAACAACAAGAACATGAGCCCCCTTTTCTCCCTGGACATCAGATAAGGATATCACCAACCTTTGTACTGACTGAAATTGAATATCGGATAATTCAACAGAAGCCATGGTGAAATGACATCTGAGTGACCTTATTTAAATACATAACTCATATTCTCCGAAACTATGAAAATCGAGTCTATCAAGTTTATCCCAAAAAAGGGTTGCATTACAGTCGGGACATGTCAAAATTTAATGTGCTTGACAAAGGTTTCAATTATAAGAGAATATACTATATATAATACTCATAAGCATACTCATATGGTGCATATATACGGTTGTTGGGTCTATTCAGGTTTTCTTTACTTTCTTTGTTTTCTTTTGTTTCTTTTTTTTTTTTGATAAGTAACGTCTGATCAGGTAATTATATTCTGAAAGAAGTTTCTTTTCAGTCTATTCATTGAAAGGTACTAATCTCAGCCTTTTCCTCAAAACCAAATTTGAAGCACTTGTAATTCTTACTCAAACTTTCCTCCCATGTTACTATGTTAAGGAGAACAATGAAACACAAACGTGAAATAAATCGACACCTGTAATATAATATCACCCAACTTATCCCTAGAAATTCCTGTGCCAAGGATAGAACCAAGGAAATCACCATGAGAACAAGGCTGAAACCCAAAATTCCCTGAAATACTGGAGAATAAAGAACTTTTAATTAAAAACAAACAGAAACTAAATTTAAATAGTACTACTTCATTGCATAGAACAGCATACATAAATTTTGAATGACCTCAATGCTTCGACAATATCTGGATCAAGTGTCAAGGCTTCTGGATGTCCAACTGAAAGCCGACAACGTTCAGCCTAGAGAATTTGAAAGATGTATCAAAATAAATATGGAGTACTCATTCTTGAGACAAAATTACCAGTCACTATTTATTTTTACCTGTGGGTATCCTCCCTGAGCAACTGTTTTGACGTCAGCTAACTTTTCTAATACTAGTATGGACTCCTTCAATACAGGTGGTGTCAGAAAATCTGTATGGAGAACTTCTCGCCTTACAGATGCACGCTTTGCCTGGAGAGTGCCAATGATTAATGATAAGTTAGAACTATCTTCTCACTAAAAACTGAAGAAGAGCTTTATAATCACTTTGATCGGTCATCAGGACTTTCTCTTTCTTTCTATGGAAAAAAGAAAGGCATGATTTTCAGTTTACTAAAATACCACAAACGTATAGATAATCTGTACATAAGTACTCTAATTACCATTTCAACAACATGTTTCACATCTTCAATAACACCCTTGTCTCCCACTACTCTGAGTAAAACATCAGTATTCCCTCTTGTAGCTTGTGCCAAGTGACATATACCTGAAGACTTGTTGCATAGAGTATCAGAAACTATAATAAGTTATTAACCATGATAATTGTGCACACTGACATATGGCATAGGGATTTTTTGATTTCCTTAAGGTAATGGCCAGTACCATGGTCTAGATGAAGTCTAAATAAAGTCATAAAGTGAGACACCGGTACCAGATAAGCTTTCATTCCTCAATAACTCAATCTCTAAGGTGATAGATGGTTTGTGGGCATACATGATCGATTTACCCTGCTCAAGGACAGGAAATTATTCCCTTGGTTATATCATAAGACTCCATATGTAACGAATTTCCTTCTGTGGGCAGTGCTTTGCTTTCCAATATTTATCAAGGAGAATCAGGTTCAAGATTCGGCTAATTTAGAACTAAAATTGAAACTTGTAGGAATTTTATGTTGTAGGTCATTTCCCAAGTAGAAACTGTTGGGTGTGGGTCCTCATCCATGAGATAGAATCCAAGATATAAAAGAATTGATTTTCTTTGTGAGCAAGTAAGTGGGTTTACTTGATATTAATCCAATTAGAAATTGGGTTAATGGAACTATGAAAGCAATATTGGAATTGGAAATTCCATGAAAGGAATCCAAGTTGAAAAAGGATTTACTTGTTAGATTGGTTGGTGACCAAGACAAGGAGATGTGATCCCTAATTTGATTAGGAGAATAAATTATTTCTAATTCATAATAGGAATGGATTAAGAAGAATACTATAAATAAGGCTATGAGGGAGTCTTATTTGATACATGATATATGAGAGAAGCTTGGTAGTAAGAAGATACCAAAAGAATAAATTGAGAGAATTACTGTTTGTTATTCGTGGGTATCGGCCATCATCTCCGTTCAACAGAAACAGTACCTCGTATATGCCATTATCACATTGAATCATACAAAAGCATATTGCAACAAGTATTATCACATTCGACAGCTTACCCACATCCCGAATTCACGATTTAAGCTCAAATTCAACAAATTAATTCAAATAAACGCTGCTTAAATGAATTTCTAATTAGGAGCTCAAATTTTAAAAAACTTAGAAATAAAAAACAATTTTGAATGATTAGTCGAGTCCATGAAGTAATCCGTTGTAATTATTTACAGTGGAAAGAGAATAAAGTAAACACAAACCTGAAGAAGTGAGTGGAATTTGGAACAGACGATTAGGAAGGGTTCTGTGGTAAGAGAGCTTCTGCTTGATGATGTCCATAGGACGAATGGCTACGACTGACAGAATTGCTCGTCTTATAAACGGCGGTGAGGCCAAGCTGCCGGCAGCCATGGCCGGTATGCGTATTGCGCACATCTGCTATCTAGCTCGGGTCGAACTCAAATGCTCCAAATATGTAAACCTTCTAATCTTTTTATTGGTTATTCTATATTTTACCAGAAAAATGAAAAAACAAAAATACCACTCATACTACCTACTTTGTCCCAAAATATAAGAGTTGATTATTGGCTTTTTGTACAAACACTATATTTGCATACCACATATTTAAGAGCTCTTTCTAAGTAAATCAAATAGTTCGGATTCGATTCGTACTCGTTCGATTAAAAATTCAATTCGAGTTCGACTCGAAATATAAATAAGATAAATATGAGTTTAATAAATTACTCGAACCTCCTTAAATTATAATTTTTTATTGATACTCGGATCATATTCGTTCAAAATATTCAAACTGTTCGGGCTCGATTCAGAATCGTGCTCGACTCGGTAGCTAAATGAGCCTCAATCAAACTTTATTTTATAGTACTCGATAAATTTTGTGAACCAAATCTGAGCAACTTAATACTCAGTTCGTTTTACCCTTACTTCTAAGTGAACATGGAAATTGAACATGAAAATTGGACATGAGTGTATTTAAACTTCACCTATTTATATTTTTACCCGCCATTGGAGGTCAAAATACAATTAAGTAAAATTTAAATATATTCATGTTCAATTTCCATGTCCACGTAGAGTTTTTGCATATTTAAATATGGAGCAATGCTACGCAGACATGTTTATTGGATCGGTGCAATTTTTTTTTTTTTTTTTTTTTTTGCTAGTGACTTTTAAAAAATGTATAGTATTTATTTCAACAGGAATTTTTACAAAATATAGTGTTTTAGGTGTAATTTGAATACATATACAAATACAGGGTTATACACCGGTATTTGTATTTGCACCGGTCCAATAAATCTGTCCAATAAACATGTCTGCGTAGACTTATTTTTAAATATGAGTAATGCTACAAACACAAACTATTCTACAAATATTTTATAAACTGTTGATGTGGCATACTCCACCTTAACAAATTGCTTCAATGTAGTCTTTTTTCTTAGATGAAGGAATGCATAATTCAAAAGCGGTACACCACTAATTTAACAACAAATAGCAATCGCCTTTAGTTTATTTATTTTTCACTAAAATCGTATCAATTAAGTCTTCGATTCAGTTAAAAATCGACCGATTCAATTTATTCGGTTTTGATTCAAAATGTTATTCATAAAAGATTTGTAACAAATATTTGTCATTATTAGCCTTATTACTTCACTACTGTAACAAAGACTTGGGTAATAAAATAATTTAATTATGTTTATGTTTTGAAAATATTAATAAAAATTTAATCAACTAATACTAACTTGGTAATATTAAATATACTAACTATTATATTAATATTAAAATTTAATCAAGTAATTTTTAATGTGAAATATTAAATAAACTAACTAGTATATTAATTAAATATATTTATAAGATATTAAGAATGTGTAATTAAATTTATTGATGTATTCATTAAAACTAATTTATTATAACTTACAAATTACAATAATAAATAAGCAAAATTTATACTTTATTGAATCATTGATGAATTATTACAACTTTAAAGTATAACTTGAACAATAATCAAGAATGAGTCAATAAATGATATAAATATTTGTCTTCAATTTTTTTTAAAATATGTCTTCAAATCTTCAAAAAAATATTTGTCTTCAAAATTTCAAAAAATATCTTCAAATATTCAAAAAATATAGCTTCAATCTTAAAAAAAAAAAGTATCTTCAACCTTCATGAATGTGCACTTTCTTCGGAAGTTCTTGCTCCAACTTTGAGATCTTTACTCTTTTTTGTACAGTAATATAATTTCTATAAAAAATGCATATCTCCAACAATTTCAGGCAAAGTCTTCAACCTTCCGTCCAATACGTTGTTTCTAAAACTACAGTAGTAGCTTGGATAGTAAGTAGGCCATCGCGGCTAAAGTAAAAAATTGTCGTTTATGTTTCTTCCAAAATGCGAGTATATTAAAATTTTACTCCTCAAATTCCATAGTTATAAGTTTAATTTCTTTTGTGTATTAAAAAATAATCTAATAATTTTAATTAATTTTCCTTATACCCCTTAATATGGAATTAATGAATAAGTTAATTACTCCTTACTTATCACACTGGAATTCTCAATTTCATTGATTGACGTGTACTGACCATTAAAGTCCATAACCATAGAACTTTAACCAAAGAAAATACAACAATATTAAATGTGGTGATAAAAATAATGACATTGAATGTTGTTTCTTCAAAAAAAGAGTAATAGTTGAATATTTATTATAAGGGCATAAAAGTAAAATAATGAACCAACTAAATTTTATAAATAATAAGTAATCTATATATTGGAACATGTCAAAATAAAAAATCAACCTATAACTATGGGACGGAAGGAGTATAATTCTTAGTACTATAATATAAATCAAGTTTGTTTAAACTACTTGTGTGTATTAAATATTTTGGTTTCTTAGATAGTGATTTTAAAAGGGTAGGGAACAATGCACATATATATGTAAAGATATACAAATTGTTTATAAAATTCAGTAAATGTATTATTAAAAATTAATATAATTAATATTTAAATTCATAATTAAAAAAATTGAAGATATAATTCCCAAAATAAAAAAAAATATTAATCCATATTTAGGCCTTTCTACAAGTACACTAGGCGTTTATGAATCAATACCTCGTGTTTTTCTACCCGACTCATCCATAAATAAAATACATTCCAAAATTCTCCTAGTTTATCACATTGTTAAGAGGGAGGCACAGAAAGCTATCAAAAATACTCAACTGCATCCCCAAAGAGAGTTTTTCTCATATTATTTCTTCTGGTTCCTGTTCTACCTCATCTTTCTTTCTATAATACCAATTTCCAAATAGGCTTTACCTCCTCTCTCCCCTTGAAAGAAAATGCAAAACAGCAACATTTCTCCCCATACCACAACACATTATTTTTCTCATCACCTATTATACTGTTTACCAAAATCAAACTAAATCCATCCAAAATCCAAATTCAACAAATTTGACTTCATAGTCATCAGTTCACAAGTCATTTTCATAAAAAAGTCAAAATTTCAAATTACATCAACCAAACCGAAACATTTATAGGCTACATCTCCCTCGGCGAAATGATTCAAACTGCCTGATCTACAATTAAAACGAGTTTCATGGCCATTACCATTCTTTAAAAAAGATGTAGTAAAAGGGGGGAACTACTTAGCGTTCACTAATGCATACTTAAGCAACTCACATGATCACCAAACACCAAAATTTGGTCCATCGCCTCCATCACTCGACTCTCGTTTCAGAATCTTCAGATAAGATAGTAGTATCCGATAGCTAAAAGCAGCACGACTAACAAAGCAACGGCAGCAGCCCATACCCAATAGTTTGTCAACTTCTTCCGCTTGAATATGATTCTTGGAAGTGAATCCGGTCCCTTTGCTTTACCTCTCTGCCCGACTGTTTTCCCCTTCCGTTTCTTAGTCTTTGACGGCACTGCTGCCTCAACAATCCCATCAGACTCTTCCGGTTCCATAACCTCATCAGCTAATTCAGTTGGTTCCTCGGGAATAGCAGAAGAAGGTTCAGCCACAGCCTTCTTCTTTGCTTTCTTCTCACGATCCTGCAAGTAAATAAAAAAAATCACAAATTTCATCAGTTGTAAGTCCACACCAAGTTTATTGTTTACATAAAATCTTGAAATGTGTGGATACAAAAGTAATTTCCTTGAGTTTCTTTTCAGCTTCCTTCTGAGCTTTTATGGCAGCTTTTGCAGCCGCTTTCTCTGCCAACTTTTTCTTCCTCTTCAATGCCTGCTCAGCTTTAGCCATCTCCTCCTCTCGCTTCAATTCTTTCAACTTCATCTCGTCAACTTCATTTTTCTTCGGAAGAGGAATTTCTTCAGGCTTTTCCAACTCAAATATTGCCTCTCTATCTTTCACGAGACTTTCCTCTACAATACTTTCAGGACTTGTTACTTTATTACTAGCTTCTTTTTGTTGTTTGGTACTTTTTTCTTTCAGGACTTTCTGGACAGTAGAAGTACTGGAATCTTCCTTCACTTGATTCGGATTAGGTTTTGCCGCTATCTCAGCCTCAGAGGGAGTTGGTGGCTCCTGTACCACCAGTGGCTTCTCGTCTGGGTTCCTCATCCGCCCATCCCTACTCAACTGTCGCATGTCTAGTGATGGCAAAATTCTCCTCTCGTAATCATCCCTAAAGGCCTTGGAACTACTCCAGAGGGAAATAAATTTATCCACCTAATCAAGAAGGTAGGGACTGGGTAATTAATTAAATTATTGAGAATGGTAGAATTGATATTAGTTCGTTACAAAGGACAGGTAACAGGTCCAACAAACCTCGGTATCAACAAGTTCTTTAAGGCCTTCAACATCTTTGTTAAACGCAAGATCTTTGGCCTCGTTCAAGCTTGACCGATTTTGATTAAAGGAAGCATTCTGAAAAGACATATAATATAAGATGTTAGTTATAAAATTTTCATAACACATCCAAAATTTACAATCAATTTGTGAAGGCAAATAGTGGAATAAGTTTGATAAAAGGATTTTGACTTGACAACAAACTTAAGTCACATCTATGAAGAATTGCATCATCAATGCTTTATCTACAAGAATATGGTTTTGGCACAACTAAGTTCTTTTAATTATATCATTCTGCTTTTCTTTCTTATTAAATTCGCAAAGCCTCTTTAACTTCTACAAATTCCCAAATTTAACTTTAACTCAGCAATCTGTCTTTACAGTTCTGCATTTAACCATGCAGAACGGGACATATATTGTAGCAATTTTGTGACATAAACATGAATAAAAAATATTAAGCTGTGTGATTCAAACATTTTCAACATTATACAATGTCTAGCATGGCAATGAAAAAATGATCAATGAAAATCATGTATGGGTTAACATATAACCATAATTACCCGAAGAAAAAAAAAAGACTTTTACTCCTATCAACTAGGTAAAAGTCACTTTTCTAAAGACGTATTCCAAAAAATCTTTCCTTCAAAAGAAGGGAAACAAAGTATTTTACAGGATTATGGCTGGAGTAGTTAAGTATGAAAATTCAGTTTTCTTTTGTCTGGTTCACTTTCGCCATTTATTTTCTAATTAACTATTTTCATAAGCGTACGCTATAAATATATATGGCAAACTTAAGTAGTACACCGCCCCGCAGGATTAAAAATATGTCATGACTATTCTAAATCAGATAAAGGAAGAATGAATATTATAACTACATATTGAAAGTAATCAACATACCCCCTCGTTAAGTTGTTTCCTCAATTCCTTAATCTTTTCGAAAGCTTTGTTTTGTTTATCCTCCACAATCTCCAATTCTTTTTTTAAACCATTGATCAACTTCTGTATGCCATCAATTTCATCATTAAGTTGCGTACGCTTAGCCTTGACTACTTTCTGCTCTTTCCAGACTCCATCCAGACCATCACCTATGAGCTAAAATGACACAGAAATCACTACAAAATTAAGACAATCGTGATACTAAAGGAAAGGAAACGGATACTAACAATGATAAAGGCAAATGTATTTACAAAGAATCCCTTACCTTGACCTGGTCTTGAATGGCTTCCTTCTCACCCAATGAATCCTCAATCTTCGCCCTCACAGCAGCTTTGGCAATAACTTTATCCCGTGTCCCTTCGAGCTGTTTAATTTCTCTAATGATTTGCTTCTCCTCAGAAAGGGGGATGCTTTCATGTTGAATGCGGTATTGCAGGCTCTTGATCTGAATTAAGAGAATAGTGGAGAGAATGAAAAAAAGTTAGGAACGGAAATGACTAACTAAAGCATAAAATTTGGGGCACTAAGGCGTCAGGAAACATGATGCAGTGACTCACTACATTACAAAGCAATAGGCGAATTTCCAAAACATAGAAAAGGTTAAAACTACAGCTTACAACGTCATTGAGCTCTTCCTCAGAAGAGCATATGAAACTCCTTTCTTTGCCCCCGGTGTTTGAACTACGCAATTTGACCAAAGCCTGATGCAGAGGTTCCATTTCTTTCCTCTTCTCATCTATGATCGACCAGAACTGCCTAGCCTCCTCACCTATAGACTTCAATTGACCGATCAATTGGTTTTTATCTGCCTACAAAATATATATTCAGCGATTAATATTTTTGATAAACATTCCATTGAATTGGTTCAATAATGTACATTAATAAATAATGACTGTCATAAATACTAAACTAGTAAATACTAAAATGCAATTATATGAATGAAAAGAGACAGAAATTAAACTCAAAAGTCAATTGGTCATCGCGTATTAGTACATCACAAAAAGACTCTTAAGTAGAACTACAATAATTATTATCCTTTAGTTTGAACAAGATATGTGTTGCCCTACATTTTCTATTCGCTAGTTACACAATGGATGGAAGAAGTTACTGTTTATACTCCTATGACATTAAAAAAGAGTAGCATATATATGTAAACTGCATATAAATAATACTTGTAAATATCAAATAAGTAAACCTAACCCTGATAGTAAATGCAAAACTGTTGATTCGACTACATCAAATAGAACCAAAAAAACACTCCAAAAAAGACTTCTATAACCATCGTAACTTGTTATCATGATTATTACCTATTTCACCCTTTACTCATATCTAGGTGTCTCTATAACCATCGTAACTTGTTGAGTTTAGTAAAGTGCACTTCCTTTGCTTCATAAACCCACCCAACCAGATGTTCATGCTCTCCTGCAATATCTTATGTTGGTTATGCCCACAATATATGTTTCATAGTAAGAAGGAACTCAGTTTATCAGCTAATATTTAAACTTCAATGTTTCATTAAACCATTTTATTGTTAATTTTTTTTCAAGAATTTGTCTTAAAACACTATGTACTTGATAGTAGTCAACTTTCAAAAGAAAATTATATTTCGGCCATCCAAGGGGATTATAATAAGCTAATTGAGGTTTTTCAGTTTTATAAACGCTCAAAAAGGTTTTCACATTTTCTTATGTTTTAGATAAAAGCTCAACAAGGTATTTAATTTGTGCAGATATGTATAATGTGACACTTTAAGAATATGAAGCAGCCATCTACTAATATTTTCTCAAGGGACAGGGGAGCATTCACGGAAACAACGTTAAAGTTAACATAGTAACCATTTACTAGTTTCCCTACTTACTAGTTTCATCTGGATAAAAACCACAGCTAGGAGGAACAGAAAGGTTTTAAGAAAAACATCACTCACCTTTTGTGCCTTTAGTTTGTCTATAATCTGCAATCGAGCTTGGTTCAGCCTTTTAAGCTCTTTTTCAGCAAGATCCACTTTGGCTTTCACTTTCTGGTCTTCATATACTCGATACTTGACCATATATACCGTGTGGACCTGCTTAGGTGCAGGCCATTCATCGGCAGCATCCTTGGGAAAGTTGTTTTCAGGCAAATTATTCACTTCTTTTTTACTTGGCTCATCTGTTCCATGTGAACCAAATTTTATACCCAATTCTTGATTTGATTTCCCATTTTCCTTATGCAACAAAGAATTGTTGCCTTCAGTTCCAGTTTCCACAGAAACATGGGCCAACTCAGATTCCAAAGTCTCCACACCCATATTCATCAAAAGTTAACTCAAAAATAACCTTTGAAGATCCCGATCCCTGCATCAATTAAACAATAAGAAAGCTAACATTCGTTATTGTGAAAAAAAAATTAAAATTAAAAAACTATTTTATACAAGAATCCAACAGGGCCCACCCCCACCACCACCCAAAAAAAAGTATTGTAGACCCAAAATATTTCTGGAATTTCAATTAATCAGCCTCTACCAAATGCATGTTAAACAAATCTTAGAAAACATCAATGCAAAAATGAACCAAAACAAATCAAACCCAGTGTAATTAATTCCTTTTTATCTTTTTCCGGATTGAAAGAAGAGCAAGTGGCAGTAGGTTTCAACCTAAATTATCAATAATAACAACTTAATATCTTCATCACGTAGATCATCAATCAGTAACAATATACTCCTGTATCACCAACTAATAAGGAACAAAAATAAAAAAAGATAAAAGGTGCGATCTTTAGCTATAAGTTATAACACACAGTGACATCGTTTTCTCAGGGCACAACAAGCTTCAAATTTAATTCCAGAAAACAAAATAAACAATGAAACTAGTTTATCAATCAGATAGTGCAACTAATCCAGAAACCATTCACATAATTGCAATGATAAATCAAGAAACACATATACATTACATATCTGCATTGGGTATACAAATCTAAAACATAAAAATTAACAAATTTAAAACCCTATACGCAAATCAACAAAACAGAAACCAAATCTAAAACTTTCCTGTAACTATATTAAAAAAATTAGATCACACCCATCAAAAAGATCCAATCCTTCTACAAAACAAACCAAAATTCAAGATACCCAGAACAAACCCGCACGATTCAATTGAAAAAGAATCAATACTACCCAAAAGGATCAAGATCAAGGAAATCAAATTAACAACCAGTTCAAGCGTCAAAATAAAATTAAAAAAAAAGGTCAAAAAAGTGTATCAAAATGAGGCAAAAATGGGGGAGAATTACCAGAAATGAAAATTAAACAGAGGCAAAGATTTTTAGGAGAAGACCCTTTTGACTGGGCCGGCCGAGACCAAATTGGTCAGAGTCCGATAGATCTTTCCACTTTTTTTAGAGAGAGAAAGATAGAACAGGGAGTTTACCTGCAGCTGCCCTATAATAGATGTAATATAGTAATAAAGAGAGAGAAAAGATTAAATAGAGAGGCCGTTTAACAGAAAAATCGCTCTTCTTTTGCTTCTTTTTTTTTTCTTCCCTCAAACAGTAAAAATGAGGGCCTACCGATATTTTTGTCCGTGGTTATAAATTTGGGAAGGTTTATAAAGTAAATATATATGAGGATATACCCCCCCCCCTCTCCTCTCCCCTTCCCTTCCCTTCCTCTCCTCCTATTTTATTAATTTTCTTAAAGTCTTGGCCAGGGATATACCTCTAGATTTTATTATTTGTCACCCCAATACCTCATCATCCATTAAGAGAAAAATATCAATTTTGTATTATTATTATTAAAGGAATTTTCTAAAAGAGGGTTAATTCCTTCATTCAATTAATAGTTTTATCAAGGTTTTTAAAATTGGACCGGTCATCGAATCGGAAAAATTACCGGGTAGATGGATCACTGGTCCAACCAGTGGTCGGACCGTTATTGACCCAATGACGTTATTAATATGTAATAAATAATAAATAATTAATTATATTAATTATTATTATATATTGTATATAATATTTAGTAAATATGTAAAATTAATCAATTTATCTACAAAAAAAAAACTAAACATCTCTAAAATACATTCAAATTCCGAAATTCAACCACAAGTTCAAGTGTTTGATTAAATGAATGCAAAAATATGTAAAATACCAAACAAAGTCTCAACTAAATTACTAAAATAAAATAAAATCCGTAATAAATTTTTTTTTAATTTTTAAGGAGAAACCAAGTCCAAACCAGTGAAGCCTGTCATTGGTTCACTATGTCAACCGGATTCAATCATTGCTCACCAACATTGTGAATCAGTTTTTGAGCAAAAGTGGTTTAGTGGTCCAAACCTAGGACCATTGAGTGAACCGGTCCGATTTTTTCGGTTCAACCAATGATCCTATTCGGTTTGAAAAACAAAATGAGTTTTATAGTAACTTGAATGAATGTTTATACAGTACAACTTCTATAATTAATTGTTGGGGTTAATTTTTTTATTAATTTAGAGAGCTATTATTTAATCAATAAATTAATAATTTATTATTTTAAAGAGTGTTTTTCTATTCGGTGAACATAAATTTAATTACATTAAAATTATTGTATTTTATTGATGTTTATATCATACTTTTTTTTGATACAATGTATCATACTTATTAAATTAATGTAATAATATAATTAATTGTAAGTGATATTAATTATTTTAATAATTAAATAATGTTCATTGTATCCACTTTTCAAATTACATTCACATTTTATTTCAAAAAAATTATATTCACATTAATTTTAATTAATTTGTATATATAAGAAAAATTAAGGATGAAACTCAATTAGATTTGAATTTTAAAACAAAACAAACGAGAATATAATCACATTTTACAATATTACCCTATATATATTTGTAATTTAAAAGAATTATTAATTTATAATTTTTATGGGACCATATATCTATATAAGGGTCTTTTTAAAAATTATTATTTTATCAAAATTATTAATTTATCCCATTAGCCCAAATCGGAATTTGAGAAAAATATATTATTTTAAAGAGATTATTAATTTATCGAAGTATTAATTTATAGAGCTTCTACTTTGTAATTCACTAGTTTTGTATTTAGTCTAAAACACATACTACAACTATTTATTTTTGTATTGTTTTTAAAATTCAAAACAAATAGTTAATATGAATTACTTTTTATCTAATGTACTCTCTCCGTCTAATATAGGTTTTAGAGTTGTGCATAATAATTAAAAAATGATTATATATAATTAAATATAGTATTAATTGTTTATAATATCCTTAAATTCTCATTTATTACCATAATTATCTCATACTAACATTTTCTCATGAAGGATATTTTTGAAAATATTATAATTAATTATCTTAGATTATATAAAATGACAAATAATTTTAAAAAATAAAATTATAAAAACGTATATATATTATGAGACGGAAGGAGTATTTATTCCATACTATTTCTCTCTTATATGTAACATTTTCTCATTATGGATAATTTTGAAAAAATTGTAGTTCGTTATTCTAGATTATAAAAACGTCAAATAATTTTTAAAAATAAAATAAAATTATCTAAAACGTCATATATTATAAGTCGGAGGGGGGGGGGAAGTTATATGCGACTTTTTAACACTATTTTCCAATATTAAATATTGTTTACTGGTTTTTTTATTGGGTCTCAAAATTTTGATCTCACATAATGTGTTACCAAAATATTGTTTGTCATTAAAATATTTAATATTATGTCATTTGAAACTCATAGCAGTAATTTTTTAAGTAACAAGTGTCGTTTAAAATATTAAATATTTTTAAATAATTATAATAATATTATTAAATATATATATTTATTGTGAGAATATGATATTTGCTATGATGTTATCGACCAATCTAAAATAATTGCAATTAGAGATAAATGTAAAATGAGTGGGAATGCGATAAAGGTGAAGGTGGTTAATGGGGACAAAAAGAGGGTGATGGTTTCTGTTCGGGTTTTATGTTTGTGTTTGGCAACACGTGTTTGAGATGAACCCATTGACTTCTTTGGATCCTGCACGTCACCTCGATGTTTACAAGAAAGTTAATCCAATTTACTAAATTATCCCTAGATTAACTTTTCATTTTCATTTTGGTCCTCAGATTTAGATTTTCCTCGGGTTTTCTATATTTATAGGTGCCAAAATCAGAATTTGAGTGATTTATTGGATTCTCTATTTTTAATTTTTATAGATGGCAATATCAGTTCTTGACTGATCTACTAATAAATATCATTACATATATTTTTTCTAAAAAAATAGTTAAGAAGTAATGCTCTTCCTGCATTTGAAGAATTTATTTTTGGCTTTTTATGTCAATTAAGAAATTTAAATTTTTGAATTGATGTGAAAAATTATTTATAATTTTTATATTTTAGAAACAATAATTTTATAATTATTTAATTTTTATATTATGATATCACTTATATTAACTAAAATCAAATAAATTCATTTTCATTTTGAATTCATAAATATAATAAATTGACCCCAATAAATAGAGCTAAAACTATTACTCTATAAATTTAATAAATAGCGTCTTAAATTTAATAATGAATTTCCACAAGTATAAATAAATTTTATAATTAACACAATTCTAATATCAATAAACCACATACCGATACTATATGGTTGATAATCATCTAGCTAAGACCCGAACAACAACACCTACACCATTAATTATTTTCATAATCTAAGTATAATTCAAAGAATAAGATATATTACATGGAAATTATCTATTTATAGTAGGATTACTGATAACATTCAATGATTTGGAATGCAATTTTTGCAAATTCGAAGTTAATTTTATGGTAAGTTGTTAAATTGATCAATACTCCCTCCGTCCCTATTTAAATGACGTTTTAGAGATGTCTGTGAAAGATTAAGATAATGATTGTAAAAGCATTAAATATAATCTTTCGATTATAATAATACTTTAAATCGTTAATTTATCATAGCACAAAGAGTTTAAAGTACTAAAATAATAGGTAGAGTAATGAGGGGTAATTTTGGAAAATTATCATTAATTCTCCTATATTTGAATAAACGTCGATTAATTAGAATGACAAATAAAAAACTCAAAACGCGTCATTTAAATAGGATTTAGGGAGACAAGTCTTGTGCGTAGAGAAAATCAATCACTTCCGAGAGATATATCGACATTGTATTAATAAATTGACCAAAATTAACTTCATATTAATCTCTACTAATTTTTACTACTATATTAAAGTATATATATATATATTATTAGTATTTATTTTTTAAAAAGAATTTAACATTAAAGTGGTGGCAACCGTGGCAAGCTGCACTTCGGGTCCCACAATGCAGAATCCAATTGGTAGAGGCGGCCGCCCGCCAAGGCCTTGTT
The DNA here is from genome assembly GCA_020205615.1 of Panax quinquefolius. Classification (NCBI taxonomy): domain Eukaryota; kingdom Viridiplantae; phylum Streptophyta; class Magnoliopsida; order Apiales; family Araliaceae; genus Panax; species Panax quinquefolius. The sequence goes on along the minus strand of CM035164.1, from coordinate 123,540,460 downwards.
GGCTTTTTGGGTATTGTAGCTAAATAAGTCAACGTTCTTAAAATTGGTTTCCCATCCTAAAATCCTATCGTAAAATTGTATAAAAAACATATAATTTTAATACGTAACACTTATCATAATTATATTTTATATGCGTCATCTCATTTTTAAATTGTTAAAAAATTAATGTGTAAATTCTCACATTGCTTATTAGATTTTTAATAGAATTCTCTGATAATCTTCACATTAAATATAATTTTATTATATTTACAAACATATATCATCAATTAACTCCTCGATAATTAAAAATCAAGTACTTATTTCAAATATATTAAGCAATAAATATCAAACAATCAACTTGAACACTAATTATGTACTATAAATTTATTAAACTAATGGAAGAAGTACTTAGTATTAATATTCGAATATCAGATGCATTTCATCCATAATTTATACATATTAAATTAAACGTTTGGAATTGTATTTGGGCTTTAAAGGTTTATAAATTAGAAGTTTAAAAGTTTTTGACTTAGTCGAGCCACATGTATAAGTCAAAAAAGTCAAATATATATTTTTAATTAACTTTGGTAGGATCGTAGAATTTTATATGATCCTATATAATTCTATGCGATCCTACTCATATTTATGATCCTATTTTGATCCATATCGTTTTCCTTCCGTGAAATCGGAATCTTATGCGATCTTACTATCCGAATCAAGATTTTAACAACTATGCTATAAGTATTTTGTTGAACATGGACTTAACATTTTGGGCCTTGTAGTCCATATTAATTTAAAAGAAGAAATTAAAAAGAGTGTTTATGAGTTCGAATTTTTATTGATTGTATAGGATAATAAGACATCAAAGTGTGGAGGTAGGCTGTTCTAATATAGTACTAGTTTTAGGGTATTTGTAACAAGCTATTTTTTGTTCTTGCTTTTGGGCCTAGTGTAAGCAAGTTAAGCTTTATAGTAATTTTTTTATACTAAAAAAAACATTTTATTTATGAAGAAAATAGGTTGTTAAACTTTGTTGTGTTCTAAGATTTAATATAAAAATAATTTATTAGATAACGTTAGACTTGATATAGTTGGTTAACTGTCGGGTCAACTCATATTAACTGGAATCAAATGGGTTGATTAAATGTTTTTATTTATTTGGGTTTGTTAAAGTTTGGAACCATATTTTTAAAAAGAAATATAGTTACAACCCAGTTAACCATTTTTCGACCCATATTTACATACTAGCTTAGTCCCGTGTCTCCGACATTGTATGGACGGTGAGATTTATCTCAAACTTTGAACGGCCCAAATGATTTATTGAATGAGCGGAAAATTCAAAATTATTTGTATTTTATTAGATAGATTCAAGAAGCTCAATCACCCACCCCACCCCACCCCACTCCCCATCCCACAAAAAAAATATATTATGTGATTATGTATACACCCCTTACCACCCACCCCCTATCCCATACCCCACTCCCACTCCCACCCCCACCAAAAAAATATTATGTGATTATGTATACACCCCTTACTCTCACCCCACCCACCCCCACCCCCACCCCCACTTCCATAAAAAAATATATTATGTGATTATGTATACACCCCACCCTCACCCCCACCACCCCACCCCTCCATAAAAAATTATATTATGTGATTAAATATACACCCCACCCGCCCCCACCCCACCAAAAAAAATATTATGTGATTATGTATATACCCTTTACCCCCACTCCACCCCACCCCACCTCTATCAAAAAAATAATATTATGTGATTATGTATACACTCCACCCACCCCTACCCCTACCCCCTACTCCACCCCTATCCCCACACCCCCACCCTACTCCCACCCACCCCCACCACCACCACTCCCCAAAAAAAATTAATATTAAGCGATTATGTATACACCTCCCACCCTCTACCCTACCCCTACCCCTACCCCTACCCATCCCTTATGTCCGTCTCTCTATCTATAGTATATATTAATTTCATTTTTTAAAAATTTTGTTTAAAAGTCAAAACATTTTAAAATAGTTAATATGGTTTTTAATCATAATCATATGGTTCCAACCCACATTATCCATATTAAATATGATTAATATGGTTTTAGTTCTTAAATAATTGATTAATCATATTTTGAAAATCAAAACCAACCCATAACCATATTTTTCCAGGTCTAGATAACGTGTACATATGAGCAGCCCAAACACTTGACATTAGAGACAATTATTTATGTATAATGATAAACATTCATTAGTTCATAGGGATGATAATTTGATTTGCCTTGTGGGAATAGGTGGTGTGGAGACTCCGTATGGCCTTCTTCTATACTTCCAAGTCTCAACCGATACTATTCAGTATTCACACACGAGATTGTATAAAAGATTATAAAATTAGTCTAATATATTAAATACAATCACAAAATAACTCGTAACTAAAAAATTGACATATAAAATGTCAAGATATATTATTATCTTATTATTCATATTTTTTTTCTTTAATAATGCTCACAAGTAAGTTATGATGTTAAAATTAATTGTAAATAAATAAAATTATTTTGAGACTACAATTTTGAAACTTTAAAAAATTATTGAATATTTAAAACTAACGAATATTATAACTATTGAACTTCTTTTTATTTTATGAACATAAATCCCCACAAACGTGGGTTTGAGTCCTGATAAATTCCATTATACTCAAGCGGTCTCACGCTCTGGATTTATTCGGGGGAAAGTTGAGTTCATGTATGTAATTATTTATTACATAAATTAATAAATAATGGAAATTATTATGTTTTAAATCAGAATAGATGGCAAACCTGAAAAAAATAGATTTTTCAATTTGGAAAATTCTGGAGACAACTATTTGGCTTGGGCACTTGATGCAGAATTACACCTTAGTGCAAATGGGTTAGAAAAAACCATTGAATCAGGAAACAAAGCAACTATGGCACAAAATGTACATCACGTTGATGAAGGATTAAAAGCTGAGTATTTAACAGTCAAACATCCTTTGACCTTATGGATACAACTAAAGGAAAGATTTGACCACCAAAAATTGGTTGTTCTTCCTAATGTCTAATTTGAGTGACTTAATTTAAGGCTACAAGATTAGAAATCAATTACGGAGTATAGTTCTAATGTCTATAGAATAACCTCTACATTGACAAATGTGGGAATCCCGTTTCTGAAACCCAAATGTTAGAAAAAACGCTTTCAACTTTTTATCCTACCAATATGATTCTGTCACAACAATATAAACAAAGTAAGTTCACAAAATTTAGTGAATTATTGTCTATCCTCCTTGTTGCGGAAAAGAATAATGAATTGTTGTTGAAAAATCATCAAGTAGCCAACGAGTTCTACCCCATTGCCAGACATTAACAGCGCGTCATTCTAGTAGAATAACCGTGATAATGGATGGCAAAATAATAAGAATTTTTGGGAACAAAAAATTAAACGAGGCTATCATAATAATAAATTCCATAATCGCAACAATTCAGGGCACCAGAAGTGGCAAGAGTCTGGGTTGGGTAAAAATAAAGAAAATGCAGCACAAACAAAGAACAAACCATATGTTTGTTTTAGGTGTGGGATGAAAGGGCATTGGTCGCGTAAATATTGTATGCCGATGCATCTGGCTAATTTATACAAGGATTCTCAAAAGAGCAAAGAAAAGGTGGCAGGAACATACTTTGTTAACCACCAATTGAATATTGTTGATGCTCTAGCAATGACCAATAATGAGGAAAAGTTTGGCGACATTATTGGACCTTCTGAAAGTATCTTTTGGGATATCAAATAATTTCTTATTTTAGTTAAGCACCTTTGCATGTATAATATTATTAGTTTTCATTTTGTACGTTACATGTATAATATTATATGTTTCTCATGGATAATATTATGAATCAAATATATGTTTTTAATATATTTTTATATGTGTCAAACAAACTTTAATGAATATGGAGGATATATGTTTAGTAGACAGTGCAACAACTCATACAATCTGTTAGTTCCCAGAGGGCACAATAGATCTAGAAGGGGGGGGGGGGGTTGAATAGATCCTTTTTATTTCAAATACTTTTCTGGTTTATATTATTTTGTTCATAATTAACATATGACAAACATAAGAATCTTTTCAAGCACAGCGGAATAAGTAAAAAATCCCCTTCATTGATATATCCATAATCATACATACATTGTTCGTAGAGTAAGTTTAGTTGTAAGTAGTTAAAACATACATAGAAGTTATAGCAGTTATAGTACATAATGTAAATGACATAATATAAAAGACACAAGGAGTTTTAAGTGGTTCAGAGACTCAAGCTCCTAATCCACTCTTCTGCTTTCAACTAGCAGTATTTCCACTGGAAGGCGGCACCACGAATCACTAAGATTCCTTGAGGCCGCTGACCTTGGAACTTCAGTTCACTAAGAACTCTTCAAGGCCAGCAGCCTTGGGACTCCTCTAGTTCCCTAAGAACTCTTCAAGCCCAGCAGGCTTGGAACTTCGTTTAGTCCCTCCAAACAAGGACCCCTCAAGCCCTGCTTCATTTAGTCCCTTTGGACAAGGACCCTTCTGGCCCTGGCTTTGTTGAGTTGTTTGTTTGTTGTTCTTGGAGTCGGTGCTGAGCTGCTAAGATGTCTTCATGCTCTGAACATCTTCTATACTTAGCAGCTTGGCTTGATCATCCTTGAAGTGCAGCTGAGTGTTGCATGATGCTCAGCTTCTTAGGTTACTCAACTACTCCGGATGACCCCTTGATGAACTGCCTTGAAGATCATTCTCCTTGGTACTTGATGGCTGTACATGAGAGTCTTCTAAGATGACTGTAAGCACTTCTGTTAGGTACTTAGAAGCTGTCTCATGCTTGACACCAAGATGGCTTTTGTGATCTCCCTTCTTGCTACTCGATGCCTTCTCATGATGGACTTGCTAAGATGACTATAGGCACTTCTTTATTGTACTTAGAGTCTTCCCATGATAGACATCAAGATGTCATGATGCTCTTCTTTCTCTCGGCAGTTCTGAACACTCTTCATGTAGTAGAACTCTCACTTCTACATAGTAGAACTCACACTTCTACTTCTTTCTTTATCGACTTTTGAGTGTTCTTGGTGGATCGTAGAGTGAGCCTTGGACTCACTTTGTTTCACATGGTTTAGATCACCCACCTTCTCTCTAAACTTGGTAACTCCAAAGACCTTTGATTTTTGAAGCTCTTCCTTATTTATACTCCTTCCCAATCCTTGGTTGGAAAGTAGCGGTTTGAAGGCTATTCAAATCTCTTCACGGATCTCGAGTTGTTGAGGTAGGCGCTTGATGTGACTTGTCATACTTTTTCCGACAATCTGCAGATCTACTTGTCACCTACTACTGTCGGATGTATCACTTTAATGTCTTAGGCGGTCAAAGACTTTATTACCTCTTTCGATTTTTAGATCGGAGGTTGTCCTTTTGCATCGATGCTCTCAATAAGCACTTGTCCATATATTACCCTTGATTTAACCTTTGCCAAAGCTTGATCTTGATTGTTCGAACTCTGATTACGATGTATGTCTTGAGGACTGATCGTAGTGTCTTGTTGAGTGTTGCTTATTGATTGGTAGAGTTAACACTTCACGATCTTGAAGAGTGTTGATTGGATCTTCATGTAGAACACCTCTTCCTTGTTTTGTGCGCGAAGGCTTGATACTTACATTTGCTTGATTGTTCTTAGATCTTGATGGCCTAATTCCTTTTCTGGTCCCCTTACGAATATCAAGACACTTGATTTGTGGTGCGTCCAGCTTGCTTTCTCTTGGTGATCTTCAGCTCACTTATCATCAATGAACTGACGCTGCACTTAATCACTTTAGCCTTGCTCTTCAGAAGCTGACCAGTATCTCGGTTCACCTTCCATCAGTTCCTTCTCTGTTTGGCAAACACTACGATCTTGGTTGCTTCCAAGATCGTTGTCTTCTATTCACTTGATAGCTACTGCATAAGCTGACTTTCCTTAGTCAGTTTCTGAAGTCTTCTTTGGATCTCCTTGTGGAAGACTTCATCACGAATGGCCTTACACCTCAATCTTAATGCTGATTGGGTTGGTCTTTAAGATCTTCATTAGCTTTGCATGCCATTCGTTGAGTGCTCTCTGGTTCCCTTACTGTGGAATGCATCTTTGTAGTGCCAACCAGAGGCTTCGTTCCTTTGGATATTTTGGGAGTGCTCATTTGTTGAGAACCGTATATGCTCTACGATTCATACTTGGCGTTGTGATCACTTCTGTTGAGGTAGTAGTTCTGCACTCTACGATTCAGCTTCGGCTGGTGCAGACACTACGATCCCGAGATCAGATCTTGACACTCTACGATTTCTGCCTTGCTTGTTGTCTTCATCTGATCTTGCTTGACTACGATCTCTGCATGTAATTAATAGACTTTACGAACTCAGAGTGTGATCTACGATCCTTGACTTGGCTTTGGCATCAGTAGACTCTACGACTCGAGTGTAGTCTACGATGTCTTGGCTTGGCTTCGATAGATGGCCATTGTCGGCTCGTGGCGAGTGTCTCTACGATTCTGAATATGATTTCCTCAGCACACTACGATCCTGAGGAAACTCTACTCGATACACTACGATCCTTCTTCGTTTCCCATGGCAGTCTACGAACTCCGAGATCTACTATCTTGCATACTCCTATTCTGCCTCGATAGCTCTCGAGTTAACCCTTCTGGCCCTGGCTTTATTGAGTTATTTGTTTGTTGTTGTTGGAGTTGGTGCTGAGCTGCAAAGATGTCTTCATGCTCTGAACATCTTCTATACTTAGCAGCTTGGCTTGATCATCCTTGAAGTGCAGCTGAGTGTTGCATGATGCTCAGCTTCTTAGGTTGCTCAACTACTCCGGATGACCCCTTGATGAACTACCTTGAAGATCATTCTCCTTGGTACTTGATGGTATGCATACGAGAGGATTCTAAGATGACCGTAAGCACTTACATTGGTACTTAGAAGTTCGCCTCATGCTTGACACCAAGATAGCTTTTGTGATCTCCTTCTTGCTACTCGATGCCTTCTCATGATGGACTTGCTAAGATGACTATAGGCTCTTCTTTATTGTACTTAGAGTCTTCCCATGATGGACATCAAGATGTCATGATGTTTTTCTTTCTCTCGGCAGTTTTGAACACTCTTCATGTAGTAGAACTCTCACTTCTACATAGTATAACTCACACTTCTACATAGTAGAACTCATACTTCTACTTCTTTCTTTATCTGACTTCTGAGTGTTTTTGGTGGATCGTAGAGTGAGCCTTCAGACTCACTGTTTCACATGGTTTAGATCACTCCACCTTCTCTCCAAACTTGGCAACTCCAGCAACCTTTGATCTTTGAAGCTCTTCCTTATTTATACTCCTTCCCAATCCTTCCGTTGGAAAGTAGCCGTTGATGGCTATTCAAATCTCTTCACAGATCTCGAGTTGTTGAGTTAGACTGCTTGATGTGACTAGTCATACTTATTCTGACGCTGCAGTCTACTATTTCACCTACCCTGTCAGATGTATCACTTTAATGTCTTGGGCATGTTAAAGACTTTATTACCTCTTTCTGATTTCTAGATCAGAGGTTGTCCTTTTGCATCGATGCTCTCAATAAGCACTTGTCCAAATATTACCCTTCAGATTCAACCTTTGCCAAAGCTTCAATCTTCAGTTTTTCGGACTCTACGATTCTGATGCATGTCTTCAAGGACCTGATCGTAGTGTCTTGTTGAGTGTTGCTTATTGATTGGTAGAGTTAACACTACGATCTTAAGAGTGTTGATTGGATCTTCAATGTAGAACACCTCTTCCTTGTTTTTTGTGCGATTGCTTGATACTTATTTTTGCTTTGATTGTTCTCGTATATTGATGGCCTAATTCCTTGCTTCTGGTCCCTTCTCGAATATCAAGACACTTGATTTGTGGCGCGTCCGACTTGCTTTCTCTTGGTGATCTTCATTTCACTTATCATCAATGAATTGATCTTTGCACTTAATCACTTTAGCCTTGCTCTTGAAGTGACCGAAGATCTCTGGTTCACCTTCCATCGGTTCCTTCTCTGTTTGCAAACACTACGATCTTGGTTGCTTCCAAGATCGTTGTCTTCTATTCACTTGATAGCTACTGCATAAGCTGACTTTCCTTAGTCAGTTTCTGAAGTCTTCTTTGGATCTCCTTGTGGAAGACTTCATCACGAATGGCCTTACACCTTAATCTTAATGCTGATTGGGTTGGTGCTGAGATCTTCTATTAGCCTGCATGCCATTCGTTGAGTGCTCTCTGGTTCCCTTACTGTGGAATGCATCTTTGCAGTGCCAACCAGAGGCTTCGTTCCTTTGGATATTCTGGGAGTGCTCATTTGTTGAGAATCTTATATGCTTTACGATTCATCCTTGGCTTTGTGAGCACTTCTGTTTAGGTCGTAGTTCTGCACTCTACGATTCAGCTTCGGCTGGAGCAGACACTACGATCCCGAGATCAGATCTTGACACTCTACGATTTCTGCCTTGCTTGTTGTCTTCATCTGATCTTGCTTGACTCGATCTCTCAGATGTAATCAATAGACTCAGAACTCGAGTGTGATCAACGATCCTTGACTTGGCTTTGGCATCGATGACTCTCGACTCTGAGTGTAGTCTACGTATCTGTCTTGGCTTCGCCAAATGACCGGTCGGCTCGTAGGGAGGCTGTCTCTACGATTCTGAACATGACTTCCTTAGCACACTACGATCCCGAGGAAACTCTACTAGATACACTACGATCCTTCTTCGTTTCCCTGGCGTACTACGAACTCCGAGATATACTATCTTGCATACTCTATTCGCCTCGGCTCGAGTTAACCTTGACTCACCTGGCAGACTACGACTTCTGGTGCAGTGCTCGACGATCAGTGTAAGACCCCAAATTATTAATAAATAAAATTTATTTTCCTCTATTTATTATTTTGAAATAGTAAGGGTTGATTTGATTAATGTGGTTAGTTATGGGTAAAATGCTTGCGAATATTTTAAATAAGCGGTCTTATAAAATATTCATTGTTGTCGAGGGAATATTCGTTTGGTGCGTTGAATATTCTTGCCTTTGTCGGGGAATATTAAATATGACGGCACGCAGATTTTTGTGGACCCCATAATGGAAAGCGATTTGGATGAAGAAAACGACAAGTATAAGTTGTTTATAAATAACAGTAGTGGTTATTCTGAGTTATCTTTGTTGGAATACCCGCGGTTAAAACACGATAATTCGCGTTGTTGCCAAAGATGACATACGAGATTGTACCAATTATTGATTCTTACGTGAAGGCACTACTTTCGATAATTATTGTTACGGTAGTTCGCTTATTCGATATTTTATTTTATTGATTCAATAATTTCTACGTTGATATTTTATATTCTTGTTGTTTCAATAATTGTCACTACTGCGGTATTTTCCATTATATAAGCAATAATTCATATTATCTGAATAATATTATTAGAAAACATTATTGGCAATGTCTAGAAAGTTCTATCTAAGGAGAGGTTTGGTCACCTAATTGCATTGCCAAGAAGTGAGAAATTCTAATTGAAAGCCCTCTTTCACAAGGAACTACCGGTTGCAAGATCTTGTGATTCTGTAATATTATTTGTGAATAATTAATTATTGATCTATATGATGAGAAAAATATTGATTTTATGTGGATATAGATGGAGAAAATTTTTAAAGTGACAATTGTTGAAAAATGATATTTTATCTTTTACGATAAAATAATTTATTATTATATTTTAATAATATAATAATGGTGATAGTTTTACAATGAATGTGGGATATATGAGTATATGAGGATGAAGAGTATTTTTGTTGCATTAAATGATTAACACATGTTTTGTGTGTTTCGTGGACCCCATTTCTTGGTGAAATTTGATTATAACACAGTAAAATCGCTTGCTTTATGGATTTCTTTGATTTATATTTGGAATTTGGAAAAACTTTATTCGCAAAGTTGTAGAGAATTGAATTTCCTATAAAATGGCGCAAGATTTGAATTTTCTGATAAAAGAGCTATTTATTATGAATTATTGAAGTTCTGAAGTTCCAAAATAATTGATTTTTGGAAGTTTTAATTATTTTAATATAAAAAACGTTTTTGTCATTAATTGTGGGTCTTGCGTGTGATGTCAATTCTTTGAATTCAGATCAAGGAAGGTTGGCGTAGAAATTTTAATATATATATATATATATATAATATATTTAATTTTTATTAAATTTTCTGCGTTGGTGTTCCAAGCATTTTCCTATAAATAGGGTCTTAGGTTAGAATTGAAAATCACACCGGTTGAAATCTTCTCTCTCTCTCTCTCGATATATTGAAGCGTATTCTTGTGAGTATTTTAGTACTTTGAGTATTCTTTATCTGATCTGCAAGTCCTTTCAAAGACTATATCCAAAGATACCACCAAAAATACTATCCTTTTTAGGTAAGGGATGTTATTTTCTTCTCAAATAATATTATTTCTTCAATATCATTATCTTTGAAATATTGGTTGAAACTTTTATCAAATTTGGAACTTTTTCATATAGGTTCTTATTCATGAGTTCTTATTCACGATTCTTATTCATGAGTTATTATTCACGATTCTTATTCACGAGTACTATTCACGAAGCATGATGATGTTTTTTTTGTGAAATTTCTATCTTTTGGTGTCGAGTTCTTATTCACGTGTCTGACCTTTATTCACGAATCTGACACTTATTCACGAAAAATTAAATTTTTGTTTTTATTCCAAGATATCTATTATGGACACTATTCACTTTTTACTGGATTCATTTTCTTTAAAATATTTTTCATCATCCTCAGTCCTAAATGATGATATAATTGAATATCTTTGGCACGTAGTGCAAAAGATGAATGATTTCGATGAATATCTTTGGCCGTGGTGTAAAAGATGAGCAGTGTTTAGATGAACATGATCGATTGATGAATATCTTTGGCACAGTGTAGTGCAAAGATGAATATTTGATTCGAGATATATATTGATTGATGTTACTGAGGATAAAATATAGACGATGAACTTTTAAATTCATATATAGAAGATAGTAGTTTGCATTCTCTACTTAACTCTTCTAATGAATTATTATTTTCGCTGCGAATATTGATTTAAAACTTGTTGTCTATTGTATTCTATTAGATTTTTCCCTGTTGAAGACTAACGATAATTTGTTTTATATTATCTTAGTCATAATGTTCTTTACTGGGCTAGTTGAGCTCACCCTTTTCCTTTTTGTTCCATTTTTCTTCTCAGGAGGCGAGAATGTAGCGAGTACTAGTCGGGGTGTGGAATGACGGTTCTAGAAGTCATTTTAGTAGTCCTCACCATTTTTGTAAAATAATGTATCAATAATTGTACTGAGGACTTATTTGAGTGTGGATATTGTCTAGATGACAATATTTGTATTTAAACTCACAGTTTTTATGTGAGACCCCAGATTTTATCAATAAAGATTTAAATTTTGTCAAAATAATTTTTTAATATTATGGTGTGAATTTGAGATAATATTATAGTTGTGGGTAGTATTTATAAATTTTACAAAGTATGCAAGTGGTTATATTATATTCGATTGGTGGGGAATATTCGGTTTAGCGAGGAATATTAAGTATAACTACTCGATCATTGGTGGACTCCACAATGAAATTATTATTTGATTGAAAAAACGACAAAAATATTTTATTGAAATAACGGCGGAAGTTTCTACCGTGGTTCTTGTTGAACTACTTTCGGTAGTAAAAAATACGATGTCGTGTGGTTGCATAGTAGCTTACGGTATTGATTATTATTGATCTTTATGTGAGAAGTCACTCAGTTTGATTCCATTATTGTGGATTAATAATATGAATTATTATAGCGATAATGACGTTTTGTTTTTATTCAGATTATTAACGTAATAAAATGCGAAACATCTTTTATATAAAATAGAATACTTTATTAAAGTTATTACATAAATAGAATATATTATATTTTATTATGCATAGTGTTGCATAGTGTTTTTTGCATAGTGTTTTGCGTAGTATTGCGTAGTGTTTTGCATAGTAAAATGTTTTATATAAATAGAATATATTATATTTTATTTAAAAGATTTTTCTTTAAATATGGACCAATCGATTAAAGTAAATCAATCTGGACCGTTCATGGATTAATTCTTATCATTCCATTTTCCTATAAATAGAAGCTCATTCCTTCATTATTTTCTTACTTAATTCATTGAAACTCTAAAGAGAGAAATTATAGAGAGAAGCTATAGAGAAAAATTATAGAAAGAAGAAGAATATTACTGTACTTCACTACTTACATATTCAGGTTCTTTTACGGTAAGGGTGTTATTTTTTTTTCTTGAAGAGAACTTACATTATTCCATTCATTATCATTCATTTGGAATAACTTGTAAAAAGTGGCATACCTATACATAACTTTGTATGTGGCGCACGTACCCTATACTTGGTGAAATCCTTATGTTATTCCATTGCTTTATTATTACATTGGAATAACTTTGTACGCTGTGATTTACCCTATACTTGGTGACATTCTTCTATTATTACATTGGAACATCCTGCATGCATGTGTTTTACACCGGACTGGGTTCCGCTTTTATTATTACTGTTGAAACATCACATGCATGTGTTTTACACCTGACACGGTTCCGTCTTTATCATTCATTGGAATATCCTATCTGTGTGTTTTACACCCGGATTTCCATCTTTATTATTACATTGGAACATCACAGCCGGTTGTGAATTTCACCCCGACACAGTTCCGTTATTATTATTACATTGGAATAACACATACATCTGCAATCTGCATGCGGTGATTTCTTTTGTTATTCCATTCTTTATTATACCCAATTGGTTAAAACTTTGACTTATACTCCATGAAATTAGTAGAATATCCTTGATATTTGCGTTTCATCCAAAGATCTTTTCATGGAAATATTCTTCTGATCATTATTGAATTTTACTCTAAGAAACAGTATCATGTTGACAATTTGGACGTTAATAATTCATGGATTAAATAATTCTTGAACTTGTTTTTATTGAATTACTATGTCATTGTCATCATCCTCATGTTATATTATGTTATCTTTGGCTTACGTGCATAGATGAACTTAGTATGATTATGACCGGGATCATTCGGTATAATCATGACTTGATATAAATGATGTGACAAAAGTCCTCGATGGCACTGTAATGCGGTGATGGATAGTTTTTGGTATGATTATGACCGGGGTGATTCGGTATAGTCATGACCATTGACAATTTGATGAAAATCCTTGGTAGTAGTACATGGATGATTTGATGGTTTAAATTAAAATTTGAGTCTCGGCGATAAAATTGATGAAAACCTTTTAAAACCTAAAGATAGTAGACTTTATTCTCTATGATTTTAGATGTTATTCAAAATGGTGGTTTATATTATTTTTTATCGAGTCTCAATGATAAATTCCGCAATCTTAGATAATATTTCTTCTTTGGGAAAGCTCACCTTTTTTTCATTGTTCTCTTCGGAAATGAGAACATAAATTTGAGACGAGTAAAAGATAGTAGTAGTCCTCACTTTAAATTGATAATAGTTATAATGAGGACTCCTTTTGAGTTTGTATAATATCTAGTAGACAATATTTGTATTCAAACTCACGGTTTATAATTTATGTACCATGGATTGAATCGAGCTTAGGGATATGATCCACAGCTAAGATGTGAGATAAGAACTAGGAGGGAGGCGGGAAATTCCTTGCTAGTATGACCTACTAAGTTTATTTGGTATTTAATTGGTCGATCGGTATAGGGATAATATTTATATTAATTAACCGCTTTTGTGGCGGTGTTTGGAAATGGCGGTGAAAATATTCACGATGGAGTGAATGTGACCAGATTGTGACACCTTTAATCACTAATCGAAGTTAATCTTGTGAGACGAGAACAAATTAGAGATATCCACGTAGTAAATGAAGAACTAATTGTTGCACTTTTAGAGCTAGTTGCGGTAGCGGTGAAAGTGAGAGAAGAGGAAGAAGAGAGGAACTGAGGAGAATTGGTTAGAAGAAATATATGATCAAAACTTAGAATTACAAAATCGTGTTTATTTGTGAGCTAGAAGAAACGGAGTTGAAGAAGAGCAATAACAATTAAGTGGAACAAAGGGATACAAAAATTCAAAATTGGGTTACCATATGTGATGCTCGAACAAAATCACGTTTTGGCGAGGTGTAAGATATTAAAGTTGGAATCGAGAATTTAAAAATCAAAGATCAATTTGAAGAAACAATCTTTGAATGAAGGAATATAGAGCGATATGTGGGTAAAAGGCTGCAACGCGTTGATAGTGTAGAAAAGGCGTCCAGATCGATAAAGCCAAAATAGATGAAATGGACTTTGCTTTTGGAATGACAATTGGAGAACCCGACATCGAATTCGAATTACCACATGCGTAGCGGTCGACCCGAATTCGATATGGATCGAAGAATAATGATTCAAATCATGGATCGAGAATGTGAAGAAGCACTTAAGAGTTCGGTAATTTAAGCGAGGCGTTTGTCGAAAGAGCGAGTTATTACAGGTAAATTAATTATTACGAAGTCATACTTTTATTCAATACAAGTTCTACCCTCTTTTATTCTACTAGTTGTGTTCAATGTTTAAATTTGACTCAAAAAAAAATTAGACTTTGATTTATCTATTGAAACTTACGTTGGGAGAAACCTTCGTTACCTCCATTGCTTTATTAATCTTGTTGTTTTCAAATAAACACTTTCCGTTACACCATCGATCTTATCTTTTTGAAAATACTTGCCTTTGATGTGATTTTAGGAATCGATTGGTTAACTACTCATCATACTTTAAATAAGTTTGAGCTTTTATATTCAGTGTGTTAATAATAGTTGACTTCCTTGTGTGGAATGAACTGAAGCCGGACTTTACGTAGGCGACTCATTGTGAGGTCTTTTGATGTGACGTCTTATCCAAGTCTTGAGCGAAATGTGATTTTTGAATGATATTTCTATCATTAATAAATTTCTTGGCGTATTCTTGAAGACTTCCTAGCCTACCTAGAAGCGTGAAATCGATTTTGTATTGACATCTGAAAACCCATTTCTTAAACCCTCAAATATTTCTTGAACTAAAATGAGCAGTTGATCATAATAAAAGTATTGGACTAATGAAAATCATGGGTATTAAATGGTATTAGTAAGTGTTATGATGAGTTATGTTGGTTAGTATGTGAAAACATGAAAGTTTCTTAGAAATCACAAAGAGTTGAAAATCAGATTTTGGTGAAAAAGCGTAACATGAAATTTAATTGACTATATCTCGTATTATATTTTGAATTTTGAATGTGGTCAAGTCCTAGAGTTAGATCTATGAGTTACCTAACTAATCCAAGTGGAATTACTGGAAAAGGTGTTGTAGATTTTTTGTGGGGACTGATTTTTAGCAAAGGAGGCCAAAGTGTAAATTTCGAAAATGCTACTTGCCCAGAAACTTTAAGGGACTGTTTCGGCCACTTAAATTATGAGAAAAATTCTGGCCTTTTGGGACATGAAGGTATATGGTATAAAGTACCTCCTGTCCAAAAATGAGCTCATTCGACTTAAAATGAGCAAGTTATGACTATTTCAATATTTAGGTTTTTCGCTATAACCTGAGTTCTATAACTCAGATGACCATAAATTTAAACTAGAAGCTCACGTTAGCATGTGTAAGATCCTGCCAAGATTTGGGAATTTTGGAGTTAAACTTGAGGTAGCTAATTTCTTAAAATTAATTAGAAATTAATTTTTGAAAAATAGTAAATGAATTTTAAAAATTAAGAAAATATATATTTTCATTATGGGACTATATTATGCTAAATCCCAGAAAAGAAATATTTTGGGACTAATTTGGTATTTTCATGAAAATAGTTTAATTCTGAACATATGAGTTAAATATGTTATGTGAAGTAAAAAAGAAAGTTGAAAATAGGATTTTATAATTTAGAATCCTATATAGAGTATATGCATATTTTTTTGAGAGATTTGATAATTGGTGATGATATCTTATGAGTATGACATTTTTGAATGATTAAATGCATTATATGGTAAAAGCGTAAACAATTAAGATAAATTATTTATAAATTTAAGAAGTGATTAAAATATTGTTATAATATTAATGATATTAGATTATGAGATTATTAAGTGATTGATAACATGGGGATATTCTTGAATCTGGATAAATTATATTATAAATGTTTAATATTTATTCTTTATCTCATTTGATTGATTCTTTATATCATCCTCCGGAGAGCATATTATAGAAATACCAGGAGGTGTAGAGGACTTGAAATCCTTTATGACCGAGTTGAAACTCGGAATGTGTTGTATACACTTTTGAGCTTATTGGTATCGTTGGGATATGATCTACAATATAGGAGGGAGGCGAGTTCCTGTGATTTGTTACCTTGCTTAATTAACCCTTGTTTTATAGAAATTATGGCGAAATTGTTTAATTAACCCTTGTTTTATGGCGGTATTTAAGAGAGATATTAACGGTGGAGTTAATGAGACCGTGGAAACACCTTTAATCACCACCTGGGGCGACGCAACGAAAGCAATATTCCTCCTGTAAACAACACCATTGAAAGAGATTTATGAGCAGCGGGATGTTTAGGAGTTTTTTGCGGTTTATACAAAAACCGAATTTGAGGAAACTTCGTGTACGAATCTGATGGTGGAAATGATAAGAACGCTTGACTTATCCGCAACAAGCGATTCGAAGAGTTGGGACCACGAAATTTAAGGCGCGGATCCAATCATGGCGGCGTGGGTCAAGCAAATTACCAAGATATTCGATGTCTTGGGATGCGGAAGAGAACGAAGGTTCCATTCGCCACCTTTATGTTAAAATGGCGAGTCGACATCTTGGTGGAGATCTCGTGAAATGTACCCACCTGCTGCCACTCACTTTGTCTTGGGAAGCGTTTTAGAAACTTTTCAACGAAAAATACTTTCTTGAAAGTATTCGCCATATGAAGGAGGTAGAGTTTATTAGACTAGAATAAAACAACATGACGGTGTCCCAATACGAGGCAAAGTTCGCTGAGTTATCCAGGTTTGCACCTCATTTGGTAGAGAATGAGGAACGAATAGCGAGGATGTTTACGAGAGGTTTAAAACCAGAGATTCGACAATATATTATCTTTCATAAATTTGCTTTATATTCGGATGTTGTCAATGGGCTCAATTATTAGAAGCGAGATAACGAGAACGTTTCAACGAAGAACAATGACCGCAACTGTCTGGGGTGGCGGCGATCCATCGAAGCAATGAAAACCAATGGGGAGAAAACATTCGAAAAAGCGGTAACTACTCTGGTGGTTATCGTGGCCGTGAAAATAGAAGAAGCGAGTGGGGAGATTTTAAAAAGAGGAGATTCAACAATGATGATGTGAAGACGTCGGCACCAACAACAACTAGTTCCAAAGGAGGAGAACTACCACCGATTAAGTATATCTTTATAAGTGCGGAAAAGAAGGACATATCATTGGCCCTTGCAGCAGTTTAAGGTATGTTATAAGCGTGGAAAGGAAGGACATATCGCTCGAGATTGCCTTGCAGTAGCAAAACCAAGTCCAGCGAGGATGGTGACTCGAAAGGTCATCCCGAAAAAATCAAAGTCAGCGATTCTGAAAGAAGCGTTTGTAGTATGATCGGTCGACATCGAGAACCCAAACGAGGTGATCACGGGTAAGCTAATCATAAATTCATGTGAAGTTTATACCTTATTAGATCTGGGGTGCTACCCATTCATTTATCTCTCCTAACTTGTGCTCAACTTTTAAACTTGACTCAGGAGAAATTAGACTTTGACTATCTATGGAAACTCAGTTTGGAGAAACTTTCATCACATCCACATTATAAATCTTGTTTGATCCAAGTTGGCACCATCACATTACCTGTTGACCTTATCTCTTTAAAGATGCTTGCTTTTGATGTGATTTTAGGGATTGATTGGTTAACTACTCATCATGCCAAAATTGATTGTTTTCGTAAGGTTGTTAGTTTTCATATTCTAATCAACTTTGTTATGCGAATTCAAGCAACTAAACCATTAAAATCAATCAACGTCATATCAAGTCATAAAGCTATTCGTTTATTGAAAAGCGGATGTCAAGCTTTCTTAGCCCATGTTATGGATTTGAATAAAGACACGTCGAATTTGAATAATATTCCGTTGTTATTGACTTTCTAGCGTATTTCTGAAGAACTTCCGGTCTACCCCCCGAGCGTGAAGTTAAATTCTTTATTGACCTTGAACTTTGAGTACAAGCCCATTTCTAAAACCCCATATCGAATGGCTCTATTGAACTTCGAGGAGTTAAAGTCCAACTACGAGAGTTGTTGGACATCGGTTTCATTCGTCTGAGTACATCTCCTTGGGGTGCTCTATTTTATTTGTAAAGAAGAGAAGACGGGAGTATCGACTTTGTATTGACTATCGGAATTGAACCATGTCACCATCAAGAATAGGTATCCGCTACCTCGTATTGATGACTGTTTGACCAATTGCAAGGAGCACAATTCTTTTCAAAAATCGATCTTCGATTCGGATATCATCACTAAAGGTTAAAATCGAGGATATTCAAGACCGCCTTCCAGAACTCCTGATGCAGGCATTATGAATTCTAGTCGTGTCTTTTGGATTGACTAATGCTCCCGCCGCTTTCATGGATATGATGAACCAAGGTATTCAAGGAATATTTGGATCACTTCGTTGTTGTCTTTATTGATGACATCCTCATCTATTCCAAAAGTCGTGAAGATGGTGGCGCCGTTTGAAGTCGTCTATCGCAAAGGCTTCGTGATAACAAGCTATATGCGCCGTCAAGAAATGCGATGAGAAAGTAGCATTCCTTGGGCACATGGTGTCAAAACATGGAGTGTCTGTTGACCCGTGAAGATTGAAGCAATACAAAGTTAGGAGCAACCAAAGATGGCGGACCAAGTACGTAGCTTTACGGACTTAAGTGGTTATTATCGAAGATTCGTGGAAGGATTCTCTCGAATCGCTTGATTAACTCAATTTGAATCGTAAAGATACAAAATTCGTATGGAAGCGAGGAATGCGAAAAAGAGTTTCCAAGATCTCGAGAGAGACTCATTTCGGCGACTTGTTGGACAATACCATCCGGTTCGGATGGATTTGTTATCTCTGATGATGCTTGAGCAAAGGGTTAGGATGTGTTCTCATGCAACGTGGAAAAGTCATAGCTTTATGCCTCGCGACAACTTAAAGAATATGAGAGGAATTATCCTACTCATGATCTAGAGTTAGCGGCCCGATCATTTTCGCTTAAAGATCCGGAGACACTATCTATATGGGGAGAAAGTGGAGATATATTCGGACCATAAAAGCCTCGAATATTTCTTCACTCAAAAAGAACTCAACATGCGGCAACGACATTGGCTCGAAATTTGTTGAAAGATTACGACCACACTATTCAATACCATCCTGGAAAAGCAAAACATGGTAGGCGACGCGTTGAGTAGAAGATCATATGCGAGAACGAAAAGATGATGTCAAGTATACT
Source organism: Panax quinquefolius (assembly GCA_020205615.1). Taxonomy (NCBI): domain Eukaryota; kingdom Viridiplantae; phylum Streptophyta; class Magnoliopsida; order Apiales; family Araliaceae; genus Panax; species Panax quinquefolius. Next base: position 123,520,865 of record CM035164.1, on the reverse strand, counting down.
CGTAGAACCAACTTTAATAGATAAAGTTAAAGTTCTTTCGAGCCACGAACCCGAAATGATGTGTATGAAGAAGAAAGTGCAAGAAGGTGTTATTCGAAGCGAGAATCGATGAAGAAGGAATACTTGAGTCCACTCCGGACTTTGTGTTCTAACGATTACGATTTGAAGTCAAGATCATGATGGAGCCACATAATACACCGTTTGTAATCCATCGTGGAAGTACCAAAATGTATCGTGATCTTTGACATACATTTTGGTGGAGCAATATGAAGAGAGAGATTGCAAAGTTTATCTCACGGTGTTTAACTTGTCAACGTGTAAAGCGCGGACATCAAGTACCAAAAGATCCATTGCAACCACTTGAGATTCGAAATGGAAGTGGGAACACATTACCATGGATTTAGATTCACGGGTCTTCCCACGGTATCTCGAGACATAAATGCTATTTGGGTTATTATTGATAGATTAACCAAGTCTGCTCATTTCTTGCCGATCATCGGAGACTTATTCCCTTGAGCGTCTTGCTTTCGTATATGCGTAGATGAGATTGTGAGATTGCGTAGCATGCCAATATCCATAGTTTCAATCGTGACCCAAGATTCACTTCAAGATTTTGGGTTAGCTTGCAAAAAAAGATATGGGCGCGGATTTACGATTTAGTTCGGCATCTTATCCTCAAACGGACGACAATCGAGAGGACTATTCAAACGCTTGAAGATCTATTAAAACTACGTGTCCTGACTTCAAAGCGGTTGGGATAAGTATTTACCATTGGTGGAATTCTCCTACACACAACAGTTATCGAGACAAGTATAGGTGTGGCTCCATTTGAAGCATTGTATGGATGAAAGTTTCGCTTTCTCCAATATCTTTGGGATGAGGTAGGAGAAGCAACATTATTGGGACTTGGAGTTGAGTACGTGTGACTACGAAAAAGATCAAAATGATTCGACAATGTATACAAACCGGCATAGGATCGACAAAAGAGTTATCACGGATCTTCATCGAAAGGGCGTGGAATTTAGTATTGGGGATCGTGTTGTTGCGTGCGTGTGGCTCCATGGAAGGGAGTTACAAGATTCGGGAAGAGAGGAAAGCTCAATCCACGATTTATTGGTCCATTTCAGATTCTTGAATGAGTAGGAAATGTGGCCTATAGACTCGCGTTACCTTTAAGCATGTCTCGTGTTCATAACGTTTTTCACATATCTGTGCTTCGTAAATATGTGAAGGACCCGAACCACATTATTGAGTTAGAACCAGACGAGATAGTCGAAGATTTAACATACGAGGAGGTACCTGTCAAGATCTTGGATAGGAAAGAGCATGTCTTACACACTAAGGTTATACCACAAGTTAAGGTTTTGTGGAGAAACCATGCTATTGAAGAAATGACCTGGGAGTTAGAATCAGAAATGAAAGCGAGGTATCCTCATCTTTTTGAAACACCAGGTACGTACGTCAATTTCGAGGATGAAATTTCATAAGGAGGAGAGGTTGTAAGACCCCAAATTATTAATAAATGAAATTTATTTTCCTCTATTTATTATTTTGAAATAGTAAGGGTTGATTTTATTAATGTGGTTAGTTATGGGTAAAATGCGCAAATATTTTAAATAAGCAAGTGGTTATAAAATATTCATTGTTGTCGGAGAATATTCGTTTGGTCGTTGAATATTCTTGTTGTCGGGGAATATTAAATGCAAACGGCGCATTTTTTTGGCCCCATAACGTAAAGCGATTGGATGAAAGAAAGCGACAAGTATAAGTTGTTTGTAAATAACTTGGTAGCGATTTATTCTGATTATCTTGTTGGAATACCCGTTGGTTAAAACACGATGTCTGCGTTGTTGTTGCACGATGAGCACGATATTGCACCAATTATTGATTCTTACGTGAAAGGCCTTTTCGATAATTATACGATGAATCTTGTTCGATATTTTATTTTATTGATTCAATAATTGTTGCGTTGATATTTTATATTCTTGTTGTTTGATAATTGTCACTTCTGCGATTTTTCCATTATCGAAGTAATAATTCATATTATCTGAATAATATTATTAGAAAATATTATTGGCAATGTCTAGAAAGTTTTATCAGGAGAGGTTTGGTCACCTAATTGCTTGCTAAGATGAGAGAAATTCTTATTGAAAAGCCCCTCTTTCACAGGAGCGGCACAGTTTGCCAATCTTGTGATTCTGTAATATTATTTGTGAATAATTAATTATTGATTTATATGATGAGAAAAATATTGGTTTTATGTGGATATAGATGGAGAAAATTTTTAAAGTGACAATTGTTGAAAAATGATATTTTATCTTTTCGATAAAATAATTTATTATTATATTTTAATAATATAATAATGGTGATAGTTTTACAATGAATGTGGGATATATGAGTATATGAGGATGAAGAGTATTTTTGTTGCATTAAATGATTAACACATGTTTTGTGTGTCGATGGACCCCATTTCTTGACTGAAATTTGATTATAAACTTGTAAAATCGCCTGGTTTATGGATTTGATTGATTTACATTTTGGAATTTGGAAAAACTTTATTACGCAAAGTTGTAGAAATTGAATTTCAATAAAATTTTACGAGATTCAATTTTTACGATAAAAGGCTATTTATTATGAATTATTGAAGTTACGAAGTTCAAAAAATTTATTTTTGAAAGTTTTAATTATTTTAATATAAAAATGTTTTTGTCATTAATTGTGGGTCTTGCGTGTGATGTCAATTCTTTGAATTCAGATCAAGGAAGGTTATGTAGAAATTTTAATATATATATATATATATATTAATATTTTATTAAATTTTTTGCTTTAGTGTTCTAAGCATTTTCCTATAAATGGGGTGCTTAGGTTAGAATTGAAAATCACACTAGAAACTGAAATCTTCTCTCTCTTTCTCTCTCGATATATTGAGCGTATTCTTGTGAGTATTTTAGTACTTTGAGTATTTGTAAGACCCCAAATTATTAATAAATGAAATTTATTTTTCTCTATTTATTATTTTGAAATAGTAAGGGTTGATTTGATTAATGTGGATAGTTATGGGTAAAATCATAAATATTTGAATAAGCAAGTGGTTATAAAATATTCATTATTGTTAGGGGAATATTAGTTTGGTGGTGGAATATTAATTATTGTCGGGGAATATTAAATGCAATGGTAGCGATTTTTATGGGCCCCATGCTTAAAAAAGCGATTGGATGAAGAAAGCACAAATATAAGTTGTTTAAAAATAACTTGGCGTAGTTATTCACAGATTATCTTTGTTAAAATACTAAATTGGTTAAAAACACGATAGCACATTACGGTATTGCACCAATTATTGATTCTTACGTGAAGAAGACACTACTTTCGATAATGGTTACGATAATTCTTTGTTCGATATTTTATTGATTTAATAATTCTTTGTGTTGATATTTTATATTCTTTGTTGTTTGATAATTGTCATTACACATATTTTCATTATCGAAGCAATAATTCATATTATCCCGAATAATATTATTAGATAACATTATTGGCAATGTCTAGAAAGTTACATGTCAAGGAGAGGTTTGGTCACTAATTGCGGCCATGATGAGAGAAATTCTTATTGGAAAGCCCTGCTTTCTGAGGAACCTACACTGTTGTCGATATTGTGATTTTGTAATATTATTTGTGAATAATTAATTATTGATTCATATGATGAGGAAAATATTGATTTTATGTGGATATAGATGGAGAAAATTTTTAATGTGACAATTGTTGAAAATTGAAATTTTATCTTTTTCTTATAAAATAATTCATTTAAATATATTATTATATTTTAATAATATAATAATGGTGATATTTTTACAACGAATGTGGGATATATGAGTATCTGAGGAGGAAAAGTATTTTTGTTGCAATAAATGTTTAAAACATGTTAAACATGTCGATTGGACCCCATTTATTATTTGAAATTTGATTATAACTTGTAAAATCGCTTGGTTTATGGATTTGGTCAATTTACATTTGGAATTTGGAAAAACTTTCTTACGCAAAGTTGTAGAAATTTAATTTCCTATAAAAAACTCGAGTGATTGAATTTTACGACAAAAGGGCTATTTATTATGAATTATTGAAGTTTTGGATTAATTGATTATCATTTTTTGAAGTTTTAAATGGTTTAAGTGAGAAAACATTTTTGTTGTTTTTATTGGGGTGTGGTTGATGGCTGAATTCAGTTGGTATGAATGTAGGAAAATTTAGAAATAATAATAATAATATTAAATTAAATTTTACGCTTTGGTGTTCTAGCGATTTCTATAAATAGGGTCTTGGGTTAGAATTGAAAATCACACCGAAATCGAAGTTTTCTCTCTCTATATTCGAGGCGTATTCTTGTGAGTATTTTGAGTATAATTTGAGTATTGCTATACTGATCTGAAGTTCAAGTCATGCTTTATATCCGGTGTTTCAACTTAATTCTTGTCTTTGTGAGGTAAGGGATATTATTTTTTTTCGTAATGATATTATTTCTTCAATATCATTATCTTTGAAATATTGATCTGAACTTTTTATCAAATTTGGAACTTTTGGTGTCGAGATTCTTATTCACGTATCTGACCTTATTCAAATATCTGACCTTATTCAATCGAAAAATGAAAAATTTTCTTTTAAGTCCAAAACATCTATTACGGATCTTAGCTTTGATTGTATCCATGTTTTGATCATTCTTGAATTTTACACCACTATGATTATTTTTGAGGTATTTTGGACATGGATAAAACAAAGTACGAATCCTTAATCCTTAATCCTTGTCATTTTGTTTCCTTTGGATTCGTTTCTTTAAAAATATTTTTCATCATCCTCGGTCTTAAATGATGATATTATTGAATATCTTTGGCTGTAGTCAAAGATGAATGATTTCGATGAATATCTTTGGCCCGTAGTGCAAAGATGAGCAGTGTTTAGATGAACATGATCAATGATGAATATCTTTGGCTGTGTAGTGCAAAGATGAATATTTGATTCGAGATATATATTGATTGATGTTACGAGGGATAAAAGATAGATGATGAACTTTTAAATTCATACATAGAAGATAGTAGTTTGCATTCTCTACTTAACTCTTCTAATGAATTATTATTTCATTGCGAATATTGATTTAAAATTTGTTGTCTATTGTATTACTATTAGATTTTTCCTGTTGAAGACTAACGATAATTTGTTGTATATTATCTTAGTCATAATATTCTTTCTTAGGCTAGTTGAGCTCACCCTTTTCCTTTTTGTTCCATTTTTCTTCTCGGGAGGCGAGAATATAGCGAGTGCAGTCGGGGTATGGAATGAAAGTTCTAGAGAGAGTTATTTAGTAGTCCTCACCATTTTGTAAAATAATGTATCAATAAATGTGATGAGGATTTATCTCGAGAGTATAGATATTATCAGAAGATAATATTTGTATTCAAACTCACATAGTTTTATTGTTGTAATAATAAAGTTGTAGTTGTTTACGTACCATGTATTGACAACTTCGAATGGGTGATGTATACCTATTTTGGGGGCGTCACGGTTGGTATCGAGCTTAGGGATATGATCTCTGGCGGAGATCGGGGAATAGAACTAGGAGGGAGAGGCGAGTAAATCCTTCGCTAGTGTGTCCTACTAAGCTTATTTATTAGTTGGTCGATATATAGGGATATTATGTGATATATTGATTTCCTTAATTAACCCTTGTTTTATAGATGATTTGAGAATGTCGTTGAGAATATTAACAATGGAAATGAGGCCAGTGGAGACACTTTGTTTCTCACCAGCGAGGAGAAACGTCGCAGTGGTGGCAATGTTCCTCCTGTGAACAACACCACCGGAAAGAGATGATGAGCGAGGGGATGTTTAGAAGCTTTTTGCGATTCATGCAAAATCGAGACGAGGAAACTTGTGTTCAAAATACGAGGAAGAAATGATATAGCAATTCACGGGTTGTCACGACCAAGCGATTCGAAGTTGGGACCACGAATTTAAGGAAAGCCGGATCCGATCATGGCGGAAACATGGGTCAAGCAAATTACCAAGATATTCGATGTCTTGGGATGCGGAGAAAGAAGGTTCCATTCGCAACCTTTATGTTACGTGGCGAGCGGACTCACTGGTGGGAGTTACGTGAAGCGTACCCATCTAGCCGCACTTTCGGCATGTCTTGGGAGAGATTTGAAATTATTTAATGACAAATACTTTCACGAAAGTGTTAAATCGTATGAAGGAAGTGGAGTTCATCAGATTAGAACAAAACAACATGATGGTGTCTCGATCGAGGCAAAGTTTGCGAGAGTTATCCGGTTTGCACCTCATTTGGTGGAGAATGAGGAGCGTTATGTGCGGATGTTTACGAGAGGTTTGAAACACGGCGTACGACAATATCTCATTTCTCATAAATTTTCTCTCTATTCGGATGTTGTTAACGGGGCTCAATTGTTAGAAGCGAGATAACGAGTATGTTCAACCGAGGACCCATAACGAGGATCGTACGGGAGATAGCGATCAGCAGAATAATGATAACCCGTGGGAGAAAAGCAATGAAGACGGACAAAAATGGTAACCACTACGGTGGTAATCATGGCCGTGAAAATAGAAGAAGCGAGTCGGGAGGAGATTTTAAAAAGAGGAGATTTAACAACGACCGTATGAAGGCAGCGACGTCTCAAGTGACAGAATTCGGTTCTAAGGGAGGAGAAACATTTGTAAGACCCGACTTTTATAAATAAAGATGAATTTTTCTATAAATATTATTTTGAATATTATGGAATAAATTTGATATAATGTTATAGTTGTGGGTAATATTTATAAATTTTGCAAAAGTATCAAGTTGTTATAAAATATTAGTTTGGTGGGGAATATTCTTTTTGTTAGGGAATATTAAATACAACTGACTCAATCATTGGTGGACCCCATAATGAAATTATTATCGGATTGAGAAAACGACAAAAATATTTTATAAAAATAACGGCGGAGGTGTTCTGAATTAAAAGCTGTTGAACTACACGGTGGTAAAAAAATGCGATGTCTGGCGTGGTTGCGTAGTAGCACTCACGGTATTGATTATTGATCTTTACGTGAGAAGTCACTCATTATGCTCAATTATTGCTACAATAATTCTTTGCATCATATCTCTTATATTATTGATTCAATTATTGTTACGGATTATCATACATATAATATGTTATAGTATTAAATCAATAATTGAGGCGACAAGTTATAAATGATTAATAATTGTTGAAAGATTAAATATGTGTTGATGAAAAAAAATGATTTGTGGTAAGTTTGATTATTTTATGGGGGCTCATATGTCATCATCTAAGAGTCTCTTTCGTCGATAGTAATTACCTTCGTCGATAGTAATTACCCTTATGAATAGTATTTACCTTCGTCGATATAGTATTACCTTCGTCGATAGTAATTACCCTTGTGAATATAGTATTTACCTTAAATCGATAGTATTTACCTTCGTTAATAATAGTAATTACCTTTACGAGACGTCGAACCACTTGTCGTTTCACATTACAGGTGTCGAAACCACTTTTCTTTTCACATCATTAGTAGTCGAGCCACTTGCCTTTTCACACGGCGGTCTTGGCTAAAATCTTCTATAAATAGAGGCTAGGGCTTCATTATTTTCACGAATTCATTCAAGCTATAGAGAGAAAGTATAGAGAGAATAAGAGAGAAGAAGAAGAGTATTTTGTTCTTACTGCTTCTTTGCGATATTCAATCTCCTACCAAATGTAAGGGTGTTATTCTTTCTTATTCATGAAGAAAGCTGTTGTTATTCCATTGCTTATTATTACATTGGAATAACTTTGTATCTGTGGTTTACCTATACTTGGTGACATTCTTCTATTATTACATTGGAACATCACATGCATGTGTTTTACAGAACTTGGTTAAAATTTTATTATTATTACATTGGAACATCACATGCATGTGTTTTACAGGACTGGTTAAAATCTTTATTATTATTACATTTGGAACATCACATGCATGTGTTTTACACCGGACTGGTTAAAATCTTTATTATTATTACATTGGAACATCACATGCATGTGTTTTTTTTACTGGACTAGTTCCATTCTTCATTATTACATTGGAACATCACGTGTATATGCGTTTTACATTTTTTCCGTTATTTATTATTACATTGGAATAACTTTTGCTGTGCGATTATCGCATGCATGGTGATTTCTTTTGTTATTCTATTCTTTATTATACCCGGTTGGTTTAAACTTTGACTTATACTCCATGAAATTAGTGGAATATCCTTGATATTTGCGTTTCATCCATATCTTTTCATGGAAATATTCTTTTGATCATTCTTGAATTTTACTCTACAAAAGCGATGTCGTGTTGATAATTTGACGTTAATAATTCTGGATAAAATAATTCTTGAACTTGTTTTATTGAATTCTTATATCATTGTCATCATCCTCATGTTTATATTATGTTGAAAGTCAATACATGGCACATTTGTAGTGCGTAGATGGACTTGGTATGATTATGACCGAGAGACTATTCGATGTAATCATGGCCGTAATAATGTTACAAATGATGTGATAAAAATCCTCGATGGCCGTAGTGCATTGGTGGGCATTGTTGGCATGATCATGACCATTAATGAATACACAAATATTCTTGGCGTATAGTATGAATCATTGTGGTCGTGATCTTAAAGAATATCTTTGGCCGTAGTGCGAGGGTGATTCGATGATGTGGAATATTTATTAAAAGTGAGTCTCGGCTATAACGATGATGAAAACCTTTTAAAACCTAAAAGATAGTAGACTTTATTTTCTACTTGACTCTTTTAATGGATTGCTTATTCATTTGCAGTTAAAACCGGTTTTCTATTGTATTTTACCGGTTTAACATTGTTGAAGACTATTGATAATTTATTACGCATTATCTTAGTCATAATATTTCTTCTTGGGCTAGTTGAGCTCACCCTTTCTTTCACTTTATTCTCTTGAAATGAGAATATAAATTTGGGACGACGAGTCGGGAAAGCGAGTGATGGTCACGAAGATAGCATTAGTAGTCCTCACTATTACGTGAAATAGTGTGATAATAATTGTAATGAGGACTTTTTTTGAGTTTGTATAATATCTTGTAGGCGATATTTGTATTTAAACTCACGATTTATGTCGTATTGTACCACAGCAGTTATGTTAATAAGTTGTATTTAAATTACATACCATGTAAGTGGCGACCCAAGATGGGTGATGTATACCTAATTTTGGGGGCGTCCACAACGACCAGCCCACATCGTATATGCTATAAATCTGGGAAAGAGGACATATCGGTCAAACCGCCCACAACAGTTCAAGGTATGCTATAATTGTGGAAAGGAAGGACATATCGCTTTCGAGATTATGCGATGGCGAAACCTACCTAGTTCAGCGGGAGGGGCGGTGACTTAAAAAACATCCCCGAAAAAAGTCAAAAGTCAGCGATTCCGGAAGAAGCGTTTGTTGTGGTTGGTCAAAATCGCGAGAACCCAAACGAGGTGATCACGGGTAAGCTATTTATAAATTCTTGCGAAGTTTATACCTTACTTGATCTGGGGTGCTACCCATTCATTTATCTCTCTGCGTGTGCTCAACGTTTAAACTTGACTCAGGAGAAATTAGACTTTGACTTATCATGGAAATTACTCGTTAGGAGAAACTTTCATCACATCCATTGTTTATAAATCTTGTTTGATTCAAGTTGGCACCATCACCTTACCCGTTGACCTTATCTCTTTAAAGATACTTGCTTTTGATGTGATTTTAGGGATTGATTGGTTAACTACTCATCATGCCAAAATTGATTGTTTTAAATAAGGTTGTTAGTTTTCATATTCTAACCAACTTTTGTATGCAATTCAAGCAACTAAACCATTAAAATCAATCAACGTCATATCTAATCATAAAGCTATTCGTTTATTTAAAATGGATGTCAAGCTTTCTTAGCCCATGTTATGGATTTGAATAAAGACACGTCAAATTTGAATAATATTCTGTTGTTATTGACTTTCCTGGCGTATTTCTGAAGAACTTCCGGTCTACCCCGAGCGTGAAGTTGAATTCTTTATTGATCTTGAACTGGTATAAAGCCTATTTCTAAAACCCCATATCGAATGGATCCTATTGAACTTGAGGAGTTAAAGGTCCAACTACGAGGAATTGTTGGACATCGGTTTCATTAGTCTCTAGTACATCTCCTTGGGGTGCTCTGTTTTATTAAGTAAAGAAGAAAAAAAGGGGGTATATCGACTTTATATTGACTATCGGGAATTGAACCATGTCACCATCAAGAATAGGTATCCTCTACCTCGTATTGATGACTTGTTTGACCAGTTCTGAAGGAGCACAATTCTTTTCAAAAATCGATCTTTGTTTACGGATATCATCAATGAAGATTAGAATCGAGGATATTCAAAGACGCCTTGAACTTCGGTATGGACATTATGAATTCTTAGTCATGTCTTTCGGATTGACTAATGCTCCTACTGACTTTCATGGATATGATGAACCGAGTATTCAGGAATATTTGGATCGGTTTGTTGTTGTCTTTATTGATGACATCCTCATATATTCCAAAAGTCGTGAAGATCATGAGCACCATTTGAAGTGATACTCGAAAGGCTTCGTGAAAACAAACTATATGCCAAATTGAAGAAATGCGAGTTACGGCTTGAGGAAGTAGCATTTCTTGGGCACGTCAGTGTCAAAACATGGAGTATCCGTGGACCCGTGAAGATTGAAGCAATCTGAAATTTGGGAGCAACCAAGTCGGTGGCCAAAATCGTAGATTTACGGGTCTAGTGGTTATTATCGGAGATTCGTGGAAGGTTTTCTCGAATCGCTACTCCATTAACTTCGGTAACTTCGGAAGGATACAAAATTCGTTTGGAGCGAAGAATGCGAGAAGAGTTTCCAAGAGCTCAAGAGGAGACTCATTTATAAGCTTTGTTCTAACAATACCATCTGGTTCGGATGGATTTGTTATCTACAAACGATGCTTACGCAAAGGGTTAGGATGTGTTCTCATGCAGCGTGGGAAAGTCATAGCCTTTATGCCTCGCGACAACTTAAAGAGTATGAGAGGAATTATCCTACTCATGATCTAGAGTTGGAAGCAGTCATTTTCGCGCTAAAGATATGGAGGCACTATCTATATGGGGAGAAAGTGGAGATATATTCAGACCATAAAAGCCTCAAATATTTCTTCACGCAAAAGGAACTCAACATGCGACAACGACGTTGGCTTGAGTTGTTGAAAGATTACGACCACACTATTCAATACCATCTGGGAAAAGTGAGCGTGGTAGGCGACGCGTTGAGTAGAAGATCATATGCGGGAATGAGTGCGATGATGTCAAGTATCTGCGTAGAGCCAACTTTAATAGAAAAATTTAAGGTTGCTCGAGCCAGGACCGGAGGATGCGTATGAAGAAGAAAGTACAAGAAGGAGCTATTCCGGAAGCGAGAATTGATGAAGAAGGAATACTTGAGTCCATTCTTGACTTTGTGTCCCTAACGACTACGATTTGAAGTACAAGATTATGATGGAGGCACACAATACACCATTTGCAATCCATCTGGAAGTACCAAAATGTATCGTGATCTTGACATACATTTTGGTGGAACAATATGAAGAGAGAGAGATTGCAAAGTTTATCTCGATGTGTTTAACTTGTCAACGTGTAAAGGAGAGCATCTAGTACCTAAAGGGTCCGTTGCAACCACTTGAGATTCCGAAATGGAAGTGGGAACAAATTACCATGGATTTCATTACGGGTCTTCCTACGGTTTCTCAAGGCATCAATGCTATTTGGGTTATTGTTGATAGATTAACCAAGTCTGCTCATTCCTTGCCGATCTGGGAGACTTATTCCTGGAGCGTCTTGCTTTAGTATGTGCGTGAATGAGATTGTGAGGTTGCATGGCATGCTTGTATCCATAGTTTGGATCGTGACCCAAGATTCACTTCAAGATTTTGGGTTAGCTTGCAAAAAACTATGAGCGCAGTTTACTGATTGATTGACATACCATCCTCAAAGCAGACGGACAATCGATCGAAAGGACTATTCAAACTCTTGAAGATTTATTAAGACTACGTGTCCTAGACTTCAAGGCGGTTGGGATAAGTATTTACCATTGGTGGAATTCTCCTACAACAACGATTATCGAGCAAATATAGGTGTGGATCCATTTGAAGCATTATATGAACGAAAGTGTCGCTCTCCGAGATGTTGGGACGAGGTGGGTGAAGCAACATTGTTGGGACCCGAGTTGAATGTACGTATGACTACTGGAAAAGATCCAAATAATTCGACAAGGTATACAAAGCGGCACAAGATCGACAAAAGAGTTATCATGCGATCTTTCATCGAAAGGACGTGAAATTTAGTATAGGGGATCATGTATTGTTGCGAGTTGCTCCATGGAAGGGAGTTACAAGATTTGGGAAGAGAGGAAAGCTCGATCCACGATTTATTGGTCCATTTCAAATTCTTGACCGAGTAGGAAATGTAGCCTATAGACTTCGCGTTACCTCCAAAGTATGTCTCGTGTTCATAATGTGTTTCACATATCTCATACTTAGTAAATATGTTTAAGACCAACCACGTTATAGAGTTAGAACCGGACGAGATAATAGAAGACTTAACGTATGAGGAGGTACTGTCAAGATCTTGGATAGGAAGGAAGGAGCATGTCCCTACGCCAAGAAAGGTCATACCACAAGTTAAAGTTTTGTGGAGAAATCATGCTTTATAGAGGAAATGACACAGGGAATTATAAACGGAAATGAAAGCGAGGTATCCTCATCTTTTGAAACACCGAGTGCGTCGTCGATTTCGAGGGACGAAATTTCATAAGGAGGGAGGTTGTAAGACCCCAAATTATTAATAAATGAAATTTATTTTCTTCTATTTATTATTTTGAAATAGTAAGGGTTGATTTGATTAATGTGGATAGTTATGGGTAAAATACACAAATATTTCGAATAAGCAAGTGGTTATAAAATATTCATTATTGTTGGGAAATATTCGTTTGGTCGTGGAATATTCGTATTGTCGGGGAATGTTAAATGCGACCAGTAGCGATCTTTAATGGGCCCCATAACGGAAAGCGATTGGATGAAAAGAAAGCGACAAATATAAGTTGTTTAAAAATAACAGGCGTAGTTATTCTGCAGAATTATCTTGTTAAAATACTCGGTGGTTAAAACACAAGAAGCACTGCGGTATTGCACCAATTATTGATTCTTACGTGAAGACACTACTCAATAATGGTTCACGATAATTCTTATTGAATTTTATTTTATTGATTTAATAATTGTTTGCGTTGATATTTTATATTCTTTGTTGTTTGATAATTGTCATTACACGGTATTTTTTCATTATCGAAGCGATAATTCATATTATCTGAATAATATTATTAGATAACATTATTGGCAATGTCTAGAAAGTTACATCTAAGGAGAGGTTTGGTCACCTAATTGCGGCCAAGATGAGAGAAATTCTTATTGGAAAGCCCCTCTTTCTGGAGCTGCACGGTTGTCGATATTGTGATTTTGTAATATTATTTGTGAATAATTAATTATTGATTCATATGATGAGGAAAATATTGATTTTATGTGGATATAGATGGAGAAAATTTTTAATGTGACAATTGTTGAAAATTGAAATTTTATCTTTTCTTATAAAATAATTCATTTAAATATATTATTATATTTTTAATAATATAATAATGGTGATATTTTTACAACGAATGTGGGATATATGAGTATCTGAGGAGGAGGATGAGTATTTTTGTTGCAATAAATATTTAAAACATGTTAAACATGTAAATGGGACCCCATTTATTGACCAAATTTGATTATAGCACATAAAATCGTCTGTTTATGGATTTGGTCAATTTACATTTAGAATTTGGAAAAACTTTCTTCTGCAAAGTTATAGAAATTTAATTTTCTATTAAAACCCGGAGATTCAATTTTTCGACAAAAGGGCTATTTATTATGAATTATTGAAGTTTGGGATTAATTGATTATCATTTTTTTGAAGTTTTAAATGGTTTAAGTGAGAAAAACATTTTGTTTGTTTTTATTGGGTTGTGGTTGATGGCTGAATTTAGTTGGTATGCGTAGGAAAATTTAGAAAAATAATAATAATATTAAATTAAATTTTACTGCTTTTTGGTGTTCTAAGCGAATTTCTATAAATAGGTCTTGGGTTAGAATTGAAAATCACACCAGAAATGAAGTTTTCTCTCTCTATATTATCGGCGTATTCTTGTGAGTATTTTGAGTATAATTTGAGTATTGCTATACTGACAAGTTCAAGTCATAGCTTTATATCAGGTGTTTCAACTTAGAAATCTTGTCTTTGTGAGGTAAGGGATATTATTTTTTTTCAAGTAATGATATTATTTCTTCAATATCATTATCTTTGAAGTATTGATCTGAACTTTTATCAAATTTGGAACTTTTGGTGTCGAGTTACTTATTCACGTGTCTGACCTTATTCACGTATGACACTTATTCACGAATCTGACACTATTAATCGAAAAATAAAAATTTTCTTTTAAGTCTAAAACATCTATTACGGATACTAGCTTTGATTGTATCCATGTTTTGATCATTCTTGAATTTTACACCACTATGATTATTTTTTTGAGGTATTTTTGGACATGGATAAAACAAAGTACGAATCCTTAATCCTTAATCCTTGTCATTTTGTTTCACTGGATTCATTTCTTTAAAAATATTTTTCATCATCCTCAATCTTAAATGATGATATTATTGAATATCTTTGGCCTGTAGTGCAAAGATGAATGATTTCTGATGAATATCTTTGGCCCGTAGTGCAAAGATGAACAGGTGTTTAGATGAACATAATCAACTGATGAATATCTTTGGCACGTAGTGCAAAGATGAATATTTGATTCGGATATATATTGATTGATGTTACGGGGATAAAAGATAGAGCGATGAACTTTTAAATTCATACATAGAAGATAGTAGTTTGCATTCTCTACTTAACTCTTCTAATGAATTATTATTTCATTGCGAATATTGATTTAAAATTTGTTGTCTATTGTATTACATTAGATTTTTCCTGTTGAAGACTAACGATAATTTGTTGTATATTATCTTAGTCATAATATTCTTTTATTGGGCTAGTTGAGCTCACCCTTTTCCTTTTGTTCCATTTTTCTTCTCGGGAGGCGAGAATATAAGCGAGTGCAGTCGGGGTATGGAATGAAGGTTCTAGAGAGTTATTTAGTAGTCCTCACCATTTTTGTAAAATAATGTATCAATAAATGTGATGAGGATTTATCCGAGTATAGATATTGTCTAGAAGATAATATTTGTATTCAAACTCACAGTTTTATTGTTGTAATAATAAAGTTGTAGTTGTTTACGTACCATGTATTGACAACTCGAGAATGGGTGATGTATACCTATTTTGGGGGCGTCACGGTTAGTATCGAGCTTAGGATATGATCTCCGGCGGAGATCGGGAATAGAACTAGGAGGAGAGAGGAGTAAATCCTTCGCTAGTGTGTCCTACCTAAGCTTATTTATTAGTTGGTCGAGATATAGGGATATTATGTGATATATTGATTTTCTTAATTAACCCTTGTTTTTTATGACGGTATTTGAGAATGTCGTTGAGAATATTAACAATGGAAATGAGACCACGTGGATGTAAGACCCCAAAATTTTTAAATAAAAGGAATTTCCTTTATTTATTATTTTGAAATAGTAAGGGTTGATTTGATTAATGTGGATAGTTAAGGGTTAAATATGCAAATATTTCAAAATAAGCAGTGGTTATAAAATATTCATTATCGCTTAGGGAATATTAGTTTTGGTCGTGGAATATTCAATGCGTCGGGGAATATTAAATGCGACAATGGCCCATGTGTGGGCCCCATAACTTGGAAAGTGATTAGATGAAGAAAACGACAAATTTAAGTTGTTTTTTTAAATAACTAGGCGTAGTTGTTATCATTAATCTTGTTGGAATACCCGTTAGTTAAAACACACTATTACGCGTTGTTGAGCGGTAGCACACAGATTATTGCACCAATTATTGATTCTTACGTGAAGGCACTACTTTCGATAATGGTTACGATAATTACTTGCTCAAGATTTTATTTTATTGATTCAATAATTGCTTCGTTGATATTTTATATTCTTTGTTGTTTGATAATTGTCATTACACAAGATTTTTCATTATCGAAGCAATAATTCATATTATCCCGAATAATATTATTAGATAACATTATTGGCAATGTCTAGAAAGTTCTGCATCTAAGGAGAGGTTTGGTCACCTAATTGCGCGCCAAGAAGAAGAAATTCTTATTGGAAAGCCCCTTTTCCTGGAACCGCACAGTTGTCAATATTGTGATTACGTAATATTATTTATGAATAATTAATTATTGATTCATATGATGAGGAAAATATTGATTTTATGTGGATATAGATGGAGAAAAATTTTAAAATGACAATTGTTGAAAATTAATATTTTATCTTTTTACGATAAAATAATTCATTTAAATATATTATTTTAATAATATATTAACGGTGATATTTTTACAACGAATGTGGGATATATGAGTATACGAGGAGGAAGAGTATTTTGTTGCAATAAATGATTAACACATGTTTTGTGTGTCGGTGGACCCCATTTCTTGATTTGAAATTTGATTATAAATTGTAAAATCGCTTGGTTTGTGGATTTGATTCAATTTCTATTTGGAATTTGGAAAAACTTTCTTCTGCAAAGTTGTAGAGAATTGAATTTCCTATAAAAACTCGTGAGATTCGAATTTTCTGATGAAAGGACTATTTATTATGAATTATTGAAGTTTCAGAGTTCCAAAATAATTGATTTTTGAAAGTTTTAAATATTTATATTAACAAAACGTTTTTTATATGTTGAGGGCATATTTAACATGTGTTAGGATGGTTGAGTTCAGATTCATGGATGCGTGGGAAGATGTGGAAAATAAATAATATTAATTTATTAAATTTTACGCTTTGGTGTTCTAAGCAATTTCCTATAAATAGGGTCTTGGGTTAGAATTGAAAATCACACCAGAAACTCAAGTTTTCTCTCTATATTATCGGCGTATTCTTGTGAGTATTTTGAGTATACTTTGAGTATTGCTATACTCTGCGGTCAAGTTCAAGTCATAGCTTTATATCCTGTTTTCAACTAAAGTCTTTGTCTTTTCGAGGTAAGGGATATTATTTTTTTTCAGTAATGATATTATTTCTTCAATATCATTATAATCTTTGAAATGTTGATCTGAAGTTTTATCAAATTTGGAACTTTTTCATGCTCGGGTTATTATTCATGGGTTCTTATTCATGAGTTACTTATTCACGAGTTTTATTCATGAGTTCTTATTCACGAGTTACTATTCACGAGTACTATTAAGTAAGCGTGAAGATGTTTTTGTGGAATTTCTATCTTTTGGTGTGTGAGTTACTATTCACGATATCTGGCCTTATTCACGATATCTGACTATTCAATAAAAAATAAAATTTCTTCTTTTTGTCCAAAATATCTATTCGGATACTAGCTTTCGATTGTATCCATGTTTTGATCATTCTTGAATTTTACACCACTATGATTATTTTTGAGGTATTTTTGGATGTGGATAAAACCAAGTACTGAATCCTTAATCCTTAATCCTTGTCATTTTGTTTCACTTTGGATTCGTTTCTTTAAAAATATTTTCATCATCCTCGGTCTTAAATGATGATATTATTGAATATCTTTGGCCCGTAGTGCAAAAGATGAATGATTTCTGAAGAATATCTTTGGCTTTAGTGCAAAGATGAGCAGTGTTGAGATGAACATGATCGATTGATTAATATCTTTGGCACGTAGTGCAAAGATGAACAGTGTTTAAATGAACATGACTAATCGATGAATATCTTTGACTGTAGTGCAAAAGATGAATATTTGATTCGGATGTATATTGATTGATGTTACGAGGATAAAATATTGATGATGGATCATTAAATTCATAGATTATAGTAGATTTCATTCTCTCACGTAACTCTTATGAATTATTATTCCACTGCGAATATTGATCTCAAACTTGTTGTCTATTGTATTCTATCGATTTTTCCTGTTGAAGACTAACGATAATTTGTTGTATATTATCTTAGTCATAATATTCTTTATTGGGCTAGTTGAGCTCACCCTTTTCCTTGTTGTTCCATTTTTCTTCTCGGGAGGCGAGAATGTAGCGAAATACTAGTCGGGGTATGGAATGAAGGTTCTAGAGAGAGTTGTTTAGTAGTCCTCACCATTTTTGTAAAATAATGAATCAATAATTATGATGGGGATTTATTTGCGTGTGGATATTGTCTAGAAGACAATATTTTATTTAAACTCATTAAGATATATATTGTCGCATATTTCACACGACATTTGTATTATTGAAGTTGTAGTTTGCTTTTTGTACCATGTATTTGGCGACTCGAGAATGGGTGTTGTGTATACCTATTTTGGGGGCGTCACAATGGAGACGCCTCAGATTTCAACGAGGAGAGAACGTCAAGGTAGGGCGAATGTTCCTCCCATGAACAACAATTAACCGAAAGATGATGATGGTGATAGTTTTACAATGAATGTGGGATATATGAGTATATGAGGATGAAGAGTATTTTTGTTGCATTAAATGATTAACACATGTTTTGTGTGTCGGTGGACCCCATTTCTTGACTGAAATTTGATTATAGCTTGTAAAATCGCCCGTTTATAGATTTCGGTCAATTTCTATTTGGAATTTGGAACAACTTTATTCTGTAAAGTTGTAGAGAATTGAATTTCCTATAAAATGGCGCAAGATTTGAATTTTCTGATAAAAGAGCTATTTATTATGAATTATTGAAGTTCTGAAGTTCCAAAATAATTGATTTTTGGAAGTTTTAATTATTTTTAATATAAAAAACGTTTTTGTCATTAATTGTGGGTCTTGCATGTGATGTCAATTCTTTGAATTCGAGATCGAGGAAGGTTGGGCGTAGAAATTTTAATATATATATATATATATATATTAATATTTTATTAAATTTTCTGCGTTGGTGTTCTAAGCATTTTCCTATAAATAGGGTGCTTAGGTTAGAATTGAAAATCACACCAGAAATTGAAATCTTCTCTCTTTCTCTCTCGATATATTGAGCGTATTCTTGTGAGTATTTTAGTACTTTGAGTATTGCTATACGGTGCAAGTCCTTTCAAAGACTATATCCAAAGATACCGAGTCAAAAAGTCTTATCCTTTTTAGGTAAGGGATGTTATTTTCTTCTCAAATAATATTATTTCTTCAATATCATTATGTTGAAATATTGGTTGGAACTTTTTATCAAATTTGGAACTTTTTCATGTCGGGGTTACTATTCATGAGTTACTATTCACGAGTTACTATTCATGAGTTATTATTCACGAGTTCTTATTCACGAGTACTATTCACGAAGCATGATGATGTTTTTTGTGAAATTTCTATCTTTTGGTGTCTGAGATTACTATTCACGATACTATCTGGACTATTCACGAATCACGATACTATTCACGTAAAAATTAAATTTTTTGTTTTTCGTCCAAGATATCTATTATGCATTTATTCACTTTTCAATTGGATTCATTTTCTTTAAAATATTTTTCATCATCCTCACCCTAAATGATGATATAATTGAATATCTTTGGCACCAGTAGTGCAAAGATGAATGATTTCGATGAATATCTTTGGCCGTAGTAAACAAAAGATGAACAGTGTTTAGATGAACATGACCAATCGATGAATATCTTTGGCACGTAGTGCAAAGATGAATATTTGATTCCAGATATATATTGATTGATATTACAGGGATAAAATATAGACGATGAACTTTTAAATTCATATATAGAAGATAGTAGTTTGCATTCTCTACTTAACTCTTCTAATGAATTATTATTTCCGCTGCGAATATTGATTTAAAACTTGTTGTCTATTGTATTCTATTAGATTTTTCCCGTTGAAGACTAACGATAATTTGTTTTATATTATCTTAGTCATAATGTTCTTCTATGGGCTAGTTGAGCTCACCCTTTTCCTTGTTGTTCCATTTTTCTTCTCGGGGAGGCGAGAATGTAGCGAAGTACTTGAGTGGGGTGTGGAATGATGGTTCTAGAAGTCGCTTTTAGTAGTCCTCACCATTTTTGTAAAATAATGTATCAATAATTGTACTGAGGACTTATTTGAGTGTGGATATTGTCTAGATGACAATATTTGTATTTAAACTCAAAGTTTTTATGTTGTATTAATAAAGTTGTAGTTGTTTCTGTACCATGTATTTTGACTACTCAGAATGGGTGTTGTATACCTGTTTTGGGGACGTCACAATCAGACTAACCTATCTATTACATCATAAGATCAACCTAACAAGCTTTATCTTTCTATATTTATAGTCCTTGTACATCATTTCTTTTTAAGGACTTTACAAAGCTGTTTTGCTTATGTAGGATCAACCTAACATATTTGATCAATTCATTCTAAGTCCTTATACATATATTTCTATTATCTATCAAGGACTTTACAACTTTTCTTAATGCAAGCATTCTTGCATATTCATTCATATATATCATAATCAAATCATATATTAAATAGGAATATCATTCACATGTTTATTCTTGACACAATCCTTCAAAGTGAGAAATAATTTTCACAACTAACAAAAGCTAAGAAAAGTGTGGGAACTATATCTGGCATATGAAATTGTTGGAACTTGAGACTCATAATGTAAGACCCCGAAATTTTTTTAAATAAAAAGGAATTTCCTTTATTTATTATTTTGAAATAGTAAGGTTGATTTGATTAATGTGGATAGTTAAGGGTTAAATACGCAAATATTTCAAAATAAGCAGTGGTTATAAAATATTCATTTTTGTTTGGGAATATTCGTTTGGTGGTCGTGGAATATTCAGACTTTGTCAGGAATATTAAATAACCAGCAACCACCATGTATGGCCCCATAACTGAAAGCGATTGGATGAGGAAAACGACAAAAGTTTGGGTGGTTATAAATAATTCGTAGTTGTTACACAATTAAGATCATTGGAATACCCGGTGGTTAAAATACGATGTCTACGCGTGGTTGCATGATGAGATACGGTATTACGATATTGTTGAATTATTGATCCTTACGTAAGATGGCACTACTCAATAATTTTCACAGAATTCTTATTCGATATTTTATTTTATTGATTCAATAATTCTTTGCGTTGATATTTTATATTATTGTTGTTCAATAATTGTCATTTGCATGATTTTCCCATTATCGGATCAATAATTCATATTATTTGAATAATATTATTAGATAACATTATTGGCAATGTCTAGAAAGTTCTTGTCAGGAGAGGTTTGGTCACCTAATTGCGCGCCAAATGAGGAGAGATCCTTATTGAAAGCCCTCTTTCCGGAACAAACTGGTTGTCATAAAATGTGATTACAGAATATTATTTGTGAATAATTAATTATTGATTCATATGATAAGGAAATATTTATTTTATATGAATATAAATGATGGATTTATTTATGTGGTTATTAATGAAGGAATTAATGTTGAGGTGTTTTATCGGTATTTTATCGGATTGGAGGTGTTAAAAATCAAATCGAGGGTTTTTGAGATATATTGCGGGGTTATAATTTTAATCCCAATAGTTGGATTGTGGTAATTTTTGGGTATGTTATACATACATAAGTTGAGTATATGTCCACAAATTTTGAACCGTTAAAAATGCACGAATGATTTGTTGTGAATTTTAAGAGGTGTCGGATTCGAAATTAGGTTTATAATTGATTTTGGTGGAAAATTCTAGAATTGAGTGGGCCCCACTTGTGGTTGGTGAAGAAATGTGCTGAATTTTATTTCAAATGTGGTGGGTGGCAATAGTAGCGAGTAAAGCCATCGTGTGGCAGAAGTCAAGTCCGCTTTGGTACGGCTAACATTTTCCTTTAAATAGAAATTTAAGTTAGAATTGAAAATCACACCGTAAACAAAGTTTTCTCTCTTTCTCTCTCTATATTATTGAGCGTATTTTGTGAGTATTTAGATACTTTGAGAGTTTCGTTGTTAAGACAAGTTTCATTCAAGATCACTTGAGCCCTTCCTTCCGGCAATCTTGATTCTTTGAGGTAAGGGATATTATTTTTTTCGTAATGATATTATTTCTTCAATATCATTATCTTTGAAATGTTGATCTGAAGTTTTATCAAATTTGGAACTTTTTCATGTATAGGGGTTACTATTCATGAGTTACTATTCACGAGTTACTATTCATGAGTTACTATTCACGAGTCTTATTCATGAAGCGTGAAAATGTTTTTTTGTGGAATTTCTATCTTTTGGTGTCGAGTTACTATTCACGATATCGGACTTATTCACGTATCTTGACCTTATTCACGATATCTGGCCTTTATTCATCGAAAAATAAAATTTCTTCTTTTAAGTCCAAAATATCTATTTTGGATACTAGCTTGATTGTATCCATGTTTTGATCATTCTTGAATTTTACACCACTATGATTATTTTTGAGGTATTGTTGGACATGGATAAAACAAAAGTACGAATCCTTAATCCTTAATCCTTATCATTTTGTTTCACCGGATTCGTTCTTTTTAAAAATATTTTCATCATCCTCGGTCTTAAATGATGATACCATTGAATATCTTTGGCTTTTAGTAAAAAAGATGAATGATTTCTGAAGAATATCTTTGGCTTTAGTAGTGCAAAGATGATCGGAGTTTAAATGAACATGACCAATCGATGAATATCTTTGGTCTCGTAGTGCAAAATGAATGATTTCAAGAATATCTTTGGCCTTTAGTGCAAAGATGAGCAGTGTTGAGATGAACATGACCGATTGATGAATATCTTTGGCACATGGTGCAAAGATGAATATTTGATTTGAGATGAATATTGATTGATGTTACAGGATA
This sequence comes from Panax quinquefolius, assembly GCA_020205615.1. Classification (NCBI taxonomy): domain Eukaryota; kingdom Viridiplantae; phylum Streptophyta; class Magnoliopsida; order Apiales; family Araliaceae; genus Panax; species Panax quinquefolius. The sequence goes on along the minus strand of CM035164.1, from coordinate 123,497,841 downwards.
AAATATTGATGATGGATTGTTAAAATTCATAGATTATAGTAGATTTCATTCTCTACGTAACTCTTACTATGAATTATTATTTCCATTGAAATATTGATCCGAAACTTGTTGTCTATTGTATTCTATCGATTTTTTCCTGTTGAAGACTAACGATAATTTGTTGTATATTATCTTAGTCATAGTATTCTTTCTTGGGCTAGTTGAGCTCACCCTTTTCCTTGTTGTTCCATTTTCTTCTCGGGAGGCGAGAATGTAGCGAGTACTTAGTCGGGGTATGGAATGAAGGTTCTAGAGAGAGTTGTTTAGTAGTCCTCACCATTTTGTAAAATAATGTATCAATAATTATGATGGGGATTTATTTGCGTGTGGATATTGTCTAAAGACGATATTATATTTAAACTCACAAAGATATATTGTCGTATTTCATTGACATTTGTATTATTGAAGTTGTAGTTTGTTTCTTGTACCATGTATTTGGCGACTCGAGAATGGGTGTTGTGTATACCTATTTTGGGCGTCACAGTTGATATCGAGCTTAGGGATATGATCTCCTACGGAGATCGGGAATAAAACTAGGAGGGAGGGACGAGTAAATCCTTCCGCTAGTGTGTCCTACCTAAAGCTTATTTGTTGGTTGGTCATATTATAGGGTATTATGTGATTTGTTAATTTATTTAATTAACCCTTGTTTTATGATAGTTTTTTAGAATGGTCAAAGAAGCGTTAACAATGGAGTGAATGAGATCGTGGAGACACCTCTAATCGCCAACCGGGATAATGTGATGTCGGTGAAGAAGGAATTAGAGATATCCATGTGGTAAGTGAAGAATTGATAGTTGCACCTTAGATAATCGCAGAGGTAACAAATGAGAGTGAGGAAGAAGAGGAAGAAGAGGTACTGAAGAGAGTTTATTAGAGGTATTTTATGATCGAAATATAGAATTGCAAAATCGTATTCATGAGTTAGAAGAAACGGTAGCAAAGAATTGCAGGCGATCGTGGAGCAAAAAGGATGCAACGATTCAAGCTTGTGTTACCCGATACGTGATGCTTGAATAGAAGCACTCTTTGGCGAGTATAAGATGATAAAGTTTGGAATCGAAATGAAAGAAGAAATAATCGAACGAGTGAGAATGAGTGATGCATGGGTAAAAGTCGCATCGACGCGTTGATATTATGGAAAGAGATGTCCAATCTAAAAAGAGAAGATTTAACGATGACGGGAAGGCGTTTAAGAAAGAACATCATCGACCATCAACAAATTCTAGGGAAGAGAACGATCGCCAGTTAGATCTACAGATGTGGAGAGGAGGGACATATAAGGTCAAACTATTCAAAGCCTTCCAAGGTATGCTATAATTGTGGAAAAGAAGGACATATCGCTCGAGATTATGCGATATCGAAACCAGTCCAAATGCGTGAATGGTGACTCAAAAGGATGTCCCGAAAAGTCAAAGTCAACGGTTCTTGGAAGAGCGTTTGTCGTGGCCAGGTCAAAATCGAGAGAACTCGAGCGAAGTTAGCGGGTTAATTAATTATAAATTCTTACGAAGTTTATACCTTACTAGATACCCGTTCTACCCATTCTTTATCTCTCTTGCTTGCGCTCAACGTTTGAACTTGACTACGGAGAAATTAGACTTTGACCTATTTATGGAGAATCCGTTAGGAGAAACTTTCATTACATCTGTTGTTTAGAAATCTTGTTTGATTCAGTTGGCACTATCACATTACACGTTAACCTTATTTCTATAGAGATATTTGCTTTTGATGTGATTTTAAGGTTAACTACTCATCATGCCAAATTGATTGCTTTTGTAAGGTTGTTAGTTTTCATATTCCTAAGCAACTGTTATTCAATTCAAGCAATCAAACCATTGTAATCAAACATTTTCATATCAAGCCATGAAGTCATTCGTTTATTACGGATGTCAAGTTTTCTTAGTCCATGTTATGGATTTGAATAAAGACACGTCGATTTGAATAATATTCTGTTGTTATTGATTTTTCTGCTTGTATTTCTGAAGAATTTCTTACTTACTCCCAAAGCTCGATATTAAATTTTGTATCGACTTTGAACCCTAGACAAAACTCATTTCTAAAATCTCATGTCGAATGGCTCTATTGAACTTCGAGGAGTTAAAAATTCAACTATAAATTTGGTACTGAGCCTTTATCTTGTGACTTCCTTTGTGGAATTCAATCGCCGAACTCTCTGTAGGGGACGTCATATTCGTGCGATAGTAAATCGATAGTGTCATTGTGACGTCTTATCCAAGATTGGGATATGAGTCATATTGAGAGCAACCTAAGTCGATGTCGAAATACGTAGTTTTCTAGGCTTAGTTGGTTATTATCGGAGATTCGTGGAAGGATTTTCTTGAATCTCTACTCCGTTAACTTAGTTGACTCGAAAAGATACAAAATTGCATATGGAGCGAGGAATGCGAGAAGATTTTCAAGAGCTCGGAGGCGACTCATTTCGGCACATATTCTAACCATACCATCTTGAAAAGAGCGTGGTAGTTGACGCGTTGAGTAGAAGATCATATCTTGAGGAACGAAAAGATGATGTCAAGTATACGATAGAGCCAACTTTAATAGAAAAAGTTAAGGTTCTTGAGCCACCGAATCCGGAGTCGATGCGTATGAAGAAGAAAGTACAAGATTATGATGGAGGCACAAATACGCCATTTGCAATCCATCTTGGAAGTACTAAAATGTATCGTGATCTTCGACATACATTTTGGTGGAACAATATGAAGAGAGAGATTGCAAAGTTTATCTCGATGTGTTTAACTTGCCCGGCGTGTAAAGGCGGAGCATCTTGTACCTAAGGGTCCGTTGCAACCACTTGAGATTCCTGGAATGGAAGTGGGAACACATTACTATGGATTTCAGTTCGGGTCTTCCTACGGTTTCTCAAGGCATCAATGCTATTTGGGTTATTGTTGATAGATTAACCAAGTCTGCTCATTTCTTGCCGATCACGGAGACTTATTCCTTGAACGTTTTACTAGTATGTGCGTGAATGAGATTGTGAAGTTGTATGGCATGCACTGTATCCATAGTTTGGGATCGTGACCCAAGATTCACTTCAAGATTTTGGGTTAACTTGCAAAAAGCTATGAGCACGCAGTTTGCGATTTAGTTTGGCTTACCATCCTCAAACGGATGGGCAATCGAAAAGGACTACTCAAACTCTTGAAGATATATTAAAATTACATGTCCTAGATTTCAAAGGAAGTTGGGATAAGTACTTGCCATTGGTGGAATTCTCATACAACAATAGTTATTAAACAAATATAGGCATGGTTCCATTCGAAGCATTATATGGACAAAATGTCGTTCTCGATATGTTGGGATGAGGTGGGTGAAGCAACATTGTTGGGACCCGAAAGTTAATCGTATGACTAAATGATTCGACAATGTATACAAACGGCCTGAAGATCGACAAAAGAGTTATGCGGATCTTCATCGAAAGGACGTGGAATTTAATGTAGGGGATCATGTATTGTTGCGAGTTGCTCCATGGAAGGGAGTTACAAGATTTGGAAAGAGAGGAAAGCTCAATCCACGATTTATTGGTCCATTTCAAATTCTTGACCGAGTAGGAAATGTAGCTATAGACTTGCGTTACCTCCAAGTATGTCTCGTGTTCATAATGTGTTTCACATATCGTATTTCCGTAAATATGTGAAAGACCCAAACCACGTTATTGAGTTAGAACCGGACGAGATAATAGAAGACTTAACGTATGAGGAGGTACCACAAGATCTTGGATAGGAAGGAGCATGTCCCTCACGCCAAGAAAGGTCATACCACAAGTTAAAATTTTGTGGAGGAATCATGCTTATAGAGGAAATGACCTGGGAATTGGAAGCGGAAATGAAAGCGAGGTATCCTCACCATTTCAAACACCGAATACATACGTCGATTTTGAGGGACGAAATTTCATAAGGAGGGAGGTTGTAAGACCCCGAAATTTTTTAAATAAAAGGAATTTCCTTTATTTATTATTTTGAAATAGTAAGGGTTGATTTGATTAATGTGGATAGTTAAGGGTTAAATACATGCAAATATTTCAAAATAAGCAAGTGGTTATAAAATATTCATTTTTGTTGGGAATATTCGTTTGGTCGTGGAATATTCGTAACGTCGGGGAATATTCGTATAACGACGCATAACCATGTATGGGCCCCATAACTGGAAAGCGATTGGATGAGGAAAGCGACAAAGTTTGGGTGGTTATAAATAACGGCGTAGTTATTCTTAATTAAGATTGTTGGAATACCGGTGGTTAAAATACGATGTCTGGCGTGGTTGCACAAAGATGACACTACGGTATTGCACGATATTGTTGAATTATTGATCCTTACGTAAGATGGCACTTTACTCAATAATTTTCACGGTGAATTACTTATTCAATATTTTATTTTATTGATTCAATAATTGTTTGCGTTGATATTTTATATTATTGTTGTTCAATAATTGTCAACGCATGATATTTCCCATTATCGGATCAATAATTCATATTATTTGAATAATATTATTAGATAACATTATTGGCAATGTCTAGAAAGTTACTGCTCAAGGAGAGGTTTGGTCACTTTAATTGCGGCGCCCGATGAGGAGAGATCCTTATTGAAAGCCCCCTCTTTCCTTTAATGTTCTGGTTGTCGTAAATGTGATTCTATAATATTATTTGTGAATAATTAATTATTGATTCATATGATAAGAAAATATTTATTTTATATGAATATAAATGATGGATTTATTTATGTGGTTATTAATGAAGGAATTAATGTTGAGGTGTTTTATCGGTATTTTATCGGATTGGAGGTGTTAAAAATCAAATCGGGGTTTTTAGAGATATATTGCGGGGTTATAATTTTTAATCCGACCGTTGGATTGTGGTAATTTTGGGTATGTTATACATACATAAGTTGAGTATATGTCCACAAATTTTGAACCGTTAAAAATGCACGAATGATTTGTTGTGAATTTTAAGAGGTGTCGGATTCTAAATTAGGTTTATAATTGATTTTGGTGGAAAATTCTAGAATTGAGTGGGCCCCCACTTGTGGTTGGTGAAGAAATGTGCTGAATTTTATTTCAAATGTGGTGGGTGGCAATAGTAGCGAGTAAAGCCATCAGTAGCGAGTCGAAGTCTACTTCTCTAATTAACATTTTCCTTTAAATAGAGGCTTAAGTTAGAATTGAAAATCACACCGTAAATAAAGTTTTCTCTCTTCTCTCTATATATTATTGAGCGATTTTGTGAGTATTTAGATACTTTGAGAGTTCTTTGTTGATAAGTTTCATTCAAAGATCACTTCCGACCTTTCCTTCAATCTCGATTCTTTGAGGTAAGGGATATTATTTTTTTTTTCGTAATGATATTATTTCTTGATATCATTATCTTTGAAATGTTGATCCAAGTTTTATCAAATTTAGAACTTTTTCATGTATCGGGGTTACTATTCATGAGTTACTATTCACGAGTTACTATTCATGAGTTATTATTCACGATTACTATTCACGAGTACTATTCATGTGAAGCGTGAAAATGTTTTTTTGTGGAATTTCTATCTTTTGGTGTAGAGTTACTATTCACGTATATTGGCACTATTCACGATATCTGACTATTCACGATACGGCTATTCATCAAAAAATAAAATTTCTTCTTTTCGTCCAAAATATCTATTTTGGATACTAAATTTGATTGTATCCATGTTTTGATCATTCTTGAATTTTACACCACTATGATTATTTTTGAGGTATTGTTGGACATGGATAAAACAAAGTACGAATCCTTAATCCTTAATCCTTATCATTTTGTTTCACCGGATTCGTTCTTTAAAAATATTTTCATCATCCTCGATCTTAAATGATGATATTTATTGAATATCTTTGGCTGTAGTGCAAAGATGAATGATTTCTGAAGAATATCTTTGGCCCAGTAGTGCAAAGATGATCGTGTTTAAATGAACATGACCAAATGATGAATATCTTTGGCTCATAATGCAAAGATGAATGATTTCAAGAATATCTTTGGCCTTTAGTGCAAAGATGAACAGTGTTGAGATGAACATGACCGATTGATGAATATCTTTGGCACATGGTGCAAAGATGAATATTTGATTTGAGATGAATATTGATTGATGTTACAGGGATAAAATATTGATGATGGATTTGTTAAATTCATAGATTATAGTAGATTTCATTCTCTACGTAACTCTTCTACATGAATTATTATTTCATTGCGAATATTGATCTGAAACTTGTTGTCTATCAGTATTCTATCGATTTTTCCTGTTGAAGACTAACGATAATTTGTTGTATATTATCTTAGTCATAGTATTCTTTACTTGGGCTAGTTGAGCTCACCCTTTTCCTTGTTGTTCCATTTTCTTCTCGGGGCGCGAGAATGTAGCGAGTACTTAGTGGGGTATGGAATGAAGGTTCTAGAGAGAGTTGTTTAGTAGTCCTCACCATTTTTGTAAAATAATGTATCAATAATTATGATGGGGATTTATTTGCGTGTGGATATTGCCTGCTGAAAGCGGTATTATATTTAAACTCACAAAGATATATTATCGTATTTCATACGACATTTGTATTATTGAAGTTGTAGTTTGTTTCTTATACCATGTATTTGGCGACTCGAATGGGTGTTGTGTATACCTATTTTGGGGGCGTCACAATGGTATCGTAGCTTAGGGATACGATCTCCGGCGAGATCGGGGAATAAAACTAGGAGGGAGAGACGAGTAAATCCTTCCGCTAAAGGTGTCCTACCTAAGCTTATTTGATTCCGTATATATATTGATTGATGTTACAGGATAAAAGATAGACGATGAACTTTTAAATTCATACATGTAAGATAGTAGTTTGCATTCTCTACTTAACTCTTCTAATGAATTATTATTTCACGTATAATATTGATTTAAAATTTGTTTGCCTATCAGATTCTATTAGATTTTTCCCTGTCAAGACTAACGATAATTTGTTGTATATTATCTTAGTCATAATATTCTTTATCGGGCTAGTTGAGCTCACCCTTTTCCTTTTTGTTCCATTTTTCTTTTCGGGAGGCGAGAATATAAGCGAATGCACGTAGCCTGGGGTATGGAATGAAAGTTCTAGAGAGAGTTATTTAGTAGTCCTCACCATTTTGTAAAATAATGTATCAATAAATGTGATGAGGATTTATCCGAGTATAGATATTGTCAGAAGATAATATTTGTATTCAAACTCACGCTTTATTGTTGTAATAATAAAGTTGTAGTTGTTTCGCATACGTATATTGACGACAACTCGTAATGGGTGATGTATACCTATTTTCAGGGGCGTCACATTGGTATCGAGCTTAGGATATGATCTCGGCGGAGATCGGGGAATAGAACTAGGAGGGAGAGACGAAGTAAATCCTTCGCTAGTGTGTCCTACCTAAGCTTATTTATTAGTTGGTCAAGATATAGGGATATTATGTGATATATTGATTTTCTTAATTAACCCTTGTTTTACGATTTCGAGAATGTCGATTGAGAATATTAACAATGGAAATGAGACCGTGGATGTAAGACCCCAAAATTTTTAAATAAAAGGAATTTCCTTTATTTATTATTTTGAAATAAGTAAGGTTGATTTGATTAATGTGGATAGTTAAGGGTTAAATATGCAAATATTTCAAAATAAGCAAGTGGTTATAAAATATTCATTATCGCTTGGGAATATTCGTTTGGTCGTGGAATATTCAGATCGCTTGTGGAATATTCGCATGCGACCAGCAAAAATGCCATGTATGGGCCCCATAACTGAAAGTGATTAGATGAAGAAAACGACAAATTTAAGTTGTTTTTTAAATAATCTATAGTTATTACTGCTATCATTGTTGAATACCCGTTGGTTAAAACACACTATTACGCGTTGTTGAACAAGAAGATACCACGGTATTGCACCAATTATTGATTCTTACGTAAAAGCACTACTCAATAATGGTTACAAGAATTACCGCTTCAATATTTTATTTTATCGATTCAATAATTGCTTCGTTGATATTTTATATTCATTGTTGTTTCAATAATTGTCATTACACAAAGATTTTTCATTATCGAAGCAATAATTCATATTATCCGAATAATATTATTAGATAACATTATTGGCAATGTCTAGAAAGTTCGTCTAAGGAGAGGTTTGGTCACCTAATTGCGCTACCAAGAAGAAGAAATTTTATTGAAAGTTCTCTTTCCTTGAACCGCCTCATTTGTCAATATTGTGATTCTCAGAATATTATTTGTGAATAATTAATTATTGATTCATATGATGAGGAAAATATTGATTTTATGTGGATATAGATGGAGAAAAATTTTAAAATGACAATTGTTGAAAATTAATATTTTATCTTTTTCCGATAAAATAATTCATTTAAATATATTATTTTAATAATATATTAATTCTGTGATATTTTTACAACGAATGTGGGATATATGAGTATACGAGGAGGAAGAGTATTTTTGTTGCAATAAATGATTAACACATGTTTTGTGTGTTTGATGGACCCCATTTCTTGACCGAAATTTGATTATAAATTGTAAAATCGCCTGCTTTGTGGATTTCTTTCAATTTCTATTTGGAATTTGGAAAAACTTTCTTCTCGCAAAGTTGTAGAGAATTGAATTTCCTATAAAACTCGTGAGATTCAATTTTTCTGATGAAAGGACTATTTATTATGAATTATTGAAGTTTCGAGTTCCAAAATAATTGATTTTAAAAGTTTTAAATATTTATATTAACAAAAACGTTTTTTATATGTTGAGGGCATATTTAACATGTGTTAGGATGGCTGAGTTCAGATTCATGGATGCGTAGGAAGATGTGGAAAATAAATAATATTAATTTATTAAATTTTCTCGCTTTTGCTGTTCTAAGCAATTTCCTATAAATAAATAGTGCTTAGGTTAGAATTGAAAATCACACCCGAAATCAAGTTTTCTCTCTATATTATCGAGCGTATTCTTGTGAGTATTTTGAGTATACTTTGAGTATTGCTATACTAAGTGCAAGTTCAAGTCATAGCCTTATATCCTGTTTTCAACTAGAAGACTGCCCTTTCGAGGTAAGGATATTTTTTTTTTTCAGAATGATATTATTTCTTCAATATCATTATACTTTGAAATGTTGATCTGAAGTTTTTATCAAATTTGGAACTTTTTCATGTCGGGGTTACTATTCATGGGTTACTATTCATGAAGTTACTATTCACGAGTTACTTATTCACGAGAAGTTACTATTCACGAGTTACTATTCACGAGTACTATTCATGAAGCGTGAAAATGTTTTTTTGTGGAATTTCTATCTTTTGGTGTCTGAGTTACTTATTCACGATATCTAAGACTATTCACGATATCAAGACTATTCACGATATCGCAGACTATTCAATCGAAAAATAAAATTTCTTCTTTTGTCAAAATATCTATTCTCGATAACGAGCTCTCGATTGTATCCATGTTTTTTGATCATTCTTGAATTTTACACCACTATGATTATTTTTGAGGTATTTTGGATGTGGATAAAACCAAGTACGAATCCTTAATCCTTAATCCTCATATTTTGTTTCACCGGATTCGCTTTTTTAAAATATTTTCATCATCCTCATTTTAAATGATGATATTATTGAATATCTTTGGCCAGAGTCAAAGATGAATGATTTCAAGAATATCTTTGGCCCAGAGTGCAAAGATGAACAGTGTTGAGATTTAACACGACCGATTGATTAATATCTTTGGCTCAGAGTAAAAGATGAATGTGTGTTTAAATGAATACGACTTAATCGATGAATATCTTTGGCCTGTAGCAAAGATGAATATTTGATTCCGTATGTATATCGATTGATGTTACAGGATAAAATATTGATGATGGATCGTTAAATTCATAGATTATAGTAGATTTCATTCTCACGTAACTCTTTCTATGAATTATTATTCATTGCGAATATTGATTTGAAACTTGTTGTCTATTGTATTCTATCGATTTTCCTCGTTGAAGACTAACGATAATTTGTTGTATATTATCTTAGTCATAATATTCTTTACCGGGCTAGTTGAGCTCACCTTTTTCCTTGTTGTTCCATTTTTCTTCTCGTGAGGCGAGAATGTAAATGTAGTACTAGTCGGGGTATGGAATGAAGGTTCTAGAGAGTTGTTTAGTAGTCCTCACCATTTTGTAAAATAATGAATCAATAATTATGATGGGGATTTATTTATAAAGTGGATATTGCTCTGTAAGACAATATTTTATTTAAACTCACAAAGATATATTGTCGTATTTCACACGCACATTTGTATTATTGAAGTTGTAGTTTGCTTTTTGTACCATGTATTTGGCACTCGTAATGGGTGTTGTGTATACCTATTTTGGGGGCGCCACAATGGAGACGCTCAGATTACCTACGAGGAGAATACGCAAAGGTCAGCAATGTTCTCCCATGAACAACACCACCGAAGCGTAGATGATGGTGATAGTTTTACAAATGAATGTGGGATATATGAGTATATGAGGATGAAGAGTATTTTTGTTGCATTAAATGATTAACACATGTTTTGTGTGTTTCGGTGGACCCCATTTCTTGACCGAAATTTGATTATAAATAGAAAATCGCCTGCTTATAGATTTCATCGCCAATTTCTATTTGAATTTGGAACAACTTTATTCTCAAAGTTGTAGAGAATTGAATTTCCTATAAAATGGCGCAAGATTTGAATTTTCTGATAAAAGAGCTATTTATTATGAATTATTGAAGTTCTGAAGTTCCAAAATAATTGATTTTTGGAAGTTTTAATTATTTTTAATATAAAAAACGTTTTTGTCATTAATTGTGGGTCTTGCATGTGATGTCAATTGCTGAATTCAGATCAAGGAAGGTTGGCGTAGAAATTTTAATATATATATATATATATATATATTAATATTTTATTAAATTTTCTGCGTTGGTGTTCTAAGCATTTTCCTATAAATAGGGTGCTTAGGTTAGAATTGAAAATCACACCGTAAATTGAAATCTTCTCTTCTCTCTCTCGATATATCGAGCGATTCTTGTGAGTATTTTAGTACTTTGAGTATTGCTATACTAGCTGCAAGTCCTTTCAAAGACTATATCCAAGATACCACCAAAAGTACTATCCTTTTTAGGTAAGGGATGTTATTTTCTTCTCAAATAATATTATTTCTTCAATATCATTATGTTGAAATATCGGTTGGAACTTTTATCAAATTTGGAACTTTTTCACGTATCGGTTACTTATTCATGAGTTACTATTCACGAGTTACTATTCATGAGTTATTATTCACGAAGTTACTATTCACGAGTACTATTCACGAAGCATGATGATGTTTTTTGTGAAATTTCTATCTTTTGGTGTCTGAGTTACTATTCACGTGATACTAAGACTATTCACGAATAATACTATACTATTCACGTAAAAATTAAATTTTGTTTTTCATTCAAGATATCTATTATTACGCACTATTCACTTTTTTTCACCGGATTCATTTTCTTTAAAATATTTTCATCATCCTCACCCTAAATGATGATATAATTGAATATCTTTGGCCCAGTAGTGCAAAGATGAAATGATTTCTCGATGAATATCTTTGGCCCAGTGTGAAAAAGATGAACAGTGTTTAGATGAACATGACTAATCGATGAATATCTTTGGCCCGTAGTGCAAAGATGAATATTTGATTCCGATATATATTGATTGATATTACAGGATAAAATATAGACGATGAACTTTTAAATTCATATATGAAGATAGTAGTTTGCATTCTCTACTTAACTCTTCTAATGAATTATTATTTCACGCGAATATTGATTTAAAACTTGTTGCCTATCAGATTCTATTAGATTTTTCCCTGTTGAAGACTAACGATAATTTGTTTTATATTATCTTAGTCATAATGTTCTTTATCGGGCTAGTTGAGCTCACCCTTTTCCTTGTTGTTCCATTTTTCTTCTCGGAGGCTAGAATGTAATGAGTACTTAGTCCAAGTGGAATGATGGTTCTAGAAGTCGCTTTTAGTAGTCCTCACCATTTTGTAAAATAATGTATCAATAATTGTCTTTGAGGACTTATTTGAGTGTGGATATTGTCTAGATGACAATATTTGTATTTAAACTCAAAGTTTTTATGTCAGATTAATAAAGTTGTAGTTGTTTCGCATCACGATTTTGACTACTCGTAATGGGTGTCAGATACTGCTTTGGGGACGCCACAATCGATCTAGCCTATCTATTACATCATAAGATCAACCTAACAAGCTTTATCTTTCTATATTTATAGTCCTTGTACATCATTTCTTTTAAGGACTTTACAAAGTCGTTTTTGCTTATGTAGGATCAACCTAACATATTTGATCAATTCATTCTAAGTCCTTATACATATATTTCTATTATCTATCAAGGACTTTACAACTTTTCTTAATGCAAGCATTCTTGCATATTCATTCATATATATCATAATCAAATCATATATTAAATAGAATATCATTCACATGTTTATTCTCGACACAATCCTTCAAAGTGAGAAATAATTTTCACAACTAACAAAAGCTAAGGAAAGTGTGGAACTATATCCGCATATGAAATTGTTGGAACTTGAGACTCATAATGTAAGACCTCAAATTTTTTTAAATAAAAGGAATTTCCTTTATTTATTATTTTGAAATAGTAAGGGTTGATTTGATTAATGTGGATAGTTAAGGGTTAAATACGCAAATATTTCAAAATAAGCAAGTGGTTATAAAATATTCATTTTGTCGGAATATTCGTTTGGTCGTGGAATATTCGCATCGCTTGGGAATATTCGTGACAACTAGCAAGAAACCATGCAATGGGCCCCATAACTGAAAAAGCGATTGGATGAGGAAAACGACAAAGTTTGGGTGGTTATAAATAACTCTGGCGTAGTTATTATCAATTAAGATCGCTGAATACCCTTGGTTAAAATACGTGATGCTGGTCAGACAAAGAGCACACCAGATTGCACGCATTTGTTGAATTATCGATCCTTACGTAAGATGGCACTACTCAATAATTTTCACAAAGAAGCTATCGCTCAATATTTTATTTTATCGATTCAATAATTGTCATTTGCGTTGATATTTTATATTATTGTTGTTCAATAATTGTCATCGCACAAGATTTCCCATTATCGATCAATAATTCATATTATTTGAATAATATTATTAGATAACATTATTGGCAATGTCTAGAAAGTTCTGCTTCAAGGAGAGGTTTGGGTCACCTAATCATAGGCCAAAGAAGTGAGAGATCCTTATCGAAAGCCCCCTCTTCCTGGAAACGTTCTCGTCATCATAAATGTGATTCTCGTAATATTATTTGTGAATAATTAATTATTGATTCATATGATAAGGAAATATTAATTTTATATGAATATAAATGATGGATTTATTTATGTGGTTATTAATGAAGGAATTAATGTTGAGGTGTTTTATCGATTTTATCTGATCGGAGGTGTTAAAAATCAAATCGTGGGTTTTGAGATATATTCATGGGGTTATAATTTTTAATCCGACCGTTGGATTGTGGTAATTTTTGGGTATGTTATACATACATAAGTTGAGTATATGTCCACAAATTTTGAACCGTTAAAAATGCACGTAATGATTTGTTGTGAATTTTAAGAGGTGCTCGATTCTAAATTAGGTTTATAATTGATTTTGGTGGAAAATTCTAGAATTGAGGGGCCCCACTTGTGGTTGGTGAAGAAATGTGCTGAATTTTATTTCAAATGTGGTGGGTGGCAATAAGCGAGTGTAAAGCCATCGTGTAGGCGAGTCAAGTCCGCTTCTGCGGCTAACATTTTCCTTTAAATAGAGGGCTAAGTTAGAATTGAAAATCACACCGTAAACAAAGTTTTCTCTTTCTCTCTATATTATCGAGCGATTTTGTGAGTATTTAGATACTTTGAGAGTTTGCTCAAGATAAGTTTCATTCAAAGATCACTTCCGACCTTTCCTTCCAAAGACTCGATTCTTCGAGGTAAGTGGATATTATTTTTTTTCGTAATGATATTATTTCTTCAATATCATTACGCCAAATGTTGATCTCAAGTTTTTATCAAATTTGGAACTTTTTCACGCTCGGGTTACTATTCATGAGTTACTATTCACGAGTTACTATTCATGAGTTACTATTCACGAAGTTACTATTCACGAGTACTATTCACGTAAGCGTGAAAATGTTTTTTTGGAATTTCTATCTTTTGGTGTCGAGTTACTATTCACGATACTGTCAAGACTATTCACGATACTCAGACTATTCACGATACTCGGCACTATTCATCAAAAATAAAATTTCTTCTTTTCGTCTAAAATATCTATTTTGGATACTAGCTTTGATCAGATCCATGTTTTGATCATTCTCAATTTTACACCACTACGATTATTTTGAGGTATTGTTGGACATGGATAAAACAAAGTACTTAATCCTTAATCCTTAATCCTTATCATTTTGTTTCACCGATTCGCTCTTTAAAAATATTTTTCATCATCCTCGCCTTTAAATGATGATATTATTGAATATCTTCGGCCCAGAAGTAAAAGATGAATGATTTCAAGAATATCTTTGGCCTCAGAAGTCAAAAGATGATCGTGTTTAAATGAACACGACTAATCGATGAATATCTTTGGCTCAGTAGTGCAAAGATGAATGATTTCTGAAGAATATCTTCGCCTTTAGTGCAAAGATGAACAGTGTTGAGATGAATACGACCGATTGATGAATATCTTTGGCACCGTAGTAAAAGATGAATATTTGATTCGAGATGAATATCGATTGATGTTACAGGGATAAAATATTGATGATGGATCATTAAATTCATAGATTATAGTAGATTTCATTCTCTACGTAACTCTTCTATGAATTATTATTTCCGCCAAGGAATATTGATCCGAAACTTGTTGCCTATCAGATTCTATCGATTTTTCCTCGTCAAGACTAACGATAATTTGTTGTATATTATCTTAGTCATAGTATTCTTTATCGGGCTAGTTGAGCTCACCCTTTTCCTTGTTGTTCCATTTTCTTCTCGTGAGGCGAGAATGTAATGAGTACTAGTCGGGGTATGGAATGAAGGTTCTAGAGAGAGTTGTTTAGTAGTCCTCACCATTTTTGTAAAATAATGTATCAATAATTATGATGGGGATTTATTTATGTGGATATTGCCTTGTAAGATGATTATATTTAAACTCACAAGATATATTGTCGTATTTCACATGACATTTGATTATTGAAGTTGTAGTTTGTTTCTTGTACCATGTATTTGGCACTCGTAATGGGTGTTGTGTATACCTATTTTGGGGCGCCATGAAATGGGTATCGTAGCTTAGGATATGATCTCCGCGAGATCTGGGAATAAAACTAGGAGGGAGAGACGAGTAAATCCTTCGCTAAGGTGTCCTACCTAAGCTTATTTGTTGGTTGGTCATATTATAGGGGTATTATGTGATTTGTTAATTTATTTAATTAACCCTTGTTTTATGATAGTTTTTTAGAATGGTCACGAGAACGTTAACAATGGAGTGAATGAGATCGTGAGACACCTCTAATCGCCAACCAGATAATGTGATGTCGGTGAAGAAGGAATTAGAGATATCCATGTGGTAAGTGAAGAATTGATAGTTGACCTTTAGAGATAATCGCAGAGGTAACAAATGAGAGTGAGGAAGAAGAGGAAGAAGAGGTACCAAGAGAGTTTATTAGAGGTATTTTATGATCGAAATATAGAATTGCAAAATCGTATTCATGAGTTAGAAGAACAAAGCTAAAGAATTGCAGGCGAAATGTGGAGCAAAAGGATGCAACGATTCAAGCTTGGTTACCCGACACGTGATGCTTGAATGTAAGCACTCTTTGCGCGTAGTATAAGATGATAAAGTCGAATCGAAATGAAAGAAGAAATAACCGAACGAGTGAGAATGAGTGATGCATGGGTAAAAGCCGCACGACGCGTTGATATTATGGAAAGAGATGTCCAATCTAAAAGAGAAGATTTAACGATGACGGAAGACGTTTAAGAAAGAACATCAAGACCATCAACAAATTCTAGGGAAGAGAACGATCGCCGCTAGATGCTACAGATGTGGAGAGGAGGGACATATAAGGTCAAACTGCTCAAAGCCTTCCAAGGTATGCTATAATTGTGGAAAAGAAGGACATATCGCCGAGATCAGACGATATCGAAACCCAGTCCAAAGTGAATGGTGACTCAAAAAGGATGTCCCGTAAAAGTCAAAGTCAACGGCTCTTGGAAGAGCGTTTGTCGTGACTTCCATTAAAATGCGAGAACCCGAACGGTTAGCACGGGTTAATTAATTATAAATTCTTGCGAAGTTTATACCTTTACTAGATACCCGCTTCTACCCATTCTTTATCTCTCGCTTAAGCGCTCAACGCTTGAACTCGACTTACGAGAAATTAGACTTTGACCTATTTATGGAGAATCCGTTAGAGAAACTTTCATTACATCTGTTGTTTAGAAATCTTGTTTGATTTAGGTTGGCACTATCACATTACACCGTTAACCTTATTTCTATAGAGATATTTGCTTTTGATGTGATTTTAAGGTTAACTACTCATCATGCCAAATTGATTGCTTTTGTAAGGTCATAGTTTTCATATTCCTAAGCAACTCGTTATTCAATTCAAGCAATCAAACCATTGTAATCAAACATTTTCATATCAAGCCATGAAGTCATTCATTTATTAAGGATGTCAAGTTTTCTTAGTCCATGTTATGGATTCAATAAAGACACGCCGATTTGAATAATATTCCTGCTTGTTATTGATTTTCCTCTTTGTATTTTCTCTCAAGAATTTCTTGCTTACTCCCAAAGCTCGATATTAAATTTTGTATCGACTTTGAACCCTAGACAAAACTCATTTCTAAAATCTCATATCGAATGGCTCCTATTGAACTTCGTGAGTTAAAAATTCAACTATAGAATTTGGTACCGAGCCTTTATCTTGTGACTTCCTTCAGGGAATTCACCGCCGACTCTCCGTAGGGGACGCCATATTCGCATGCGATAAGAAATCGATAGGTGTCATTGTGACGTCTATCCAAGATTGGGATATGAGTCACAGCTTGAGAAGCAACCTAAGTCAAGAATCGAAATACGTAGTTTTCAGCTTAGTTGGTTATTATCGGAGATTCGTGGAAGGATTTTCTTGAATCTCTACTCCGCTTAACTTAGTGACTCGAAAAGATACAAAATTCGTATGGAGCGAGGAATGCGAGAAGATTTTCCAAGAGCTCAGAGAGGCTAACTCATTTCGCACATATTCTAACCATACCATCTTGAAAAAGTCGAACGGGTAGTAATGACGCGTTGAGTAGAAGATCATACGCGGAACGAAAGTGCGATGATGTCAAGTATACGACAGAGCCAACTTTAATAGAAAAAGTTAAGGTTGCTCCACCGACCTTGAGAACTATGCGATGAAGAAAGAAAGTACAAGATTATGATGGAGGCACACAATCGCCATTTGTAATCCATCTTGGAAGTACTAAAATGTATCGTGATCTTCTACATACATTTTGGTGGAACAATATGAAGAGAGAGATTGCAAAGTTTATCTCGATGTGTTTAACTTGCCAAGATGTAAAAGGCGGAGCATCTTGTACCTAAGGGTCCGTTGCAACCACTTGAGATTCCGGAATGGAAGTGGGAACACATTACTATGGATTTCATTACGGGTCTTCCTACGGTTTCTCAAGGCATCAATGCTATTTGGGTTATTGTTGATAGATTAACCAAGTCTCCGCTTCATTTCTTGCCGATACGGAGACTTATTCCTTGAACGCTTTTACTAGTATATGACGTGAATGAGATTGTGAAGTTACGTGGCACGCCTCAGATCCATAGTTTTATCGTGACCCAAGATTCACTTCAAGATTTTGGGTTAACTTGCAAAAAGCTATGGGCACGGATTTGCGATTTAGTTTGGCTTACCATCCTCAAACCGGATGGGCAATCGAAGGGACTACTCAAACTCTTGAAGATATATTAAAATTCGTGTCCTAGATTTCAAAGGAAGTTGGGATAAGTACTTGCCATCGGTGGAATTCTCATACAACAATAGTTATTAAACAAATATAGGCATGGTTCCATTCAAGCATTATATGGACAAAATGTCGTTCTCAATATGTTGGGATGAGGTGGGTGAAGCAACATTGTTGGGACCCGAAAGCAAGACGTATTTGACTAATGATTCGACAATGTATACGTACCTGACACAAGATCGACAAAAAGAGTTATGCGATCTTCATCGAAAGGACGTGGAATTTAATGTAGGGGATCATGTATTGTTGCGAGTTGCTCCATGGAAGGGAGTTACAAGATTTGGAAAGAGAGGAAAGCTCAATCCACGATTTATTGGTCCATTTCAAATTCTTGACCGAGTAGGAAATGTAGCCTATGTACTTGCGTTACCTCCAAGTATGTCTCGTGTTCATAATGTGTTTCATATCTCGTATTTCAGAAATATGTGAAAGACCCAACCACGTTATCGAAAGTTAGAACCGGACGAGATAGCCAAGACTTAACGTATGAGGAGGTACTGTCCAAGATCTTGGATAGGAAGGAGCATGTCCTATCTTGCCAAGAAAGGTCATACCACAAGTTAAAGTTTTGTGGAGGAATCATGCTATAGAGAAATGACTGGGAATTGAAACGGAAATGAAAGCGAGGTATCCTCACCATTTCAAACACTGTGTACGTACGCCAATTTCGAGGACTTAAATTTCATAAGGAGGGAGGTTGTAAGACCTCAAATTTTTTTAAATAAAAGGAATTTCCTTTATTTATTATTTTGAAATAGTAAGGTTGATTTGATTAATGTGGATAGTTAAGGGTTAAATACGCAAATATTTCAAAATAAGCAAGTGGTTATAAAATATTCATTTTGTCGGGAATATTCGTTTGGTCGTGGAATATTCGTATCGCTTGTGAATATTCGTATTAACCACAAGCAATGACCATGTGTGGGCCCCATAACTGAAAAGCGATTGGATGAGGAAACGACAAAAGTTTGGGTGGTTATAAATAACTACAGAGTTGTTACCAAGTTAAGACTATTGGAATACCCGTGGTTAAAATACAAGAATACGCGTGGGTCGCACAAAAGAGACACTCCAGATTGCATGTGATTGTTGAATTATTGATCCTTACGTAAGATGGCACTACTTTCAATTTTTTTCACAAAGAGTTATCGCTCAATATTTTATTTTATTGATTCAATAATTGTCATATTGATATTTTATATTATTGTTGTTCAATAATTGTCACTTTACAAGATTTCCCATTATCGATCAATAATTCATATTATTTGAATAATATTATTAGATAACATTATTGGCAATGTCTAGAAAGTTCGCCTAAGGAGAGGTTTGGTCACCTAATCATTGCGCCAAAGTAAGGAGAGATCCTTATCGAAAGCCCCTCTTTCTTGGGAAATGTTCTGGTTGTTATAAATGTGATTCTCAGAATATTATTTGTGAATAATTAATTATTGATTCATATGATAAGAAAATATTTATTTTATATGAATATAAATGATGGATTTATTTATGTGGTTATTAATGAAGGAATTAATGTTGAGGTGTTTTATCAAGATTTTATCGATTTGAGGTGTTAAAAATCAAATCGTGGGTTTTGAGATATATCATGGGGTTATAATTTTTAATCCGACCGCTGGATTGTGGTAATTTTGGGTATGTTATACATACATAAGTTGAGTATATGTCCACAAATTTTGAACCGTTAAAATGCACGAATGATTTGTTGTGAATTTTAAGAGGTGTCGATTCTAAATTAGGTTTATAATTGATTTTGGTGGAAAATTCTAGAATTGAGTGGGCCCCACTTGGGTTGGTGAAGAAATGTGCTGAATTTTATTTCAAATGTGGTGGGTGGCAATAGTAGCGAGTAAAGCCATCGGTAGCAGTCAAGTCTACTTCTATGCGGCTAACATTTTCCTTTAAATAGAGGCTGTTAAATTGAAAATCACACCGTAAACAAAGTTTTCTCTCTTCTCTCTCTATATTATTGAGCGATTTTGTGAGTATTTAGATACTTTTAAGAGTTGTTGTCAAAAGACAAGTTTCATTCAAGATCACTTCCGACCTTTCCTCCTTCCAAGTCTCGATTCTTTGAGGTAAGGGATATTATTTTTTTCAGAATGATATTATTTCTTCAATATCATTATCTTTGAAATGTTGATCCAAGTTTTTATCAAATTTGGAACTTTTTCATGCTCGGGGTACTTATTCATGAGTTACTATTCACGAAGTTACTATTCATGAGTTACTATTCACGAAGTTACTATTCACGAGTACTATTCATGAAGCGTGAAAATGTTTTTTTTCAGTGGAATTTCTATCTTTTGGTGTTTGAGTTACTTATTCACGATACTAAGCACTATTCACGATACTGAGACTATTCATCGAAAAATAAAATTTCTTCTTTTCGTCTAAAATATCTATTTTGGATACTAGCTTTGATCAGATCCATGTTTTGATCATTCTTGAATTTTACACCACTATGATTATTTTGAGGTATTGTTGGACATGGATAAAACAAAGTACTTAATCCTTAATCCTTAATCCTTATCATTTTGTTTCAATCGGATTCGCTTCTTTAAAAATATTTTCATCATCCTCGGTCTTAAATGATGATATTATTGAATATCTTTGGCTTCAGAAAGCAAAAGATGAATGATTTCAAGAATATCTTTGGCCTGTCTGCAAAGATGATCGGTGTTTAAATGAACATGACCAATCGATGAATATCTTTGGCCAGTAGTGTAAAGATGAATGATTTCAAGAATATCTTTGGCCTTTAGTGCAAAGATGAACAGTGTTGAGATGAACACGACCGATTGATGAATATCTTTGGCCTCAGAAGGCAAAGATGAATATTTGATTTGAGATGAATATTGATTGATGTTACAGGATAAAATATTGATGATGGATCGTTAAATTCATAGATTATAGTAGATTTCATTCTCTACGTAACTCTTCTATGAATTATTATTTCACGCATGCGAATATTGATCCAAACTTGTTGTCTCATCAGATTCTATCGATTTTTCCTCGTTGAAGACTAACGATAATTTTTTGTATATTATCTTAGTCATAGTATTCTTTATCGGGCTAGTTGAGCTCACCCTTTCCTTGTTGTTCCATTTTCTTCTCGTGAGGCGAGAATGTAGCGAGTACTTAGTCGGGTATGGAATGAAGGTTCTAGAGAGAGTTGTTTAGTAGTCCTCACCATTTTGTAAAATAATGTATCAATAATTATGATGGGGATTTATTTGCGTGTGGATATTGCCTGTAGAAGACGGATGATTATATTTAAACTCACAAAGATATATTGTCGATTTCACATGACATTTGTATTATTGAAGTTGTAGTTTGTTTCTTGTACCATGTATTTGGCGACTCGAATGGGTGTTGTGTATACCTATTTTGGGGGCGTCACACATAACATGTGTTTACTTGAAAAGGCTAGTCTGAAGTGGAGCGGGGGCGTTCACATGGTGGCGCGGGATCTTGTGGTCGGTCAAGGAGTTATCGCCCGAATAGCCGAGACGCGCCTACCTGATTGTTCTGTGCCAAGCCATGGCATGCGGTCAAATGGACAGAGACTTTCTGGGTTATTTTTAGAAAGGACATTATGGGTAATTGAGACATAATGTGAAGTAGGATTGGAATATGATTAGTATGTATAAATACTATCTATTGTAAATCCCTATGTAACCAAGGAACCATCAATAAACAATAAGCTGTCTGTGGAGTACCCAAATTGGGGAACCACGTAAATCTCTGTGTGTTATTCTTAATTATCTAATGTTTGTGTGCGTGTGTGATTTTATATTCTAACAGAAATTTAATTGCGGGATTTGGAAAAGCTAGTTTCATGTTACCAAATGAGACACAATTTTTTTTTATCAAAAATGCTCTATATTCTAGTAAATCAAGAAGAAATTTGATTAATTTTAAATATATTCGACTAGATGATTTTCACATTGAAACAACAATAAAAATGATAATAAATATCTTCTCATCATTTCTACTATTTCTGGATAGAAGAATATCCTAGAAAAACTTCATTCAATTTCTTCTAGGTTATATATATACTATGAAGATTAGAGCAAGTGAGTCTCATACTGTTGTGATTCTAAAATTCATAGATCCCAAATCATTTATGCTTTGGCATGAAAGACTCGGTCATCCAGGCACGTCTATGATGCGTCACATTATTGAAAATTCTACTAGTCATCCTCCCCAAAAATCAAAAGATTTTTTCTAGGAGTAATTTTCCTTGCGTTGCATGTTCATAAGGAAAATTAATTGTTTGACCATCACCAATAAAAGTTTATAATGAACCCCCAAAATTCTTGGAGAAAATCCAAGGAGACATTTGTGGACCCGTTCATTCATTGTCTGGCTCATTTCAATATTTCATGGTTTTAATAGATGTTTTAACTAGATGGTCTCATGTCTATCTTCTCTCTTCTCAAAATTTTGCCTTTCTAAACTTCTTACTCAAATAATCAAGTTACGGGCTTAGTTTCCAGATCATCCAATCAAGTCAATTCAACTTGATAATGCAGTTGGATTCTCATCAAAGACCTTTAATGACTTCTGTATGACTTTTAAAATCTCCATTGAACATTCTGTTCCTCATGTACATACACAAAATGGTTAAACTGAATCTTTAATAAAAAAAAACTTCAACTAATTGCACGTCCATTAATATTAAGGTCTAACTTACCAACCTTAGTTTGGGGTCATGCAATTTTTCACGCTGCAGCCATCATTCGAGTGAGGCCAATAACTCTTCATAAATATTCTCTTCTACAATTAGTTCTTGGTCAAATACCCAACATTTCACACCTTCGAGTTTTTAGAAGTACGATATATGTTCTAATTTCACCTCCACAAAGGACTAAAATGGGAGCCCAACGAAGAATTGGAATCTATGTTAGTTTTGATTCTTCTTCTATTATTAGATATCTTGAGCCTACTTCACGTTATGCAGATTGTCACTTTGATGAATCTGTATTTCCATCGTTAGTGAGAGGGAACCTTTTAAATAAAAATTCCTCTAAAATATCATGGAATGCATCAGAATTAATTTCACTTGATCGTCACAGAGGACAATATAAAATTGAAGTTCAAAGAATTATTTATTTATAAAATATTGCTATGCATTTAATGATGCTAGAAAAGTGATAAAATCACATACACATGAAGTGAATACTCCAACAAAGATAGAAATACATATCAAAAAGTTAATCCCTAAATAATTGATAAATAAGGCAATAAAATAATCTAAACCACGCCAGAAGCGTGGAAGACCAGTTGGTGCAAAAGATACTTCATCACGAAAACAAAAGGCAAATAAGAGAGTTTCAGAAGTAGCACTTATTCCAAAAGCGAAATACCCCAAGAAGAGGTACAAAATCTCACCGAATGGATAGAGATGAATACCTAAAGATCTCAATAAATTATGTACATGATGAGAAAATATGGGATCGAAGCAAAGTCATGATTGATGATATATTTACTTTCTCTATAACATCATATATTACTTTAATTATGACATTGATCATGAACCACAAAACGTGGAAGAATGTCGGAAAAGAAAAGATTGACCAAAATGGAAAGATGTTATTCAAATTGAGCTACAATCATTATTGAAAAGAGAAGTATTTGGATTAGTAGTCCAAACACCGTTGGGAGTAATTTCGGTTGGAAACAAATTGGTATTTATACGAAAGCGAAATGAGAAAAATAAAATTGTGAAATACAAAGCTCGACTTGTTGTTGAAGGTTTTTCACAAAGACCTGGTATTAATTATCATGATACATACTCTCCAATAATGTATGGAGTCACTTTTTGCTTTTTACTAGGTATTGCAACCATGGAAGGTTTGGAAACACGTCTGATTAATGTTGTAACAACATACCTATATGAATCACTTGTTAGTGAGATCTACATGAGAATTTCTGAAGGATTAAAAATAGTTGGATCACACGCCACATATATTCAATCAAGTTGTAACGGTCATTATATGGGTTGAAACAGTCTGATCATATGTGGTATAATCAACTTAGTGATTATTTAATAAAAGACAGGTATACAAATAATCAAGTATGCCCATGCATTTTTATTAAGAAAACACAAAATGGATTTACCATCATTGTTGTATTAGTATATGTGGATGATTTGAATCTTGTAGGTACTCCTGAAGAACTCACAAGAACTGCTACTTATTTAAAGGATGAATTTGAAATGAAAGATTTTGAAAAGACAAAGTTCTGTTTGGAAATACAAGTGGAGCATTTGGCATATGTAATTTTTGTTCATCAATCCACATATACTAAAAAGATTTTCAGTCATTTTCATATGGATAAAACTCACCCTTTGACTATACCGATGGTTGTTCGATCTCTAGAAGTTGATAAAGACCTATTTCGACATCTAAAAAGTGAAGAAGAAGTTCTTGGACCTGAAGTCCCATACCTAAGTGCAATAGATGCTCTTATGTATCTTACAAACTGTACACGATCCGATATTACTTTTGATGTCAACTTGTTGGCAAGGTACAGTTCTTCGACTAAGAGATATTGAGATATAATCAAATACATTTTGAGATACCTCCGTGGAAGTATTGATATTGGATTATTTTATCTAAGAGATTCAACGTCGCGATTAGTTGGATATGCTGATGCATGATATTTACTAGATCCACACAATGGGAAATCATAAACAGGTTATGTATTCACATATTGTGACACAGCTATATCTTGAAAATCCACAAAGCAAACTATGGTAGCTACATCTAGAAATCACTCAGAGATTCTCACAATACATGAAGCAAGTAGAGAGTGTGTTTGGTTGAGGTCAATTATTCAACATATCCAAGAGTCATGTGGATTACCATCAATCAAAGATATTCTTACAATTATGTATGAGGATAACGATGCATGCATTGCTCAACTTAAAGGAGAGTACATCAAGGGAGATAGAACAAAACACATTTCACCTAAATTCTGCTACACACATGAGCTGCAAAAGAAGGATGATATAGATAGATGTACTTCAAATTCGATCATGTGATAATATAGCCGACTTATTCACAAAGTCATTACCAAATGCAACATTTATAAAATTTTGGAATAAAATTGGAATCCGTCGATTGAAAGACTTATACAACATTTCATCAAAGAATAATGAATTTCTTTTGAGGGGAAGATAAGTACTCTTTTTTCCTTTGCTAGGTTTTTTCCACTGAATTTTCTTAACAATGTTTTTAATGTGACATAATCTTCTATCTTAAGAAAACAAGGAGAGTGTTATAAAGTGTTATAATATTATGATTTCCTCTTTTATCAAAAGTCATAAGCTAGAAGCTAAGGTTTAAGCCATGATTTTGTGGATCTTAGTTGAATATATGTTCCCTTAGTTTTTGCCTATAAAAGGCAAACTGTTATAAAACCTTAGTAAAGTATAGAAATATACTCTTATAATTGCTGCATAAATTTAGAGAGAATAAGTAAGAGAGAAAGAGAGAGAAATTCTTCAGAGAAGTTTTTCTTCTGCTTTCTTTCTTCAGATATCATTCCTTTATATAGGCGCAAAGCTCAGTATTCATGGGAGAGAAAGGACAAAAGATGGGAGTCACGTGAAAAAGGAATCAGGAAAAGGGGAGGGTTGGGGAGTAGGTAATCAATATTTTAACACTTCCCCTGATTTCCTACGATAGAAGATTATGTCTCATTAAAAACCTTGTTAAGAAAACCCAGTGGGAAAAACTTAACGAAGGGAAAAAGAGTACATATCTTTTACATAAATATCTTAATTGACTGCCTTGTTAAAACCTTGTCAGGAAAAACCCATTGGGATAAAAACCGTGACTAATGAAAAAGAGTACAGTCTTCCCCTCAAAAGGTTTTCATTACTCCTTGATGAAATGTTGTCATAAGTCTTTCAGTCGACACATTCCGATCCTTTTTCAAAGTTTTGCAAACGTTGCATTTGGTAGCGACTTTGTGAATAAGTCAGCTAGATTATCACATGATCGAATTTGATGCACATCTATATCACCCTTCTTTTGTAGCTCATGTGTGAAGAAGAATTTAGGTGAAATGTGATTTGTTCTATCTCCCTTGATGTACCCTCCTCTAAGTTGAGCAATACATGCAACGTTATCCTCATACATAATTGTAGGAATGTTTTTGATTGATGGTAATTCACATGACATTTGAATATGCTGAATAATTGATCTAAACCAAACATACTCTCTGCTTGTTTCATGTATAGCGAGAATCTCATAGTGATTTGAAGATGTAGCTGTCATGGTTTGCTTTGTGGATTTCCAGGATATAGCCGTGTCATAATATGTAAATACATAACCTGTTTGTGATCTTTCATTGTGTGGATCTGATAAATATCCTGCATCGGTATATCCAACCAATCGTGAAGTTGAATCTATTGGATAAAATAAACCAACATCAATACTTTCATGGAGGTATCTCAAAATGTGTTTGATCCCATCCCAATGTCTCTTAGTCGGAGAAAAATTGTATCTTGCTAACAAGTTGACAGCAAAATCAGGTCGTGTACAGTTTGCAAGATACATAAGAGCACCTATTGCACTTAGGTATGGAACTTCAGGTCCAAGAACTTTTTCCATTGTACCTAGGCATGGAACTTCAGGTCCAAAAACTTCTTCCATTGTATTTAGG
Organism: Panax quinquefolius; assembly: GCA_020205615.1. NCBI lineage: Eukaryota > Viridiplantae > Streptophyta > Magnoliopsida > Apiales > Araliaceae > Panax > Panax quinquefolius. The sequence continues at coordinate 123,470,998 of CM035164.1, read as the reverse complement.
CATGGAACTTCAGGTCCAAAAACTTCTTCCATTGCACTTAGGCATGGAACTTCAGGTCCAAGAACTTCTTCCCTACTTTCTAGAGGCTGAAATGGATCTTTATCAACTTCTAAAGATCGAACAACCATCGGGGTAGTCAAAAGATGAGCTTTATCCATATGAAAACGACTAAGAATCTTTTCAGCATATGTGTATTGATGAGCAAAAATTCCAGATGTTAAATGCTCCACTTGTATTCCCAAACAGAATTTTGTCTTTCCAAGATCTTTCATTATTTCAAATTCATCTTTTAAATAAGTAATAGTTCTTGTGAGTTCTTCAGGAGTACCTACAAAATTCAAATCATCCACATATACAGCAATGGTGGAAAATTCACTCTGTGATTTCTTAATAAAAACACATGGACATACATGATCATTTATATATCCATCTTTTATTAAATAATCACTAAGTCGATTATACCACATATGAACAGACTATTTCAATCCATATAATGAGCGTTGTAACTCGATTGAATATATGTGACTGGGCCTTTGTGATTCAGCCATTTTTAATCCTTCAGGGATTCTCATATAAATCTCACTTCAAGTGAGCCATATAGGTATCTTCACAAACATCCATCGACGTGTTTCCAAACCTTCCATGGTTGTCATACCTATCAGAAAGTAAAAAGTGACTCCATCCATTACGTACTGGAGAGTCTGTATCCTGATAATCAATATCAGATTTTTATGAAAACCCTTGAGCTACAAATCGGGCTTTACATCTCACAATTTCATTTATCTCATTTCGTTTTTGTACAAATATCCATTTATTTCCAACCAGGATTACACCCATCGGTGTTTGGAATACTGGTCCAAATACTTCTCTTTTCAATAGAGATTTTATTTTTAACCGGGATTACACCCAGCGGTGTTTGAACCATCGGTCCAAATACTTCTCTTTTCAATAGAGATTTTAGCTCGGGTTTGAATAAGATCTTTATATTTTGGCCAATCTTTTCTTTTCCGACATTCTTCCACGCTTTGTGGTTCGTGATCCGTCGTCGTGAATCAAAGAATATCTTATGCTATAAAGAAATCAAATATATCGTCAATCGTGACTTTGCTTCGATCTCATATTTTCTCATCATGTACATAATTTATTAAGATCTCTTGGTATTCATCTCTTATCCCTTTACTGAGATTTTGAACCTCTCCTGGGGCTATTCCCACTCTTGGAATATGTGCTGCTTCTGGAGCGGTTTGTACCTCTTCTGGGGTTATTCTCACTCTTGGAATAAGTGCTTTTCCGGAGCGGGTATTCCTTCCGGATTCCTTATTTGCTTTTGATTATCGTGGTACAAAGTGTCTCGCACCAACTTGTCTTCCACGCTTCTGGTGTGGTTTAGATTCTTCTATTACCTTATTTGTCAATTCTTCGGGAATTGATTTTTTTCAATAGGGATTTCTATCTCTGCTGGAGTATTCACTGCAGGTGTATATGACTTTATCACTTTTCTAGCATCATTAAATGCATCTGGCATTTGATTTGCAATATTTTATAAACAAATAATTCTTTGAACTTTAATTTCACATTGTCCTGTACAAGGATCAAGTGAATTTAATTCTGATGCATTCCATGATATGTCAGAGGGTTTTTTATTTAAAACTTTCCCTCCCCCTAAAGGTGGAAATACAGATTCACCAAAAATGACAATCTACATAACATGTAGTAAAAATATATCCAGTTAAAGGCTCAAGAATCTGATAATAGAAGAAGAATCAAAACCAACATAAATACCTATTCTTCGTTGGCCTCCCATTTTAGTTCTTTATGGAGGTGCAATTAGAACATATAATGCACTTCTAAAATCTCAAAAATGTGATATGTTGGGTATCTATCCAAGAACTAACTGTAGAGGAGAAAATTTATGAAGAGTCGTTGGTCTTACTTGAATGATGACTTCAGCATGCAGAATTGCATGACCCCAAACTGAGGTAGATAAGTTAGCCCTTAACATCAATGGGCGTGCAATTAGTTGAAGTATCTATTAAAAACCAAGAAATATCGAAATGGACCAGACAATGGGTGAAGGGGTCCACAAATGTCTCCTTGAATTCTCTCTAGGAATTTTGGGGCTTCTTTATAAACTTTTATTGGTTATGGTCGAACAATTAACTATCCTCGAGAACACGCAGCACAAGGAAATTCACTACTAGGAAAAACCTTTTTATTTTCGAGAGGATGACCAGTAGAATTTTCAATAATACGACGCATCATAGAAGTACCTGGATGACGACCTAGTCTTTCATGCCAAAACATAAAGGATTTAGGATCTATGATTTTTAGAATCATAAGAGTATGAGACTCAATTGCTCTAATTCTCTAATTTTCATAGTATATAATCCAAAAGAAATTTAATGAAGTTTTTCTAGGATATTCTATTTTTCAGAAATAGTAGAACTGACGAGAAGTCTTCATTAAAGATGGTCTGACACATGTAAAAACATAAATAAGAAATATTATTCATGAAAAACACATACCACGTATAGAACGAAAACTAATAATATTATACATGCAGGGTGTTTAATTAAAACAAAATTAAACGATATCCCAAAAGATACTTTCGTAAGGTTCAAGAATATCAACAACCTTTTCCTCATCATGGGTCATCAGGTGGATCATCAACAATATTCAATTGATGAGTAACAAAGTTTGTTTCTTCCTCCATTATTTTGTTCTTTTGAGACTCCTGGAATAAATCAACCAGATGTCTCGGCGTACGACAGGTACGTGACCAATGCCCATTCATCCTACACCTAAAACAAACATCTGGTTTGTTTTTTATCTGTGTTGTATTTTCTTTATTTTTACCCGACTCAGACACTTGCCACTTCTGGTGGCCTGAATTATCGCGGTTCTGGAATTTGTTGTTATGATAGCCTCGTTTATTCTTTCGTCCCCAAGGCTTCTTTTTATATGACCATCTATTTCCACGTTTATTCTGCTGGAATGACGTCTTTATTAATATCCGGCAATGGGGTAGCACCTGGTTGGTCAGTGTTTGATGGTTTTTCAACAACAATTCATTATTCTTTTCTCGCAACAAGGAGGATGTATAACAAGTCACCTGAATTTTGTGAACTTACTCATACATTTTGTTGTGATGTAATCATGTTGGTGGGATGAAAAGTTGAGAGCGTTTTCTCTAACATTTGGGATTCAGAAACTGGATCTCCGCACAAAGCCAAAGTAGAGGTTATTCTATAAATATTGGAACTATATTCCGTAATTGATTTATAATCTTGTAGCCTTAAATTAAGCCACTCAAATTTGGCATTAGGGAAAACAACCAATTTTTGGTGATCAAATCTTTTCTTCAATTGTGTCCATAAAGACAAAGGATCTTTGACTGTTAAATACTCAGTCTTTAATCCTTCATCAATATGGTGACGAAGAAAAATTATGGCTTTTGCATTTTGTGCCGAAGTAACTGTATTTCCTGATTCAATGGTCTTTTCTAACTCATTTGCACTAAGGTGCAATTCTGTATCAAGTGCCCAAGCCAAATAGTTGTCTTCAAAAATTTTCAAAATAGAAAAATCTATTTGCTAAGTTTGCCATCTATTATGGGTTAAAACACAATTATTATTTATTAAAACAATAAATAATTGCATGTATGAAATATGAAAAATAAACTACGTCACGACCTCAAGTGGTGATAAAATGCAAATATAAATAATCTTATATTTATATTATTAGCATAATATTTTAGTAAAAAGAATATGCAATCGTTAATGTATATATACAATTATAAAATATATATATACAAAATCGTAAATGGATCTTCACCGCTACATGCGAGAATCCACGTAGATGCATCATTTTCACAATTTAATAAAGAATGAATATAAAGGATCATTCACCATGCATGTGTTAATCCATATATATGCGTTTATTCCAATGTAATAATAAATAATGGAATAACGTAAGAATTTCACCATGCATGCGATAGATCGATCACTATGCAGACGAAGTTATTCTCAATGTAATAATAAATGCGGAATAATAAATAATGGAACGAATCGAGCGTGTCTGCACCGGCGGCGATATTCCGGCGAATAATAAATAATAAAATAATAAAAGAATTTTACCATGTATGCGGTACTTTGCATAAACAGGTTATTCCAACATAATAATAAATTACAAGAATTTAAAGGCAATTATAAGAATAAAATTATATTATCGGTGGAATAGTCAAACCGATAATATAATAATAAATTGCAAGAATTTAATTGTACCATCTCAGTTGGTTAGAGCCTCGTGTTGATAACGTGTTATAAAACCTTAGTAAAGTATAAAAATATACTCTTATAATTGCTGCATAAATTTAGAGAGAATAAGTAAGAGAGAAAGAGAAAAAAATTTCAGAGAGAATTCTTCAGAGAAGTTTTTCTTTTGCTTTCTTTCTTCAGATATCATTCCTTTATATAGGCGCAAAGCTCAGTATTCATGGGAGAGAAAGGACAAAAAATGGGAGTCACGTGAAAAAGGAATAAGGAAAAGGGGAGGCTAGAGGAGTAGGTAATCAATATTTTAACACAAACTTCTTTAATGAAAGAAAACATACGTAGAGAAAAATATAGAAAAATATATCTGATACTTTCATCTTTACAACTTTGTTATTTCCTTAGTTATATAACATATTTACAATTTCATTATTTTTTTAATTTTATAACAAAATGGAGATATTATTATCTATTTTAAATAAAAATGGCGAGGGCGAGGGGGAGAAGTGGGGGTGGTTGCTATTTTTTGAGACTTTGTCACAATAAGTCAATAACTAATTTTCTCCGACTTATTTATTATTTTAATTTTCTCTTTTATCTTATTTTCATCCATATATATTTAAATATTTTTTTAATTACTAGTGTGCCACAGACTAATAATTATAATCAAAGATAGAGTTGCTCTTCTTCTTTATTAAAAAAATATATAACAAATATTAGTGTGGTAGATAAATTATTTTCCACTCTGCTATAACATTTTTAAAATAAAATAAACAACAAAAAAATAAAATAAACAACAAAAAGATGTTAGCATTTTAAGATCTTGTCGGCATACACCATTAATTTACTCACCAACCTGGCAACCTACTCTACTGTATGAGGAGGAGTAGTCATCTCACTAACATAAGTTTCTAATAAATTCACTTATCATGAAATTAATTTTATGATAAGTTGATTGATTGGTCAATATAATATTGATACGCAGATAAAAATATTATTTTTTTATTTACGTGTCGATATTATATTATTTAATTGACTAAAATTAACTTCATACTAACCATTCCGGTTTCTAATACATACTCCTTCCGTTTCTTTTTAATTATTCTTTATATAAAATAATTTGTTACTGACTACTTCCTTCATTCATAAATAAATGACGTTTTAAAAAGTTTCAGACCTATAATTAATGCTTCGTAGGAATATGTTAACGTCAAATATATTGGTAAATTTTAAACTTAATAAAAATAGTTTTATGTGTCTAACATCTTTTCAAAGAATTTTATGTAATAACATACTTCATCTGTTATTTTTTATTTGTCATTTTAAATAGTGAAATTAAATCTTTTTATCCCTCATTTTATAAATTTTTAAAAAAATATTAATGACTTAGTTTTCTCATATTTTTTATCTTTTTTTTAGTGATAATATAAAATAACAAACTGCCTGTGTTTGTAAAAAAAAAAAAGGGTAAGGGAATGGAAAAAAAAGAAAAAAATAATTAAAATCCCTTCAAATGTGAGTTTTTTTAGAGAAAAATGAAGGAATTTGGAGGTAAATTTTATTTTATTTTTAACTCAAAACTTTCTCTCCAAAAGTGAGATTGTGGGAGTATTTGGAGGGATGAGAAATGATGACAAAGTTAGATATTTTATACTCCCTCCGTTCTTAAAAAATTGTCGTTTTAGGAAGTAATTTTTGTTCCAAAAAGATTGTCGTTTTGAGTTTATCAATACACATTAGCTAATTTTTCCCTACTTTACCCTTATTTAAAGCTTTCTTCCCTTCCTAATGATTCTTATTCAATTCAATGCTATAATTATAAGTAGTAATTTGTTGAATAAAAAGTAATTTGTTGAATTGAATAAGAAACATTGAGAAGAGAATAATTGGTTGAGACAATTAATAAGGGTAGTATAGTATTTTCGCTAGGTATTAATTACATTCTTTAATCTGTGTGCATTAACCTTAAACGACAATCTTTTATGAACATAGGAAGTACTACCTCCGTCCCATAATAAGTGTTTTTTTAGCTTAAATAACACATACCAATAAACAAGCTAAAATGACAAAAATACCATTAATATATTTTCTTTGAAGTTGAATAGTTAATGAGTGTCATTTAATTGTAGTGATGGTAAGATGCAATAAATACCATTGAATGCATAAGAGCATATGTGAGAAAATATTACAAAAATTGTATTGGAGTTCTAATACATCACTTATTTTGTGGGACGGAAGTAGTATTACATAAAATAACATTTTAAAATAAATTATGTCATTTATTATATTAATATGTAAAGGTAATATAGTAACAGTGTAATTTAAAAAAAAAATAATTTCTTTTCCTTTCACTTCTTCTAAACTCACAAACAAAAAAATATAATTAAAATCTATCTCTTTCATTCCTTTCTAAAATTCATGCACAAACATAACGTATATAACAAGGAAAAATTATAATCTATTCACCTCCCTCCCTGTATTTTCTCTTCTCATCTCATTCTTTCAAACTCATAAACGCAACATAAATGTTGAGATCGGGGTAAAAGAGATAGAGGATATTTAATTTCGAAATGTACATAATGAGAGTGAAATAAAAAAGTGAAGAAGAAGTGATATTTCAATTTAAAAACACTGATAATTAGAATTTCAATTTAAAAACACTGATATTTCCTTAAAATATACTTCATCCGTTCCTAAATAAGTGTCGTTTAAGGATTTTGTACATGAATTAAGAAAGTCATTTAACACTATCATTTAATAATTAAAATCTGTGTAAAATTCCATCACTACCCTTTTATGGGAAGTTGAAAACTATTAATACTAACGCTCTGTTTCTGAGTTTTAAAATGGATAGAAAAAAAAAGAAATTGACGAAAAATTTAAGTTTTCTTTCCAATTTTTATGATTTTGAATTTTTTAATAAACTGAAAAGAAAATAAATGGATAGAAAACTTGGCTATTTTCCTGTCAAAGTTTTCCATTCAAAATTAGCTTGATTTAGACGGAAAAAAATTTAGAATAAATAATATTTTTATAATTCTCATATTATCCTCAACTTTTAATATAATAACCATTTGAGTATCATGATTTTTTGAACATCATGATTTATAAATTTTGATATTAATTAGTTTCATCCAACATTTTAACAATATAATTGGTATACTCAATTTTTATTCTCTCTTTGAAATTAATAAAAGTAGAAATCTATAATACTTGCTCATTTTCATATAGATATGGCAACTCCATCTATTTTTTTAGCTTAAATTCATTCAATTCATAATGTCTAATATCCACACATAATTTATGGTCGCTCATTGCTAATTTGCCATCAACGCTTTCTTCATGTTCAGAAAATGCACCATTTCACTTGCCTAATAATTGAAAATGTTTGTGTGGATAGATTTTTGGTGTGAAATTAGTTATAAGCAATTTTCTCTAAAAACAAACTCATTATTTGGGATAAGCAGAGGTTCTTTTTGTGAAATTATTATATGGTTGATAATTTTTTTTTATAGTTTCATAAATATTTTCTTAAATATAGTAATTAAGCTTTATTTTTAGACTTAATAATTGAATTATATGATTAATTATTGTATTGTATTTACATTTATGTGTTAATAATATTAATTAATATATGGTAAATATAATTTTATAGAGATTAATTACTTAAAAATTATATTATTAAATATAATTAAATAAATTATGATATCACTTAATTGGTTGGACGGTTAAAATTAAATTAGAATAATATCGCTTAATTGGTTGCATATTTTTATTCATGGTTCAATGGTTATAATTAATAGAAGAGTAAATTTATAAAAGTCATATATTTCTTTTCTTTTTATTGGAACTCAAAAACACAAGAAAATAATTTTTTTAAATTTTTATTATTTTCTATTAAAAACTCAGAAACAATACAAAGTAAAATTTTAAGTTTTCTATTCTTTCTTTCTGTTCTAATTTAAGTTTTCTATTTTTTTTTTGTCCAAAACTCAGAAACAGTGTATAAGGGTGAGAATTTCTTGGGACAATAAGAAAAGGTACGGGTGATACAAGAAAGTAAATAGTTTATTTTCTTAAAAAGTTATAAAACACATAAATTAAAAAAAAATTAAAACGTCACTTATTTAAGAAGTGAGTGAATATATATACATGTCCCGAAAAAAAGGGAACTAAAATAAAAGTCCTTCCCAATGTAGTAAAAGTGTCACTCATGAATATTCAGGTGCCTATCAATTTAGGAAAAATTCCCATAGAATATACTTCCTTTGTCTCAAGATAAAAATTCTGGTTGACTTTTCATGTATATTAAGAAGAGGAATAAAATGATAAAATTATTTATAATAATATCATTAAATATTGAGAAAGAATTAGAATAAGAAAAATATGAGATATTGGGATCGAGGGAGTAGTTCTTATATATATATTCGTGTGTTTTCATTTTTCCCGGAAAAAAAGTAACAGAAATTCACAGTACCATGATGAGCTATAAGAGATCATAGAGTGAGAAGAGAACACATGGTCTAATCTATTTGCTCACGAGTCACGTCTACCCCTTTTATTTTTATTTTGTCGTTTTTCACATCACAATCTTTTTTTTTCTCTCTCCTCTGGATCGTGTTCAAACACTGCTCCACCCCCTTCTCCTTCTTCTTCTCCCCATCTCACTGGTTTGAAATAATGTTGTGATTTAATTCTCTCTGCTTAAATTTATACATACACTGCACATGTATGTATATATTTCCTTATATTCAGGTAAACTTTTGATTTCATTTTTTGTAGCTTATTTTAATATAATATTATTCATTCAGTGATTCAAATCTTTGAATTTTATAATTCTATAATATATACATACCCAGTTGTCAGTTGGGTTGTTAATTATTATAAGTTTATTGGTAGTTAAACATATGCGTTCCCTGTAATTTGCTTTTTGAGACATTGTTTTTAATATATTGGGGATTCTGCTGAAGTGTTGACAAAGTAATGTTCATAGGTTGTCCCGAGATTTGGAATTGTTTTGGCTAGAACTGTGTCGTTTTCTTGAAATGCGATTTATAATAAATAACATATTATTATTATTATTAACAGCTCAGCTGCCGATGAGATTTTTTGCTAAATTTATTTTGTTTGTTTGATCCCAATTGTGTGCTCTTTTGGGTTTTCTTGATGTAATATTTGGTTGATTGTATATGTGTACATTCACATAAGATTAGTTTATTTATCTGCAGTTCAATGGTTAAGCTAGTTCATAAGGAATCCTGTTTAAATTTTATCTATTTTTTATAGAAGGTATTAATTTAACACGACGGAAGACTGAGTTATTGTCCTTGGTTGTTTATCTGACAGCTTTAATCACAGTACATTATTATGGAATTTATTTGAAGAAGGGTTTGATCTGAATTTAGACCTTTTGTGATTGCTAATTATTAGCAACAACCTTTCATAACTGATACAAATTGTTCAAGGATTGAGGAGAATTGGGATATGAGAACTTTTGGGTGGAACTCGGGAAAAGTTCTTGAAATGGGGTCCTTAAACATGGAGAAGAAATGGGTATTTCCTCTTGTTATAAGTTCACTAGTATGTGTTTTCCTTATTGCAACCTCCTTCAACATGGGTCTAGTTTCTTCTCTTCATTCCTTCAATTCGATCTTCTCAATTTTCCCTTCGCGTGTAATGGCAAATCAAACAAGGACAGCTTTTTCTGAAGGAAAAATTATACAGCCTCCACCTCCTCCTGCTATTCCTTCTGTTCCTCGTTTTGCCTACTTGATTTCTGGGTCAAAGGGTGATTTAGAAAAGCTTTGGAGAACTCTTCATACACTATATCATCCATTGAACCATTATGTAGTTCATCTGGACCTAGAATCGCCTACAGAGGAGAGATTGGAGCTGGCTTCCCGAGTGGAAAAGCAACCACTTTTCTCCAAGGTTGGGAATGTATTCATGATTACCAAAGCTAATATGGTTACCTATAGAGGACCCACCATGGTTGCTAATACTCTTCATGCATGTGCCATCCTTCTCAAGAGAACTAAAGATTGGGATTGGTTTATTAACCTCAGTGCTTCTGATTATCCTCTGGTGACTCAAGATGGTTTGTCCATATCTTTTCTTGCATTTTACTTTTTTATGAAAAAAGTTCAGTTGAGTTTCTATTACCAAAATGTTTGATTTATTTAGCTTCTTGCAAACAGATCTTCTCTCCACATTTCGTGATTTGAAACGAGACCTGAATTTTATTGAATACACAAGCCGATTGGGATGGAAGGAGTAAGCTATATAACTGTCCTCCCCACCTCCTTTCCCTGTTGTGTAACCATATTTAGAAACGGCTAAAATTAATAGTACTATGTCAAATTTATATGCAGGGGTCAAAGGGCAATGCCATTGATCATAGATCCAGGGCTTTACCAATCGACAAAGTCAGATATATTTTGGGTCACTCCTCGGAGAACTTTGCCTACAGCCTTTAAGTTGTTTACTGGTTAGTTTCCTCGTTTAATTATTTTATTCCTTGTTGTGATTACTGAAAAGTTGATGGATATGTTTTTCCATGCAAATCTCAAAGTCACCATTTTGAATTGGTTTGAACCCATGTGCAATTGTGCATTTTAAGTATCTAGCTTGGATTGAAGTTTCAGCTAGTTGATGTTAATAGTTTATTTTTTAATTAGTTGATCTCTCTTATCTGGTTAGTTCAGCTATTGTTTGGGGGAATATGAGGTATATTAAATCCAATAACAGTTTCTTCTTGCTGCCTGCTTATTTTAGGAAGAAAAACAACGTGAAAGAAAAATTACAATAATCTTATTTTGCTCTCCACGATCTTTTCTTTCCCTTGCAAAAACTGATCCTTCTGAGATCAGTGCAATTGAATTATTCGTAGCTAGAAAATAACATGAAATAGAGATGTACTTGGAAGTCTCACCCTCTGAAATCAATTTGCAGTTAGTTAAACCTGCTGACTTAATTGATACACTTGTATGTATAATGTCTATGTGACCGATCTGACATGTCCGCGAACTGCTTTACTTAAATTCAATCAGTGAGATATTAAAATCTGCGAGTTCTATTATGTTTTTGGTGGAACTAGCACTTTCAAACAAAGTTGCTGCATGCTGATTTTGGTTAATTAGACCAAGAGGACTGCCATATGTCACATTTTCTTCACCTCCTATCTGTCAGTAATTGTGAAACCATCCCTTTGTGCGTGAGCTCAGAAGCACACTCCTGACTTTAATCATCATGAAGAGCAAAAATTATCCTGTTGCAAGTACAAAGAACGATATTACTTCAAGATAGGGGTCTAAGTGGAATCAAATCAGAGAATTAATGGCCATTATAATCTGCGTCTCTATAGTCTAGTATAGACACACTGTACCATTTATCTTGCCTTCCAATTTTTGAAATTTAGTTATTTTCTGAAAACCTTGGTGTTCCATAACTTAGATCCGATGTTTTCAGGTTCGGCTTGGATGATCCTCTCACGTTCGTTTGTAGAGTACCTCATATGGGGTTGGGATAATCTTCCAAGAACACTACTCATGTACTACACAAATTTTGTCTCCTCTCCTGAAGGTTACTTTCAAACTGTCATATGCAATGCGCCAGAATATGTTCCAACTGTACTTAACCATGACATGCACTACATTGCTTGGGACTTACCTCCAAAACAACATCCTCATATCCTCTCCCTTAATGACTCGAGCAAAATGATTGAAAGTGGTGCTGCCTTTGCACGTAAATTCAGGGGAGATGATCCTGTTTTGGACAAAATTGACAAGGAGCTACTGGGCCGAAAAAATGGGAGCTTCACGCCTGGTGGTTGGTGTTCCGGCAATCCTCGTTGTTCCAAGGTTGGGAATCCTAACAAGCTTAAACCAGGTCCTGGAGCTCATAGGCTTCGCGGCCTTGTAGATAGATTAATTTTAGCAGCTAAGTCTGACCAAAGCCAGTGTCAGTAGATTTCTTCTTGTTTAGATTAAACAAAAAAAGAGGGAAAAACAAGTCGTAGCATTTTTGCTTGTGGATGGAAAGTATACAGCATAAATTTACCTATTTGAATCCGCAAGCCCAACAATAAGAGTTGGGATGTTTGTATCAAAGGCAAAAGCTCGATTTTACCTCTGCTTTTGCAGGTTCTGTTTGTGCAACACATTTACTTTAGAGTAGTTTTTCCCTTTTCTTCACAAGTTTGTTATTATTCCATCCCAAAATTATTGGTAGACTAAAAAATGACATGAAGTTCTACCATGTCTTTACTTATATTCTATGTAAATTAAAAATTATTATGTCACAAATACTACAGCAAATGTTATGGATATCATTTGAGAAATGTATACTTTATTTATGCCTGATCTATCTTCTTGAAATTTGGATTTTTGACTCTCAGGTACTCTTCTATATATTCTCTTTGCAAAGTCCGAGCCTGCCTAAACAGCAAGTGTTGTTGCCATTTGCAAAAAAAGAATCCCCGGTTAGGTACTAGTTCCTCTTATGTTCTAAATAATTCCTGCCTGACCTTGTTAAAACTACAAACCTTCAAGTTATCATTTTCAAATTCAAGCACTAGCAGTCTAGCAAAGCAAATCTCACCCTAAGCGAAACCAATATGGTGTTCTAAATCTCTTACTGTATGTTTTATAGAAATTGTTTCGTCCAGGCAAAACATTACCAACAATGATTCTACACTTACATTTTTGTATGTAATGAATCTGAACTGTAAGAAATACATCATATACAAGAAAGTAAATTATTAATCTTTTCTTTTTCCTCATCTAAATTCTTATCTACAAATACATGTGATCAAGGGATCATTCATACTCTCACTTTAACAACACCCCACTATCACTATGAGCTAATGGCAAAATTTGTTCGGTTGATCCAAATTTTATCTTGTAGCTTAAAGAAGAAGATCTCAGCCACTAAAAATCCTGGGCTGCAAGACTACCTTTTCTCTTCTTTTGACGGGAGGACGAATACTTCTAGAGCAATTGACCAACCTAAACCATCTCCAAAAGCTTTATATTTCCCATAGAATTTGCAGCAATCAAGGTGGAGGACTGACCACGCCAACATACGGATGAGATAAATTGTGCACTGTCATCAACTTCGGAACCAGAAAGTGGGTCTGTGCTGTTGAATTTAAATGACAAAGCAGGCATTGGGAAAGCTTTGTGGTAGATGAAGACCTAAACAATAAAGAAAATCATCAGTGCCTGGTCAATGAATGCGTAACGCCAACAACAATTAACAGGTAGAAAAAATTCACTAACAAGTATCAAACAATATTTATTCCCATTAGAATAAGGTAAAAAGTGAAAAAGAATAAGAAAGAGCTGTAGCAGGAAGGTTTACCCAGTACATTAATTAGCTACTAACTAATTTACTTTTTCTAATCTTCCCATAATGAGTAAAAAGTTGGAACTTCTTGGACACAATTGGAAATAAAAATCTGTCTCTGTACATAGACGGGAAGAAGATGATAAAAACTAAAACTGGATACAGAAGAAATGTTATACCAATCACTGCAACTTTACTAAAAACCAAAAGAAAATTTTCACAAAAGATAACAGAAAAACCAAAATAATTAACAGTTCACAAAAAATACGACGGGATTAGAACATGTTTCAAATATTAAAAAAAATGTTAAAAAGATCAAACGGGAAGGATAAATTATTTAGTAAATAAAATGTGTGTGGATCTGGAAGCAATCTAAAAGGGAAGAATATAAGAAACAATGAAGAGAAACCCAAGCTCAATCAAGTCCATCTCATCTTGAATGAGCTTCAACATATCTAACCATAGTTTATTCCATGACCAAGATCGAACTTGTGCCAAATAGGTTATTCTACCCTTCTTCTAGCAGCCTCACATCCTTATTTCTACGTATGAAAATTCTCACTAAATCATTTTTGTCTCAAGTAAGAAACAATTCAAAAAGGAAAAGAAATTCTATTAATAAATAGCAAGCTTTAATTATCAAGATCAAAGTGACATGAAGTACCTCATTTGTTTCTGAGCCTGTAGCAATGTAACCATCAGATACGGATAAACCTACAAAGTTCTGGAGAAGAGGAACATGCATTGGTGAGTGAAGTATATTTCAAGCATTAACTTCCATGTACAACTAACTGATAGTTGTAAAACAGCATTCATAACAGAGAGCAATATTGGTAAATTCAAGAATGATAGACCAATAGTTAGACCGACCATTACTGTAAGTAGATAAATATTAAATGGGTGCTATATAATTGCCAATACACTACTTTTGTTAGCTATGAAATATATCAACCATTTAGTTACTCCTTCTGTCCCAAAATGATGACTAAAGGTACAATTTTTTTTGTCCCCAAAAGGATGAGATAAAGTGCCAAGTCATTTAGTGGGGTCCAGTAGTATACAAAAAGAAAAGTACTCATCACTTTATATAATTTTGTGAGCCCGCTAAGGATAAATGTGGAACTTTTTTACTCTCTTTCCTCTACTTCTACTTTTCTTAATGTGTGCAAATTGTACTTTGCTCATCCTTTTGGGAATGGAGGGAATATTTATCTTTTGATAGGTAAAATCTTAACAATTAATAACATTAAGAATCATTATAAACCAATTCAACCATTTAGTTATTCTTGTCGGTGATTGTGTTTTGTGCCAGCCAGAAATGTTTGCAGATTGCTTATTCAAATGCACTGAGCAACCAATGAATGGTAATAAGAAAAGGATAAAAATGATAGATTCATGAGTTAATAGAAAGGGGGAAAAATTACCTTCACATTCAAGTGGCCTGTAAACGACTGAAGAGGACAGTCGAGAACTCGGGAAGTGCACATTGAAAGATCCCAAAGCTTCAATGTGTTATCCGTGGAAGCAGACACAAGATTCATGGAATCTATAAACTTGATGTAGCTCACAGTTTTGTTGTGACCAGCCAATGTGAATAGAGGAATTTTCAAGTTGCGGAGATCATAATAATAAATTTTATGATCTGCTGAACCAAATGCAAGGGAATTGCCAGAATCTGAGGGGAATTGAACACAGCAGACATTTGCTTTAGTTTTGATGGTACCAACACTTGCTCCCTGCAGTAGCAACCCATGTAAGACAAACAACTTATTATACATCCAGAAATTAATCTACAGCAATAGTAATTAGATGACTGCAGTACGTTTAGTTTCAAAGCTGACATCCACCAAGTGCAAAAGTAGAATTGCCTGATTGATATTCCAGAGCTTAACGGAACCATCATCGCTCCCGCTGGCCAACATTGTTGGATCTGCTACTGAAAAGTCGACAGACCACACACGCCTCTCATGCTCTTTCATTTCCATAAAAACTTGACTTCTCGTAACATCCCATACCTGAAAAAGTCCCAAATAATCCAGTTGATTCCCACCACAAAAGTAATTTGAAGCTTAAGAAAAATAAGATATAGGGCTGACCTACCTGCACTATGCCTTCAAAATTACTAGAAGCAATCTGACTTTTGATATAGCCATTCCAACATATACTGCTTAGCTTTGATAAACTAGACATTTCAACAACTGGGTAATGGATATCACAATCTTCATTTAACATTGTATCATATTCAAATACTTTTATCTTCTTATTTACTCCAGCTGTTGCAAAAAATTCGCCATCACGATCGAAACTTAAAGAGCATACAAGGTTGGAAGAATTCAAAAGATCCCCTTGCTTCAGGTCTGCCTTAACATTTAACTTTGTGAAAGATAAATACTTGCACAGACCTTCCAGGAATGAATTTATCCATCCATTTTGTCTGCCCTCACCATACCGCTCTTTTGATGACAAACTATTGTTGGAACTTCTTTCATTTACGACAATAGATCCTCTACCATCACTACTTATTGGAGCATGTCTTGTAATTGGTCTCCCTGTTGGTTTGACAGCCCTGCGTCTTGTTAAAAAGTAAGCCAACTCTAGTTTCTTAAAATTTCTCATCAATCGAGAACTTCTGGACGTTATTTTTTCTTGATTTCCAGTGGGAGCCTCTGACTTCTGATACTCATCTTGATGACCATCAGATTCTTCTGCACTATGATTCTCAAACCCTGGCCTGAATCGTTTTCTGGATTTTGAGCAGCCAGATTCGTCATTGTCAATTAAAAGGGGGCCTAAAGCAGGATCCCTAAGCTCAGGACTAGATCCTCCTTTTCTCTGAAGGACGGTTTGCAGTTTTGTGACTTCTTCTATATCAGAAGAAATAAAGGAAACCGTCTCACGCAAGTTATCAGCAGCTTCTTGTTTTCTTTGTTGTATCAGCAAAAGGAACTCCAACAACAACTCGTGCTCCTCTATCCTTTCTTTAAGCTCTGTTGCCACTTCACGTTCTTCTAAGTTGTCTCTCGGTTCATTAAGAAACTCACTTTGCAGCAATTCACTGTCAGATGGTAAGAGAAAATTAATATGAAAACTTGCCCAAGTCAAATTACAGCAGCAGAAACTATTCATGTTTTCAATTTATGTGTGTGTAAATCTATGCTACTCTTTATTTCACATGGAAAACAGCTCTAATACACCTGTGTCCTCGGAAAACTTAATTACATATGCCTCCCATCGCATCATAATTAGTAATTTAGTATTCATAACACAAACAATTATAATTAGGCAAAATTGAAAGAACTAATACAGAGGGTGTTAACAAAAAACTGAGTGAGATATTAAGCAAAAAAAAATGAGTGAGACCAAATAAACCATTCTATAGCCAGCATCTAGAGAGGAGAAGTCAATGAACCACCTTTTTAGGTACAGTTCCTACACCGCAACATTGTAGTAATCCACATTGGACATAAGTCACAAACCAGTACTAGGGAAGAATTGTTGTATCAATGTATAAAGAAGAAATGAGTAAACAAAATGAAACAATTGTATACATAACTTTATCTATAATAGGCAACTTTCATATAGGTTATAATTATATAAACATAGCACATGTACCAAGTTATACGGACTCGGATGGAGTGTCCAATCAGACACAAGTACTTTCAAGAAGAGTTCGTCAAGGCCCAAGGGTACTTCCAATTTATTCAATTTCTTACACTAAAATTTAGTGTTCAACTCCCACACCCTTGTTCGAGATTCGAGTGTAAGACAAGGGTAATGTCGGACACGGGTACCTCAATGGTAAAGAGTCGATGTTGGATATTTTTATTATCTAAAAGTATATAATAAATATATTATATGTTATCCATGTAATCAACAATTAATATTGTTTCAGTTGGATAAGAGAGGTGTTGATATTAAAGACTTGGGTTCAAGTCATGTCAACAACATTCTTATAATATTTTTTTATAATAAAATTATAAAAGGCTAACGGTAATGCCAACAGTAAAAAGGCCAACGTTAATGCCAACGGTAATAAAAAGGCCAACGGTAATATTTCAATTGGGATGCCGACATCAGAATTGGGATACGACTTGAGTTTGGGACATCCCAACATCAGAATTGGGATACGGCCAAATAATTGAGTTGGGACCAAAATTACAGAATGGAAACATGGCATCAACATAACTCTTCAAATGAGTGTTTGGAAACCTATAAATAGGTTACAAATCCACCCAAAATACTACTTAAAAAATCATTCAATCCTTATCAAATTCTTAGAAAAATTATCATTTTAAATAATTTTTCTTGTTATAATTTTCTTCTTTTATTTATAGTTTAGCACTAGTTTTGTTTCTACACAACAAATTCTAGTACAGATTAAAGTATGGGCTTGTCTTATCTTGAGAGACTAATTCGCAGTAACTCTATGTAGCAAAAGTAAAGAGCGAATATAGTCTTAAGGAAAGAGTGGTCAACCATTCGATTCAGACAGGAATATTGTTGTTCTATATCTTACTACAAAGCAAATTACAACAATCTTAATATTATAATACCATGGAGGACAGCAATTCAAAAAATAGCTTGAATCAAGTTAACAAACTCGAGAAGTTTGATGGATTATTCTTCAGATTTTGGAAAAGTAAAATGTATTTTTGCTTAACAACATTAAAAATCTCTCGTGTTAAATGAAGAGAAAATTGAAGAAAAGGAAAATGACACCGGCAAAAATGAAGAATCGAATAAAATGGGAAGAAGATGACTTCATGTGTAAAGAGTACATTTTAAATGCACTATCCAATTCGTTGTACGATGTGTATGAAGCCAAATTCATGGAAAAGACGGCAAGGGAATTATGGGAGAATCTCGACAACAAATACAAAATCGAAGACGTCGAAAAATAAAAAATTTCTAGTAAGTTCATTATTTGATTATCAAATGATAGATAACAAATCTGTTATGCTGCAAGTACATGAATTTCAAATTATTATGAATCAAATTGTGTCGGAAGGCCATAGTCTTGACGAAGGGTTTCAAGTATCGACAATCATTTCAAAGTTACCATTTTCATGGAAAGATTGTCGAAAGGAATTGAAACAAAAGAAAGATGAAATGACTATGCAAGAACTTATTAAATTTCTCCAAGTTGAAGAAAATTCTCGAAACATGGATAAATTGGAAATAGAAAGCAAAAGTGTTAAAGCTCTTGTCATAAAAAATGCATTTAAATCAAGGGGCAACAATAAAAGAAAGCGTGATGGTCAACATAGCACTTCCGAAAATAAAAAACCGAAAGGTACTTGTTGGAAGTGTGGTAATAAGCCATGACATTTCAAGAAACAATGTATTTTGTACTTGAAGCGAATGCAACAAAAGAATGACCAAGCACATATGGTAGACAATGAGGATATTGTTGCTATGATCATGGAGACTAACATGATTGGAAACGACATGGAATAGTGGATCGATTCTGGAGCAACCAAGCATATTACCAAGAATAAAGAAATATTTAAAGCCTATGAACCTATGAAGGATAGTCAAGAACTATTCATGGGAAATTCATCGACTGCAAAAGTGATGGGCAAAGGCAAGGTGATTCTCAAGTTATCATCCGAGAGGACAATTACTCTTAATGATGTTCTTCATGTTCCAGAAATTAGGAAAAACCTTGTATCTGTTAGTCTTTTAAACAAACATGGCATAAAAGTCTTGTTTGACGCTAATTGTATTGTATTGTATTGTCTAACGGTGGTATGTATGTCGGAAAAGGATATGAATCTAATGGCATGAACAAACTAAATGTTATTTGTGACGCCCCCAAAATTAGGTATACGTCACCCATCTTGGGTCGCCACTTACATGGTACATAAATTCAAATCTGACTTACTAACATAAGCGTAGGTATGCAATACGATATAAAGCTGTGAGTTTGAATACAAATATTGTCTACTAGATATTATACAAACTCAAAAGGAGTCCTCATTACAACTATTATCACACTATTTCACGAGAATAGTGAGGGACTACTAATCTTATCCTCGGACCATTACTCCGTTCCCAGGCTTCGTCCCGGCTATATTCTCATTTCACGAAGAGAACGGTGAAAGAAAGGGTGAGCTCAACTAGCCCGAAAAAAAATATTATGACTAAGATAATGCGAATAAATTATCATTAGCCTTGAATGATGTTAAACCGATAAAATACAATAGACAACCCGGTTTAAGCTACGGTGGAATATGCGATCCATTAAAAAGAGTCAAGTAGAAAATAAAGTCTACTATCTTTTAGGTTTTAAAGGTTTTCATCAATTTTTATCACTAAGACTCGGTTTAATGAATAAACCACAATATCTAATCATCCTATACCACGGTCAAGGATTTTCATCAAATTATCAATGGTAAATGACTATCTTAGAATCACCCCAGTCATAATCATACCAAAAACTATCCATCAACGCATTCTGACAGCCACTTTGAGGACTTTTGTCACATCATTTATATCGAGCCATGATTATCCGGCTGAATGATCCTGAGTCATAATCATACTAAGTTCATCTATGCACGTAAGCCAAAGATAACATAATATAACATGAGGATGATGATGATGACATAATAATTCATTAAAACAAGTTCAAGAATTATTTAATCCAGAATTATTAACATCCAAATTGTCGACATGATCTTTGTTTTGTAGAGTAAAATTCAAGAATAATCGGAAGAATATTTCCATGAAAAGATCTTTGGATGAAACGCAAATATCAAAGATATTCTACTAATTTCATGGAGTATAGAAGTCAAAGTTTTAACCAACCTGGGTATAATAAAGAATAGAACAACAAAAGAAATCACCATGCATGCGGTGCTTGCGCATAATGAGGTTATTCAACGGAGAATAATAATAACGGAACCGAATCGAGTGAAATTCACACCAAACGCAGGATGATCCAACCAGAATAATAAATCTTTGAATAATAATAAACAATGGAACCCGTCCTGGTGTAAAACACGAGATGAGGATATTCCAATGAGAATAATAAATGCGAATAATAAACAATGGAACCGAATCCTGTAAAACACACGACGAGGATATTCCAATGAATAATAAAGAATGGAATAACGAGAAGATCACCAAGTATAGGGGATTCCAGCGTATACTGAGTTATTCCAACAGAATAAATAAGAATGGAATAATATAAGGATTTCACCAAGTATAGGGTATCTGGCGTATCACGAGTTATGTATAGGGTATGCCACTTTTACAAAAGTTATTCAACGAGAATAATAATGAATGGAATAACGAAGTTCTCTTCATGAATAAGAAAGAATAACACCCCTTACGATACAAACAAATAATATCCCTTACCGTAAAAGACACCGGATATCAAAGTAGTGAAGTACCGAAATACTCTTCTTCTTTCTCTCTCTATAGATTTTCTCTATAATTTCTCTCTACAGAGTTTCATTGAATTAAATAAGAAAATAATGAAGGAATGAGCTTCTATTTATAGGAAAATAGAATGCGTAGTAATTAATCCATGAACGATCCAAATTGATTTACTTTAATCGACGGTCCATATTTAAAGCAAAATCTTTTAAATAAAATATCATATATTCTATTTATATAAAAACATTTTACTATGCAAACACTATGCAACACTATGCAAAACACTATGCAACACTATGCATAATAAAATATAATATATTCTATTTATAGAAAAACTTTAATAAAGTATTACATTTTTATATAAAAAATGTTTATGTTTTATTACGTTAATAATACTGAATAAAACAAAACGCGTCATTATCGCTATAATAATTCATATTATTAATCGATGATAATGGAATCAAACCGAGTGACTTCTCACATAAGCATCGATAATCAATACTGGTAATGCTTACTATGCAACCACACGTATTCTTCGTACTTTTTACTACTAGAAGTAGTTCAACAAGATCCACGGTAAAACTTCCTAGTAGTTATTTCAATAAAATATTTTTGTCGTTTTCTCGATCAAGCAATAATTACATTATGGGGTCCACCAATGATTGAGCCGTTATACGAATATTCCCGCTAAACCAATATTCTGAGCCAATCGAATATAATATAACCACTTGCATACTTTGCAAAATTTATAAATACTACCCACAACTATAATATTATCTCAAATTCACACCATAATATTAAAAAATTATTTAAACAAAATTTAAATCTTTATTGATAAAATCTGGGGTCTCATTATTAATGAAAAATCATCTTTTGCTTATATGATTTCTACTTTTAATGTTTGGCATGCTAGATTAGGACATGTAAATTATAAAAGTATGCGTAGCATGAGTAATCTTAGTTTGATTCCTAAGATTACTTTTTTTGATTTAGAAAATGTGTTATATGTGTTAAATCTAAAATTGCCAAAAAGCCTTTTAAAAAAGTAGAAAGAAATTCACAATTATTAGAATTAATTTATTCTGATATTTGTGAATTTGAGGCGGGAGGTAAAAGATATTTTATAACATTTATAGATGATTGTTCTAGATACACTCAAGTTTATTTGTTAAGGGGCTTTAGAAAAAATTTAAATCTACAAGGCTGAAGTTGAAAATCAATTAGATCGAAGAATTAAAATTCTTAGATCGGATAGAGGAGGGGAATATTTCTCTTATAATGATTTTTGTGAGAATTATGGTATAATTCATCAAACTACAGCCCCTTATAGTCCTCAACAAAATGGAGTGGCAGAACGAAAAAATATGACACTTGAAGAAATGATTAATACATTACTTCTTACTTCTGGTTTGCCAAAAAATTTATAGGGGGTAAGCATTAATGACTGCTTGTTATATACTTAATCGTATACCCCATAAGAAAACTCATATTACACCTTATGAATTGTGGAAAAAGAGAAAACCCTCTCTTGACCATTTAAGGGTGTGGGGATGTAGAACATTAGTAAGGTTAACTGATCCTAAAAGGCCTAAACTTGGTGCTAAAGCAATCGAGTGTGCTTTTATAGGCTATGCACAAAATAACAAAGCCTATAAATTTTTGACCATGAATCCACAGATTCTGTTAGCCATATAATTTTGGAGTCTAGAGATGTTGAGTTCTTTGAGAATTCTTTCTTTAGGAAAAGGTCAAGAGAAGACACTGATAAAGAGGATTAAGAAATAGTTCATCATGGAACAAATGATGAAATGGAACTTACTACATCTACTGCAGAAATAGAACCAAGAAGAAGTAAAAGAGCAAGGATAGAAAAATCCTATGACCTTGATTTCTACATGTACCTAGTAGAAGGAAACAGGGATGTTATTGTTTTTTCTAGTGTTTTTGTGACTGAGCATGATTTTAGTGATAGAGATCCATTGACTTTTAGAGAAGTTATGTCCTCTCAAGATTCAGGTTTTTGGCAAGAAGCCATTAATGATGAAATGGATTCTATTATGGGTTAACAAGACTTGGGTCTTGGTGGATTTACCTCATAGTTGTAAACCCATTGGCTGTAAATGGATCTTTAAAAGGAAAAGAAAATCAGATGGATCCATTGATAAGTAAAAAGCTAGACTGGTAGCCAAAGGTTTTAAGCCAAAGGAAGGAATTGATTATTTTGATACATATGCTCCAGTAGCAATAATTAGTACCATTAGGTTATTAATTGCATTAGGATCAATTCATAAACTTGTTATACACCAAATGGATGTTAAAACTGCTTTTCTAAATGATGACTTAGAAGAGAAAGTTTATATGGAACAACCAGAAGGGTTTGTTTTGAAAGGTCAAGAAAAAAAAGTTCGTAGACTTATTAAATCTCTATATGACCTAAAACAAGCACCTAAGCAGTGGCATGAAAAAATATATCAAATTATTGTTTCAAATGGGTTTAAAATAAATGAATCGGATAAATGTGTTTATTCTAAGTTTAGTAAAGGTTTTGGTGTTATAATTTGTTTATATGTTGATGATATGTTTATTTTTGGTACTAATGAAAAGGTAGTATTAGAAATTAAAGCATTTTTGTCTACTACTTTTGATATGAAAGATATGGGGGAGGCTGATGTAATTTTATGTATTAAAATTGTGCGGTCTCAAGATACCATTTCTTTAACTCTGTCTCATTATATTGAGAAATTGTTAAAGAAGTTTAATCACGAGAATTGCAAGATAGCCTCTACCCTATATGATCATTCTGTTAAGTTATTTCCAAATAAAGGAAATAGCATATCTCAGTTAGAGTATGCAAGTATAATTGGTAGTCTAATGTATGCAATACAGTTATACTAGACTGATATAGCATTTGCGATAGGAGTATTGAGTAGGTTTACTCATAATCCGAGTCGAGTTCATTGGGATGCGATGTCGAGGATATTTAAATATCTTAAAGGCCTGATGAACTATGCATTATGCTATCTGAGGATACCCAATTTGTGGTATAAGGGTACACGGATGCAAACTGGATAACGGATTCGGATGAAATAAAGTCTACAAGTGGATGGATATTCACTTTAGGATGAGGGGTAATTTCTTGGGGTTCCAAGAAACAAACCTTGATAACACATTCAACTAAGGAATCTGAGTTTGTTGCATTATCAACTGCTGTAAAAGAAGCCGAATGGCTTAAGGATTTATTATTTGAGATACCACTTTGGCCCAAACCAATGACATTTATATCAATATATTGTGATAACGAGGCAACATTATCACGGTCTTATAACAAGGTTTATAACAAGAAGTCTAGACATATAAGTTTAAGACATAGTTATGTAAGGGAGCAAATTAATAAAGGAGTTGTTACCTTTAACTATGTCAAGTTAAAGGAAAATTTGGCAGATCCTTTTACAAAAGGCCTAGGCAAGGATGTAATATGTAAGACTTCTAGGGAGATGGGTTTAAAACCTTTAAATGAGAGGTAATTTATAAGTGGAACCCAACTAAATACTAGAGTAACATCTGGTATATTAGTTCAATGGAAAAATACTTATAGTAATAACCAGTTATACACTAGACAAGTATGAAGAAAAAAAAATTTAAAACCATCTCAAAGATAGTGTATGCTTGTATGGAGAATAAAGAGGGTAGGGTAAATTTTTATTAAATCTATGTCTGGTTTGGAGGATGCAGGTCATACAATTACATCTAATTAGACTTACCTATGTAAGTGAAAGAAGTGGGCCGCTTCTGCGAGACATAAGGCTCATCTCTAAGTCACTTACGAAACCCAAGAGGTAAACACAATACCATAAATGTGTTAGTTTTCCTTAAACTATAAGAGATATAGTATGTCTATAGAGCAAGATATCACTGTAAGATTTTTTAGTTCAAAACTAACGCTACTAAAAATTCAGATATTTTGTGAAATAGACTATGTAAAGGTTCAAGTCAAAAGACACCTCTTAATTATGTATACTATATTTAATAAGAGAAAGAAGAATGTCAAAGGAAAAGGATTGGAAGATTATGAAAATAGAGGAGGATTGTTGGATATTTTCATTATCTAAAAGTATATAATAAATATATTATATGTTATCCATGTAATCAACATTTAATATTGGTTCAGTTGGATAAGAGAGAGGTGTTGATATTAAAGACTTGGGTTCAAGTCATGTCAACAACATTCTTATAATATAATATTTGTTAATGTCGAAGGTAATAAAAAGGCCAACAGTAATATTTCAATTGGGATGCCGACATTGGAGATACGACCAAATAATGGGTGTTTGGAAACCTATAAATAGGTTACAAATCCACCCAAAATACTTGCTTAAAAAAATCATTCAATCCTTCTCAAATTCTTAGAAAAATTATCATTTTAAATAATTTTTCTTATTATAATTTTCTTCTTTTATTTATAGTTTAGCACTAGTTTTGTTTCTACATAACAAATTCTAGAACAAATTAAAGTCTGGGCTTGTCTTATCTTAGGAGACTAATTCGCAGTAACTCTATGTAGCAAAAGTAAGGGGAGAATATAGACTTAAGGAAAGAGTGACCAACCATTCGATTCAGGCAGGAATATTATTGTTCTATATCTTACTACAAAGCAAATTACGAAAGTCAATCCAACATAGCACATGTAACGATTAACCCAAAAGATTCCTTGTTCATTAAAATTCTATTACTTGCAGCCCTCTTTCACCTGTGTTACACTCTACTCCCCACTCTATATCTTCTAATTACTCAGCCTTTTCATTCATGTTCTTCTACTTTGCTTCTTTTCCCTCAATTTTTGTTCCATTTTTTTAATTATTTCTTCTCATATTTTCTAATCACAAATCACAAGCTATAAAAAAATGTATTTATAATTTAATATATATTAAACATAAATAACATATTATCTTTAAAGTATAAGAAGCAAATTCTTTTTGCTTATCATCAATATGAATTTCAGACATAATGTAAAAAACAAAATAATTGAGTACAAGATTGTAACATTTTTTTTACTGATGATTCTTCTAAATGTTATTATCTTAATTTTATTAAACATTTTGGTATGTGAAGACAATTACTCCTTCCGTCCCAGGATAATAGTCCTTATTACTATTTTGGGTAGTCCCATGTTAAATGTCCACTTTCCTTTAATAACCAAACTTTTACACATTTTTTCCTATTATGCCCGTAACATTAAATATCTCATACTTTTCTTATTCTAATTCTCTCTCCATATTTAATGACATTATTATGGATAATTTTGTCATTTTATTCCTCTTCTTAATATACGTGAAAAGTCCACCAGGACTTTTATCCTGGGACGGAGGGAGTATATTTTTAGCATGCTCTATTTAAAAATCAAATTTAATTTCTAAAACACTATAGGATTATGACGACGACAAAAAATTGAGTAACACTGCCTCCTTAATACTTTCCTTGGCATGTTTATTATATTTTCTCAAATTTTTTATTATCCTTCAAGGTCCATCCTCAGAAGAATTCCTGTTTCCGTCCCTGGGTTCAAGGCCAGCAGAAAAATGTCCCCTGGCATATTTCTTCACCTCTTCCTGGGCTCCTACTGGAGCACTGCTTGTAGTGCTACTCCAGTTTTGGTTACACTGAGAGGATGAAATAAGTCTACTCACTGTAGGATGCTAGTGACCACTGCATGGGGCAGCCTGTCTATCCTCTGCCCTTGTTAAAAACTTATAATGAGCACTACTCAGATGATAATAAATTATTGGAAAATTCTCCATAGGTTAAGAGTGGCAGATCCAAACAACAGGAACTGAGCCCTTTCGAGTTTCAATGCAAGACATTTAGTGATCAACTTAAATACGGAAAAAGATAAAACGAATAAACAAAACAAAGAAACATTATATCATAGCATTGTACTTCTTAGAATGTGCTCACTTTACCTCATTAATTGCATAAACTTGCATGGAGTCACTGCCTACTACAATGATAAAGGCTCAGGTAGACAAGCATGAGAACAAAGGTATATGATGAAAGGAAAACTCACCCCATTTTTGGCCTACTTGTAGGCTCAGGGTGCAGCAACCATAAGCAAAATGAAGCTTCTTTTGGCCACTTCAATAGCAACTGAGGAGGAAGGACACGATGTCTCAGACTACACATAATTGAACTTTTTTCTTCTGCCGAGCTAAATGTGCAATATAACTGGTTACAAGCAAAACATCTACACAAGTTAGAATGGAAAGAACTAAAACAAAACAACAACAAAAGCTACAGTTCAAGATAATTTTAGTACACAATGGATTTAACGAGCGGGAAGGATGAAAGCGAGTCGGTATGCTAATACCTCATCTGCAAATCAGCCCTTCCCGTGGTTTATTTTCTCAACGAATATATATGGAAGGAGAGTGATCAATAACAGCTTTGAACATTCATCCCTAATTGAAACATAGATACGGACCTCAAAAAGAAGGACTCCTAGTCGATATATATCAGAAGAACAAGAACTGGGAGCACCAGCAACCTCTTCTGGACTACTGTACCAACTTGTTTCCATGCGCAAAATCTGTTTCATTGGGAAGGGATGCTTCTTTTCCTCAGTTTGTTCATCATTATTGGCGTCTAACATCATATTATCTGAACCTGACTGCAAGCAGCTGGTTCCTGATATCATCTGTGAGGCATTTCTTCGATTTACATCATGCGGAGGACTTTCTGTTCCTAACTGACTTCCCTGTTGATGTAGCTCATGGGGGAAAGCGGAACATGAACCCTCATCCACTGCTTGGCTATTTGATGCATCCTCATATGAATCTGAATCTGAGCAAGAAGCAGACTCGATAAAAGACACACGGTTGAATGAGGTCATAACAAAGCAAGAGGGTCGCACATTATGAACAACAATTCCCTGTGAATGTGCCATATTGACAACCTCTACTATCTGCTTAAATATGTGCAAGCATTCAAGGGCAACAACTGCTCGTTCTGGGTTGTCCAACCATTGTCTCAAGCTAACATCATTGCATTCTTTAGCATGAACACTTGCTTCCCCATCCACACAACCTGTGGATAAACCAAGTTCTCTCCCATTTCTCCCCAGTATAAACCCAGAATCATTTGACGTATAACCTGATGACCTGATAGACCCGGCACGAATCAATATAGGGTTTCTATCAGATACCCCAGAAGATTTTAACCCCCTAGAACTATCAGATCTCTGCCAACCAGACTCAGATGAACCGTCCATTCTCAACCGCCTATAACAGCAAGAAGATCAGATCGCTCACAACCAACAAATGGAGCAAATCTCCAACTTCTACCAAATTCTGTTAATTCCACCACGGCCATCTCAAATCAGAAACTCATGGTAGCCCCCCAAACAACCAAAACAAGAGTAACTTAAAGTGCCCAATACTTCACTTCTCCTTAATAAAACAATTCCCTGTTGGCAAAAAGCATGTATAGACACGTAATTGAGTAGTCAGATTTAAGCATATAAACTTAAAATTCATTTCAAACACAATACCTCCAAAATTACATTAAACAATCAGTACAAGTGTAGTAAACAAGAAATACAAATTACCCATATGAAGCACCAAGGATAAACCATACCCATACACATAAAAATATAAACAATTATCCATAATTCTAAGCTTATAAAAACATAATCAGTTGCTGGGATAGATGGTAATGGTACCATTTAGCAACATAAGAGGGGTAGCTTCTGTTTTAGCTGCACCATCAAAAAGATCAAGAACTGTATGTCAGGACTCAGGAGCTATTATATCAAAAAAGTAGGCTATAGTTTCTCTGGAAGAACCTAAGCCTCATGAAGTTCCAACCTCTATTTTCTTCACAACGGTGGAGAGAGAAAGAAGTAAAAAATAAAAAAAAAGCCAGACAAAATCTCTATGGAAACACAGACCCTTTGTATTATAATATTTATGTATTTTGAATCTAAAATACTTTATTGCTTGTTTTGGAACCCCTAGGTCCCCAAGTTATCTACAACCCACTCGTTCCCGCTTTTATTCCAGGTGACATACGTGGCACAATTCCATCCTCTAAACTCTCTCTGAAAGCAAAGAGGCACAACTGTAAATTGGTCCAATTTGTGGACCTACTGAATTTTAAATAATATAATAAAGAAGATTATCTACAGGGAGAGCTTCGGTTCTCAACCAAAGGCAAAGGATCTTTAATGGATCATGATTAGCCCATTAATATTAAATTATTTAACATTAATCTAATCACCAATGAAACAACCTTTATTAATATAAAATGTTGAAATTTGTGATTAACAACAAAACTTTACACAAACGATGATGCTCTCACCTCAAAGTATGAAATATACAGTCAAATTAACGATTTTTGAACTTGTTGATCACTTAAAATTTCAATCAAATCTGGAGATCATATAACAGTTTACAAATATAACTAAAAGAAAATTCGGAAGTGATAGTTATTGATTACTGTATTGAAATTGAGGTAGATCAGAGGCGGATGATCTGCTCGGTGCTATCTGCTATTATGTCAGATTGAAACCCTACATTCAACACAATATGAAGGGAAAAGAAGATAATTATAGTGAGAGAAAGAGGAGGAGAGAGAATTAGCGGCAGAAACCGATGAAAAAGGAAAGAGAATGTGCGGCTGCGGCTGCGGCTGCAGTGA
Organism: Panax quinquefolius; assembly: GCA_020205615.1. Taxonomy (NCBI): domain Eukaryota; kingdom Viridiplantae; phylum Streptophyta; class Magnoliopsida; order Apiales; family Araliaceae; genus Panax; species Panax quinquefolius. The sequence goes on along the minus strand of CM035164.1, from coordinate 123,441,314 downwards.
CAAGACAAACCGAACAGAACTGGACGCATGTAGCAATAAGTCTTGGGGGACAGGTCCTGGACCGGAATATTGGACCGGTCAAATTTTATTTATTTATTATTTTTTTGTGACTCTCAAAAAATGTATGATATTTATTTTAATTGAAATTTTTATAGAATACAGTATTTTTATATATAATTTGGATAATATTTTGTACATATATCTAAATTACATCTAAAAATATTATATTCTATAAAATTTTAATTAAAATAAATACAATATATTTTTTGAGAGTCACAAGAAAAGAAAAAAATATTAACAGGTCTAATATTCAGCTCCATTGTACCTGTCCGTGTAGAACCTACTCCGCATGTAGTGTACAACAGTACAGGTAAACTCTCTATTATTCGCTCATAGGGGGGAAAAATTTAACTTCATATTTCTGAGAAATTACAATTATCACAAGAAAAAAATTAATATTGTTACAAAATTTAACTCAAATAAAATGTGGGATTTATTCAGTGAGAAATGTCTTACAAAAAATTGAATTTTATTTGTAAAAAATTTATTTTAAAACATAAAATGACCAAAAAAAATTAACATGTTACCATTTTATTATTAATTAATGAACTGTTATCATGTGACTACTATTACCTCTCTTGTCAGTATATTTAATAAACTCAAAAATTAATTAATACTTTTTTAATAATAAAATCGTAGTTTACGAATGTTTTAGAACAGAATAGGTATTATTAAAAATAACCATAGAAACAGTCTCATTTATTTAACATTGATTCAAGTTTATTTTTTAAATTTTAATTTTCAAATTGTGATGTGTTATTTTTTAAATAGTAATTTATATTTAGTATGCTTTCTATTTAAATTATAATATTAATAATTTTACATTAATTAAAATTTTATAAATTTCCATTAATTTTAAATCTTAAAATTGTGAAAATTACATTTTTTTAAAAATTTAAATGAAAGTCTTTTATAAAATGGAGCTCAGTTATTTTAGTACTGCTATCTATTTTAACTTCTTCACTCTTAGTCGTTCCACTTTGACTTTTGCTTCAACATATCTGTTAGGTTGCTAAAAGGAAAAAAGGAAAAAAGGAAAAAAGGAAAAAGAAAAAAAAAAAAACTATTAGAATACTATCAAAGAAGATTCCATTTATAACAATATATGATATTAGATGTGTCTCGTGTCTCGTGTCTCGTGCCTCCGTCACTATTTGAACGATAAAATTTATTCTAAACTTTGGACGGTTCAGATAATTTATTAAGATAAACGAGAAATTCAAAATGAGTTGTATTTTATTATATATATATATATATATATATATATATATATATATATACGGTCTGGATCTTAAGCTAACTCATTATCTAACATATCATACATACTCCCCTTTAGCGACGAATCAGGCGACGATTCGGTCCGTCGTTATATATAGAAACGTCGTTTTAGCTTTTAGCGACGCGTAACATATAACGACGGATTGAGAACATATAATGACGGATGAGATAAATAATCGTCGCCTCATCGTCATTAAATGGGGTATGTCAAAGTATGTTAGATAAGGGTAAAGCTTAAAATCGATTTGTGGCGCTTCCCGAAATTAGGTATACATCACCCATCTTGGGTCGTCGGATCGTAGTACGTAATTCAAATACAACTTACAAATACAACTCGTCGTGTATAATACGACAAAAACATAAAGCTGTGAGTTTGAATACAAATATTGTCTACTAGAGATTATACTGAACTCAAAAGGTCGCCATTACAATTATTATCACACTTATTTCACAATGATAGTGAGAACTACTAATCTTATCCTCTGGACCATCACTCCGTTCCCGACTCGTCCCAAATTTATATTCTCATTTCACAGAGAAAACGGTGAAAGAAAGGGTGAAATTCTCAACTAGCCCAATGAAATATTATGACTAAGATAATGCAAAATAAATTATCATTAGTCTCCAACAATGTTAAAGCGATAAAATATAATAGACATCAAGTTTAATCTAATGTGAACAACCAATCCATTAAAAGAGTCAAGTAGAAAATAAAATCTACTATCTTTTATGATTTAAAGGTTTTTTCATCATTTATTATCGTTGGGACTCGAACAATAAATAATCCATATCATCGAATCACCCTTACGCACTACTGTCGAGGATATTCTTTAGTATCGCGACCACAATTATTCATGCCTTCTACGGGCCAAAATATTTGTGTATATATTCATTAATAGTCATAATCATGCCAACAATCGTCCCATCATACGCTTCTACGGGCCAACGAGGACTTTTACCACATCATTTGTAACATTACGGTCATGATTACACCGAATAATCCCTCAGTCATAATCATACCAAATTCAATCTATGCCACTACGAATACGTATGACTTTCGAAAAAAAAAATATAAATATGAGGATGATGACAATGATATAAAAATTCAATAAAACAAGTTCAAGAATTAATTTATCCGGGAACTAATAATGTCCAAATTGTCAACATGATAATGCTTTGTAGAGTAAAATTCAAGAATGCTTAGAAGAATATTTCCATGAAAAGATCTTGGATGAAGCCTTGAAATATCGAGGATATTCCACTAATTTCATGGAGTATAGTAGTCAAAACTTTATCCAACCGAGTATAATAAAGAATGGAATAACAAAAGAAATCACCGTGCATGCGGTTGCTTGGCATGAACGAGTTATTCAAACGAATACTAAATAACGGAACCAGATTAAGCGAAATTACATGCAAGCGGGATGTTCCAAATGAGAATAATAAAGAATGGAATAACAATGAAATCACCTTGTATGCGATGCTTGGCATGAGGCGAGTTATTCAAATGAATACTAAATAAGGGCGGAATAAGGTCCCAAGGCAGAAACGCCTGAGACGGGATATTCCAACGAATAATAATAAAGATGGAACCCAGTCCCATAAAAACGCATTGCGAGCGAGGATATTCAGCCGAGAATAATAAAGACGGAATCAAGTCGTAAAAACGCATGAGCGTGGATATTCGATAGAATAATAAAGGCGGAATAATAGAAGAATGTCACAAAGTATAGGGTGATCATGGCGTATCGAGTTATTCAAATGAAATAATAAGAAATGGAATAACAACAGTTTTCTTCATGAATAAGAAAGAATAACACCCTTCTTCGTAAAAAAAAGCTGGATATAGGAAAGAAAAGGTAGCAGACTTCTCTTTTTTTTCTCTAAAATTTTTCTCTCAGAGTTTAGTGAATTAAATGAAAATAATGAAGGAATGAACTTTTATTTATAGAAAAATGGAATGCATAAGTAATTAACTTCGTGAATCGGTCCGGATTGATTTACTTTAATCGTGACGGTCCATATTTAAAGCAAAATCTTTTAAATAAAATATAATATATTATATATATATAATATCATAATAATACTCCTTAGTCCATTTTTTTTTTAACTTGCGTATATATATATATATATATATATATATATATTCATAATAATACACCTTCATCCACTCTTTTTTAACTTGCATATATATATATATATATATATATATAATACTCATAATAATACACCTTCCGTCCACTTTCCCCCCCCCCCCCCCCCCCACCCCACCCCCCCCCCCACCAACCTTCCATTAACAAAATAATATATATATATATATAATACTTATATATATATATATATATATACGAAAAATGAGATAATTTCTACCGACAATTTTAAAAATGAAAAGTGGGGGTCCAATAATAAGCAAAATTTACATCAAATTCTTCATAAAATTCCTCAATATTTTTAACAACATGTATCATTATTATTATAATTCACAATATTAATCGACCGTGTCGTTCCTGGAAGAGGGGCTTTCCATAAAGATTTCTTCTTATTGGCGCCTTGATTAGGTGACCAAACCTCTCTCTTGGCGAACTTCTGTGACATCGTTAATATTGCAAATTATAATATTAATAACTCTGTCATTTCAATTATTGATTTAATAATATATAAAATATCGACAATAATTGAATCAAATAACGTGAGATCTTGTCTGACAATTCTTCAGGCAGACAATAATTAAACAAAACCGGTGACTTCTCACGTAAGCATCGATAATCAATCCGGTGTCTTCTTATGCAACCACGCCAGACATTCGTCACTTTTTACTACTACCGGTAGTTCAACAAAGATATCAACGGTAAAACTTCCATGGATTATTTCAATAAAATATTTTGTCATTTTCTCAATTCGAATGATAATTACATTTGTGGGATCCACTAATGATTGTGCCATCGTCATTTAATATTTCTGTTTAAAACGAATATTCCCTGACCAATCGAATATTATATAACAACTTGCGTACTTTGCAAAATTTATAATTATTACCCACAACTATAACATTATATCATAATATTCAAAAATAATAATTATAGAAAATTCATTTTTATTCATAAAAGTTGGGGTCTTACACGGACCGTGTATATATATACTGATCCATAATTACTATTATCAAATTAAGGTTATCCTTACGACAAATTGTGAGCATTAAGATGACCAAAATATCACTCTACAATTCACTCATAATCCTTCCGTCCCATGATAAAAGTCCTTAATACTATTTTGGGTAGTCCCATGTTAAATGTTCACTTTCTTTTAATAACCAAACTTTTACATATTTTTTCTTATTATGTCTGTAGCATTAAATATCTCATACTTTTCTTATTCTAATTGTCTCCCCATATTTAATAAGATAAGAATGAAGAGAGAATATTTGACATATTATTATAAACAATTTTGTCATTTAATTCATTTCTTCTTAATATGCGTGAAAAGTCCGCTAAGACTTTTATCATGGGACGGAGGGAATATTAAGTTGGCATATGTAGTAGGTGTGACGCCCCAAAATCCGGGTCTCTTCTAACCCGACATATGATGCTCCACGGTGCTACAGTTCACATAAACATTCAATTGAAATGCCTCAAAAGAACGAATACGTCTTATATATATTCCAAAACAATACTACCATTCCCCAGGTTCTTTATAACCGTTACATTTGTTCTTGTCATAATATCAAATATTATCATTACAAACCTATACTATTACATAGGTAATCTACAAGTTCGCTTTAGCCTTCACTTTATCCTTGATGAATCCTTTGGTCCATTCGATTAAAGTTTGTATTCATATGGTTCACAAAGAGTGAGCATATAAGCTCGGCGAAGTACAACGATTTTATTTTAAAAGCATGCTTGAAATATAGGAATCGTATATCTTCAATAATTGGATGATAGTTACGAAGTACTATCAATAACTTAAAATAGCGTTTCTTTTCCTTCAAAACATTTTACTATAACAATATTCATTAATACATCAATTCTGGTTCAAGACGTGAACGTCTTATAGTTTCTTTGAAAAGGACAACTCGACACGAAGTCCATAAGTCCGGCATATCTTACGAGCACTTCTAGGTGATCGACTTATAGTACTCTATGTTGATCAACACTACATCCATTAAATGTGTATACGTTTAAGTTGTGAAAACCTCACGTGCCCATCGAATATTCGATGAAAATACATTTGTTTATTCATATTCAGGCTTACCTTGAATCCGTACCAAAAAGTTGGCGTAGGATAGCGTTAGCAATTCTATATTGAAAGACTTGTAAACGATTCAATCAATCTATCAAGATTAGTCTAAATAGAAGCTAAAAGCGGCATCGACTCTTTCTTCAAAACCGTACATGCATCTCATAATTTGAATCACTTTGAAAACCTGGCTAACACGAAGGTTAGACAAGCGTTTAAGAAAAACTTGCCTTCAACGTCTGCTACAGTATAATTACGTTTCCTTTGAGTCTTTACAGTCTCTACAATACATAATCACATAACATACCACATTAGGTCATGAATGAACATACGTAGTTCCTAAAGAATCTTACCCTTCTTCTCAATCTAATCCCGTATTAGATTTGTTATTTATTGGTTTCGACTTTCCGTCATTCTTTTTTTTATATTCTTACCAACTTCGTTCTTTTAACTGAAATTATTTCATTAATACAACTCGGTTCAAGTTAATTATCCTTCCTCACGGCTTACTAACGTCCTTACGTTATTTAATCGAAACTCGATCGTCATTGATTAAGTACGCTTATTGTACATCGTTCCTGATTACATTCAATTAACTTCCTTTAACTCTAAGTGTTCACACTTGAGTTTTAATTATGACTTAACAATGTTTTATTAAGTCCTTTACCGTTACTTAATCAATTTCCTTCATCTTCTACTTATAACCATTTTTTACATCTAGGTTTTTAAATTTGTATTTGTAGGCTGGCTATTACTTTAGTCTTGCGTATTGCTAACACCACCATAATACTCAAAATTCGGACTTCGGCATCATGGCGCGAAAGTCTCATGTTATATCTTGCGTGTTGTGGCGTGACTCTGCGGTGATGATGCCACTTTACTAGCTACTGACGTAGGCTAATTTGCCTTGTCTTTGTGGCCACAATTTCTACTTCTGTACCGAAAACTTGGACAGATTTTTCAAAAGCTGAGATTCCCAGACTCGTAACTTCTTCGTTATAAGTCCGAATTGGCTCGTTCAAGAGCCTACGGTTCACAAATTACATACTCTATGCGTTCATGTAAGAATTTTATCTATTCGACTTCGTTTGCTAAAAATTCACCTATTAGTCCATTTTTAACGAAAACGATAAACGTTCGTGAACGTTCAACGCTCGTTTCTTCGTTCTAAGTCGGAATCCGGCCATTTTCGAGTTCGCAACTCTATAATGCCAAATAAGACTTGTCTCCATTGAAAACCAACGTTTCCAAGCTCAATATCAAAATTCGACTTCCATTATGAGAATTTCACGAATTCAACGATTATCGTCCAATCGTGTGAACTCCGGCGAAACTTCGTTACTTGAGATTTTTAAATCGTTTCAAATGGATTCATTCCGACATACTAGCCTCTTGACATACATACTTCATTAACTTATATTCATAATAGGTTATTACCTATTCTTGATGATTTTGCAACTTATTAAAGTATAAAATACTTATATTTCTATTTCATGACTTATGTCTTATTTTTATATGACTTATTAATGAGTTAAGTCCTTTAATCATTATTCTTACATCTTATTAATCATACTAATTTTATTAATGTAAACATGTTACAAATTCTAACAAGTTCTTATACTTTCATTATAAGTTCATAACTTATTTACGAATGAATTTCTTATTCATGACTTATCCGACTTATTAAGACTTAAGCCCTTTGATTCATTATTCCAACCTCTTCTTAGCATGTTTGTTCTACCAATACCCCCTTCTCTAACAATAGAAGAGAAAGAGAAACATGGTTTAAAAACACTTACTCTTTGATGATCTCTTGTTAAGCCTTAATCTTCTTCTTGCTTCTTGAATATCTAACAAAGGAAGTCTAGCTTTTATAAGTGCTTATTCTCTCAAGCCACTAAGTTCCCAACTTATGAGTTGTTGGATGAAAAACTAACAAATGAAATCTAAGCTTGCTATTTATAGGCAAACTAAAGTTAGGGCATAAGGGTCATTAATCCATCCACCTCCTTACTATTCCAAGCTTAATAATCAAGTAAACTTAACTTATTCTTAACTTATTCTTTGCTTAATCCTTAAGTCTATTTGCTCATCACATAAAGGTACTTTGCATGTCCACCACACTTACTTAACTATTAAGCTACTTTGTAAGACCCCAAATTATTAATAAATGAAATTTATTTTCCTCTATTTATTATTTTGAAATAGTAAGGGTTGATTTGATTAATGTGGATAGTTATGGGTAAAATCATGCAAATATTTCGAATAAGCAGTGGTTATAAAATATTCATTATTATGCAGGGAATATTCGTTTGGTCGTGGAATATTAAATGCAATAGTATATGATCTTTTTATGGGCCCCATAACTAAAAGCGATTGGATGAAGAAAACGACAAATATAAGTTGTTTAAAAATAACGTAGTAGTTATTCTAATTATCTTTGTTGAAATACCCGGTGGTTAAAACACACTAATACGCGTTGTTGAGCGGTGGCGCACCAGTATTGCACCAATTATTGATTCTTACGTGAAAGCGCACTACTCAATAATTATTACGATAATTCTTGTTCGATATTTTATTTTATTGATTCAATAATTCTTTGCATTGATATTTTATATTCTTTGTTGTTTCAATAAATTGTCATTACACGGTATTTTCCATTATCTGAGACAATAATTCATATTATCCAATAATATTATTGGATAACATTATTGGCAATGTCTAGAAAGTTACGTCTAAGGAGAGGTTTGGTCACCTAATTGCATGGGTAAGGAGAGATCCTTATTGGAAGCCCCCTCTTTCCTAGGAGCGGCTGGTTGCGATCTTGTGATTCAGTAATATTATTTGTGAATAATTAATTATTAATTTATATGATGAGAAAAATATTGATTTTATGTGGATATAGATGGAGAAAATTTTAATGTGACAATTATTGAAAATTAATATTTTATCTTTTTTACGATAAAATAATTCATTTAAATATATTATTTTAATAATATATTAATGGTGATATTTTATAATGAATGTGTGATATGTGAGTATATGAGGAGGAAGAGTATTTTTGTGGCATTAAATGATTAACACATGTTTTGTGTGTCGGTGAACCCCATTTCTTGATTGAAATTTGATTATAACTTTGTAAAATCGCTTGGTTGTGGATTTGATCAATTTACATTTGGAATTTGGAAAACTTTCTTACGCAAAGTTGTAGAGAATTGAATTTCCTATAAAAATACGCGAGATTCGAATTTTTCTGATAAAAGGGCTATTTATTATGAATTATTGAAGTTCAAGCTCAAAATAATTGATTTTGGAAGTTTAAAATATTTAAAATAGGAAAACGTTTTTGGAATGTTTAGGTGGCCTCATTTAACATGTGTAGGAGCTGAATTCAGTTGGCAAGTGTGCATATGAGGTTTTGGAAAATATATATTAATATTATATTAAATTTTCTACTTTGGTCTTCTAAGCGTTTTCCTATAAATAGGGTCTTGGGTTAGAATTGAAAATCACACCGAAACTGAAGTTTTCTCTCTATATTATCGAACGTATTCTTGTGAGTATTTTGAGTATACTTTGAGTATTGCTATACTGATGCAAGTTCAAGTCATAGCTTTATATCATGTGTTTATTTAACTAAGATTGTCTTTCGAGGTAAGGGATGTTATTTTATTCGAAAATGATATTATTTCTTCAATATCATTATGAAGAAATATTTGTTGGAAATTTTATCAAATTTGGAACTTTTTCATGTCGGGGTTACTATTCACGAGTTCTTATTCACGAGTCTTATTCACGAAGCGTGAAGATTTTTTTTTGAAATTTCTATCTTTTGGTGTCGAGATTCTTATTCACGTATCTGCACTTTATTCACGAATCTGCATTATTCACCTCAAAAATAAAATTTCTTCTTTTGTCCAAAATATCTATTATGGATACTAGCTTTGATTATATCAATGTTTTGATCATTCTTGAATTTTACTCCACTACGATTACTTATGAAGTATTTTTGAACTTGGATTGTTTAAAATACTGAATCCTTAATATTGTTCTTTTGTTTCATTTGGATTCGTTTTCTTTGAAATATTTTTCATCATCCTCGATCCTAAATGATGATATTCTTGAATATCTTTGGCACAGTAGTGCAAAGATGAATGATTTCTTGATGAATATCTTTGGCCGTAAGTGGTCTGAGATGAGCAGTGTTGAGATGAACATGACCTCTTCGATTAATATCTTTGGCCGTGAGTGCAAAGATGAGCAGTGTTTAGAACGAACATGACCAACCGATGAATATATTTGGCATGTAGTGCAAAGATGAATATTTGATTCCGGATATATATTAATTGATGTTACGGGGATAAAATATCGACGATGAACTTTTAAATTCATATATAGAAGATAGTAGTTTGCATTCTCTACTTAACTCTTCTAATGAATTGTTGTTTCATTGCGATTGTTGATTTAAAAGCTGGTTGTCTATTGTATTCTATTAGATTTTTCCTGTTGAAGACTAACGATAATTTGTTGTATATTATCTTAGTCATAATATTCTTCTTGGGCTAGTTGAGCTCACCATTTTCCTTTTTGTTCCATTTTTCTTCTCGGGAGGTGAGAATGTAGCAAAGTCTTAGTCGAGGGGTATGGAATGAAGGTTAGAGAGAGTTGTTTAGTAGTCCTCACCATTTTGTAAAATAATGTATCAATAATTATGATGGGAATTTATTTGCGTGTGGATATTATGCAGATGGCAATATCTCGTATTTAAACTCACAGTTTATATGTTGTAATAATAAAGTTGTAGTTATTTCTGTACCATGTATTTGGCGACTCAGAATGGGTTGGATGGAATGAACCTATTTTGGGGGCGTCACATACTTGCTTATTACTTAACTTATCTCTCGCTTAGCACTTAAGATTACTTGCTCCTTACTTCCTTTACTTGGTCATCACATTTATGCACTTTACTTGCTCACCACAACACTTAATCATTAAGTTACTTGTTTACCACTTTGGATCACCCATGGTTTAAACCATGGGTTAATACTTACCCATTGGATCATAGCTTGGGCTTTAGCTTAATTAAATTAGCTTAATCATTGGGGCTTACACATTAAATTACTTTGGGCTTGTAATTAAACAAACATTGGGCTTGCATTAATTCTATTGGACTTAACCATTTCCATACTTGGGCTAACATAATACTTAACAAATCCTACAAGTTCATTTCTTTTGGCTTAAAGCCTTATAACGTATAATCTACGTATAATTCTCGTATTCTAACTCGTATACTTATTCAATACATACAACATACCATCATTCATACGTACTCGTATAATACCTCGTATTCATTACTTCGTATAATACTTACGTAGTATACGATCATCGCTTAATTCCTTAATCGCATTACATTTCCTTCTCGTAAATCATTTTCCTTAAACATTAGGTTTTAAGTCCACAGGAGAAATATTACGTTTTCCATAACTGAAATATTATTGGATATTCCATCTCACATCGATATTCTATCGTTACGTATTTCTCGGAAGTTCAAAAATAATTCCGAAAGCGTAAATCGTGAATAGTGTTTTTGGAAAATTTCTTGGAAAGCTTTTATTTTCGTCTTGAAAATTCAAACACTTTAATTCTACCACGTAGCCAAAATCCTACGATGTTCTGACATGTATAGGTCATATAAAAACCTTCAATTAGCTTGCTCCATAAATAATAAATTAAATTCATTTAATCATTATAATTAAATAAAATTTTAATTCTTCTAAAAATTCAATTTTTCTCGGGCGTTACAGTAGGGGTGCTCATCGGTAAAAAACTGAACCGGTACCCAAAATACCAAACCGATACCGATCCGAAATTATCGAAAAAATAAGAACCGAAACTAGTACCGAATTACCGGTTCAGTACAAAATCGGTACCAATTTTTTCGGTTCGATTTTCGATTATACCGCATGGTAATATATATAATTATTAAATAATAACTTTTATATATTAATACTTTTTTAAAAAACTAAGAAATCATTAACTATTAATAATAATTAATATATAAAATAAAACTACAAAACATTATTAATATATATAAAAAATTAATAAAAACTACTATTATATAGAAATTATTAATATATAAAAAAAATTATTTAATATATAAAATTACAAAACATTAACTATTAATTATTAAATTATTAAATTTTGGTTTTTACCGAATTCAAAAAAATCATTACCACTACTGGTACCGAAAAGTGCTAAAATACCGAAAAACCGATACGGATAAAAAATCGAAAAAAATGAAATTTTCGAGCAACCTTAATCTGTAGTATTAAATTGACGCCGATGACCCATATCCATTCTCCTCCCGACATCCATAAAAAAAAAAATCAACTTCTCATCTTCTTCATTCCACCAACCACCTCTGTTTTACGGCCCAAGAAATTACTCAAACCCATAATTGAATCTTATTCTTCAAAGCGTAAACTCTGTAAACAAGCATGCTTTTCCTGTTTACACGATTCTCCGGACGTAAGGAAATCGCCCTTTCCGGGAATAAAAGCCCGTGTAAGAGTCCCTCCGGTGCTGTTTTTCTTCACATCCCAGCTAAAATCGCCGCTATGCTTCTCGAAGCTCCAATGGAGATTCAGAAACAATCATCCAAACCCAAAAAAACCCATGTGAAAAATATCGGACTTGGGTTATTTGGTTCCATCCTAAAGAGACTAAAGATCCATCTCATCTAATCTAATCAACTTTTAGGATTTGTTGCTACCTATTGTGTACTTCCCTTTCTTATATTTTTTTTTTCTATTAAATTATAAATCTGACCCTCCTATTTGTCATATTTTTCTTAAATTGTTCCTTAAATTATTATTTTTTTTTGCATAATTGTTCTACATAGATGCGTTAGTCATGTAAATGTGTTCCTCCAATGTTCTCTAAACTTATTTTTAACACAGCTGTTTCTCATAGATGCGTTAATCATGCAAATGTGTTCCTTCAATTTTTTTTCACCTATTAAAATTCGACTTTCTCTCTCTCCTCTCTCCTCATTTTTTATTTGTTATTTTTAAAATTTATGTAAAAAGTATATTATTATTCTTTTTATTTATTTTTATATTATCATTTTGAATTCAATATGAAATATCTCTAAATTCAAAATTAGTATAAATTAATTAATTTTAGACAATATAATTTTCCAAATTATAAACCTTACTTATTTTTATTTTATCTAGATGATACTAATAAGCGTATGATTTATTTTAAAATTGAATATATCTAAAATTAATTTAATCAAATCAAACTTAATCCTATATTTTGAAAAAAATATAAATTTAAAAATATTTTCATCATAATACATTATTATTAAAAGTTGAACTACGGTATTTTTAAAGACAAACAATTTTTTTAAAAAATATTGAGTTCAAATTTTATTAATTTATAGTCATATGATGAAAATTTTGAAAATATTTTCAAATTTATATTTTTTTGTTCAAAATATAGGATCAAGTTTAATTTGTTCAAATCAATTTGAAATATATTCAACTTTAAAATAAATCATATAGTTATTATTACCATTTAGATAAAATAAAAAATAGTAAAGTTTGTAAATTTAGTAATTATATTGTTTAAAATTAATTAATTTATACTAATTTTGAATTTAGAGTTATTTTATATTGAATTCAAAAATGTCGATATAAAAATAAACAAATAAAAATAAGAAGAATATACTTTTACACAAATTTTAAAAATAAAAATAAAAAATATGAGGAGAGGAGAGAGAAATTTAATTTTTATAGGTGAAAAAATTATATTAGATTATGAAATGATTCCCTACTCTTCCTTCTCTCCTTCTTCCTACTCTTCCTTCTCCTACACTTCTTCCCCCATTGATGAATTCGTTTTCTTTCTCCTTTATATAAAGGAAAGTTCTGCTGAATGAAAAGAAGAAGAAAATCCTCCGAAGTTTTGTTTTTCATCTTTCTCTCTTGCTGACGCCCCAAAATAGGTATACACAACACCCATTCTCGAGTCGCCAAATACATGGTACAAGAAGCAAACTACAACTTCAATAATACAAATGTCGTGTGAAATACGATATAATATATTTAAATATAATATTGTCTTCTAGACAATATCCACACGCAAATAAATCCCCATCATAATTATTGATACATTATTTTACAAAAATGGTGAGGACTACTAAACAACTCTCTCTAAACCTTCATTCCATACCCCGACTAAGACTTTCGCTACATTCTCGCCTCCCGAGAAGAAAAAATGGAACAACAAGGAAAAGGGTGAGCTCAACTAGCCCAAGAAGAATATTATGACTAAGATAATATACAACAAATTATCGTTAGTCTCCAACAGGAAAAATCGATAGAATACAATGACAACAAGTTTCGATCAATATTCGCAATGAAATAATAATTCATGTAAGAGTTACGTAGAGAATGAAATCTACTATAATCTATGAATTTAACGGTTCATCATCAATATTTTATCCTCGTAACATCAATCAATATTCATCTCAAATCAAATATTCATCTTTGCACTACAGCCAAAGATATTCATCATCATTCCATCATGTTCATCTCAACACTGCTCATCTTTCTTTGCACTAAAGGCCAAAGATATTCATCACCCATTCATGTTCATTTAAACACTGCTCATCTTTTGACTACAGCCAAAGATATTCTTCTTCAGAAATCATTCATCTTGCACTATTCACAGCCAAAGATATTCAATAATATCATCATTTAAGACCGAGGATGATGAAAATATTTTTAAAGAACGAATCCAAAGGAAACAAAATGACAAGGATTAAGGATTAAGGATTCAGATTTTGTTTTATCCATGTCCAACAATACCTCAAAAATAATCATAGTGGTGTAAAATTCAAGAATGATCAAAACATGGATACAATCAAAGCTAGTATCCGTAATAGATATTTTGACTTAAAAGAAGAAATTTTATTTTTCGATGAATAGTGCCAGATATCGTGAATAAGGTCAGAGATACGTGAATAAAGGCCCGATACGTGAATAAGAATCTCCACACCAAAAGATAGAAATTCCACAAAAAAACATTTTCACGCTTTTCATTTAATAGTACTCGTGAATAAGAACTCGTGAATAGTAACTCATGAATAGAACTCGTGAATAAGAACTCATAATAGTAACCCCACATGAAAAAGTTCCAAATTTGATAAAAACTTCAGATCAATATTTCAAAGATAATGATATCAAGAAATAATATCATTACGAAAAAAATAATATCCCTTACCTCAAAGAATCAAGATTTCTAAGGAAAGGCTCAAGTGATGTTTAATGAAACTTGTTCGAATAAAGAACTCTCAAAGTATCTAAATACTCACAAAATACGCCAATAATATATAGAGAGAGAAAGAGAGAAAACTTTGTTTCGTGTGTGATTTTCAATTCTAACTTAGCCTTTCTATTTATAGAGAAATGTTAAGCCTTCGCCAAGGCATTTAACTCTCAACCCGATGGCTTTACCGCTACTATTCCCACCCACCACATTTGAAAATAAATTCAGCACATTTCTCACCAACCAAAAGTGGGGCCCACCAATTCTAGAATTTTCCACCAAAATCATTTATAACCTAATTTCTCGAATCACCACCTCTTAAAATTCATAATAAATTATACGCTCATTTTAATTCGCTCAAAATTTGTGGACATATACTCAACTTATATATGTATAACATATCCAAAAATTACAACGATCCAACTATTTGATTAAATATTATAACTCACACAATAAAGTCGTAATAACACCGATTTGATTTTTTTTAATACCTCCAATCCGACAAAATACAAATAAAACATCTCAAAGATTAATTCCTTCATTAATAACCACATAAATAAATCCATCATTTATATTCATATAAAATAAATATTTCTTATCATATGAATCAATAATTAATTATTCACAAATAATATTACGTAATCACATTTATGACAACCAGTGTGCTCCTCAGAAAGAGGGGCTTCCAATAAGGATCTCTCCTCATCGCCGCGCAATTAGGTGACCAAACCTCTCCTTAGATGTAACTTTCTAGACATTGCCAATAATGTTATCTAATAATATTATTCAAATAATATGAATTATTGATCCGATAATGGAAATATCATCAAAAGACAATTATCAAACAATAATAATATAAAATATCAACGCAAAGAATTATCAATCAATAAAATAAAATATCGAATAAGAATTACCGTGAAAATTATCGAGTAAAGGCCTTCTTACGTAAGGATCAATAATTCAACAATAATGCGCAATAATACCGTGCTATCGCGCAACCACGCCAGACATCAGATTTTAACCACCGGGGTATTCCAACAGCCTTAATCTGTGAATAACTACGCCTGCTATTTATAACCACCCAAACTTTCCTCATCGCTTTCCTCATCCAATCGCTTCACATGGGCTCATATTATGGTCATTCCCTACTGCATTTAATATTCCACTACGAATAATATTCTCCCACAAAGATTTATATTCCACGACCAAACTAATATTCCCCGACAAAAATGAATATTTTATAACCACTTCGCTTATTTTGAAATATTTGCGTATTTAACCCTTAACTATCCACATTAATCAAATCAACCCTTACTATTTCAAAATAATAAATAAAGGAAATTCCTTTTATTTAAAAAATTTCTGGTCTTACAACCTCCCTCCTTATGAAATTTCGTCCTCGAAATCGACGACGTACTGTGTGTTTCAAAAGGTGAGGATACCTCGCTTTCATTTCCGCTTCCAATTCCCGTGTCATTTCTCTATAAAGATGATTCCTCCACAAAACTTTAACTTGTGGTATGACCTTTCATGCTGTAGGGACATGCTCCTTCCTATCCAAAATCTTGACAGTACCTCCTCACACGTTAAGTCTTCAAATTATCTCGTCCTGGCTTCTAACTCTATAACGTGGTTCGGTCTTTCACATATTTACGAAGCATGAGATATGTGAAACACATTATGAACACGAGACATACTTTGAGGTAACGCAAGTCTATAGGCTACATTTCCTACTCCGGTCAAGAATTTGAAATGGACCAATAAATCGTGGATTGAGCTTTCCTCTCCCCAAATCTTGTAACTCCTTCCACGGAGCAACTCGCAATAATACACGATCCCCACACTAAATTCCACGCCCTTTCGATGAAGATCCGCATAACTCTTTTGTCGATCTTGTGCCGCTTTGTATACGCTGTCAATCATTTGGATCTTTTCTTAGTCATACGTATTTAACCTCTAGTCCCAACAATGTTGCTTCACCCACCTCATCCCAACATATCGAGAACTACATTTTCGGCCCATATAATGCTTCAATGGAGCCACACCTATATTTGTTTCGATAACTATCGCTTGTTGTAGGAGAATTCCACCAATGGTAAATACTTATCCCAACTTCCTTTTGAAGTCTAGGACACGTAGTCTTAATATATCTTCAAGAGTTTGAATAGTCCTCTCGATTGTCTTCATCCGCTTTGGGGATGGTATGCCAACTAAATCGCAAATTGCGCTCCATAGCTTTTTGCAAGCTAACCCAAAATCTTGAAGTGAATCTTGGGTCACGATCCAAAACTATGGATACAGCATGCCATGCAACCTCACAATCTCATTTACGCATATACTAAAAGACGCTCAAGGAATAAGTCTCCGATTTCGCAAGAAATGAGCAGATTTGGTTAATCTATCAACAATAACCCAAATAAAGATTGATGCCTTGAGAAACCGTAGGAAGACCCGTAATGAAATCCATGGTAATGTGTTCCCACTTCCATTCCGGAATCTCAAGTGGTTGCAACGGACCCTTAGGTACTAGATGTCCGCCTTTACACGCTAAGTGTTAAACACATCGAGATAAACTTTGCAATCTCTCTCTTCATATTGTTCCACCAAAATGTGTATGTCAAGATCACGATACATTTTAGTACTTCCGTGATGGATTGCAAATGGTGTATCAGTGTGCCTCCATCATAATCTTGTACTTCAAATCGTAGTCGTTAGAAACACAAGTCTCAGAGTGGACTCAAGTATTCCTTCTTCATCAATTCTCGCCTCCTAATAGCTCCTTCTTGTACTTTCTTCTTCATACGATCATCATCATGCCTGCTCGCTTGAGCCCTTAACTTTTTCTATTAAAGTTGGCTTTAACTTGACATCAGTCGATTATACTCAGATATCATCACGGATGGTATTGAATAGAGTTTTCATCTCCATCTCTTATTATTTGTAAATTATTTCTCCCCGTATATTAGTCCATATGACAATATCGCATGCACTTTTAGATATATTCTCTTCACTCAACACGCCACCACTACCACGCTCGCTTTTCCAGAGATAACAAATCCATCGGCATGGTATTGTAACACGTGTCAAATGAGTCTCCTTTTGAGTTCTTCAAGCTCTTCCCACATTCCTCGCTTCCATTCGAATTTTGTATCTCTACGAAGTCACCATTTGAGATAATGGAATAGCGATTCGAGAATATCCTTCAACGAATCTCCGATAATAACCAACTAAGCCTAAAAAGCTACGATTTCGATTATCGACTTAGGTTGCTCTCAACCGCGACTCATATCCCAATCTTGGATAAAGACGTCACAATGACACCTATCGCTTTACTATCGCATCTAATACGACGCCCCCTATAGAGAGTCCGCTTAGTAAATTCCACAAAGGAAGTCACCAGATAAAGGCTCAGTACCAAATTTATAGTTGAATTTTTAACTCCCAAGTTCAATAGAGCCATTCGATATGAGATTTTAGAAATGAGTTTTGTACCGGGTTCAAAGTCGATACAAAATTTAATATCGTGCTTTGGGAGTAAGCCAAGAAATTCTTCAGAAATACGTCAGAAAAATCAATAACAACAGAATATTATTCAAATCGACGTGTCTTTATTCAAATCCATAACACGGACTAAGAAAACTTGACATCCGTAATAAACGAATGACTTCATGGCTTGATATGAAAATGTTTGACTACAATGGTTTGATTGTTTGAATTCAATAACAAAGTTGCTTAGGAATATGAAAACTAACAACCTTACAAAAGCAATCAATTTGGTATGATGAGTAGTTAACCTTAAAATCACATCAAAAGCAAATATCTCTATAGTAAATAAGGTTAACAGTAATGTGATAGTGCCAACCTCGAATCAAACAAGATTTTAAACAACTGATGTAATGAAAGTTTCTCCTAATGGAGTTCTCCATAAATAGGTCAAAGTTTAATTTCTCCGTAGTCAAGTTCAAACGCTGAGCGCAAAGTAAGAGAGATAAAAGAATGGGTAGAACCAATATCTAGTAAGGTATATACTTCGCAAGAATTTATAATTAACTAACCCGTGCTAACTTCGTCGTTCCTCGATTTTGACCGGTCACGACAAACGCTTCTTCCAAGAACCGCTGACTTTGACTTTTCTCGACATCCTTTTGAGTCACCATTCACGCCGGATCGGGTTTCGATATCGCATAACTCGAGCGATATATGTCCTTCTTTTCCACAATTATAGCATACCTTGAAGGCTTTGAACAGCTTGACCTTATATGTCCCTCCTCTCCACATCTCAGTAGCATCTAACCAAGCATCGCTTCTTCCCTAGAATTTGTTGATGGTGCCGATGTCATTCTTTAACGCCTTCCCGCCATCGTTAAATCTTCTTTAGATTGACATCTCTTTCCATAATATCAACGCTATCGCGCGCCTTTTACTATGATCACTCATTCTCACTGCTCAATTATTTCTTCTTTCAAATTTCAGATTCCACTTTTTATCATCTTATACTCGCCAAAGAGTGCTTCTGCTCAAGCATCACGATCGGGTAACACAAGCTTGAATCGTTGATCCTTTTTGCTCTTCCACGATCATCGCTCGCAATTCTTCAAATTTCGCTTCTAACTCATGAATACGATTTTGCAATTCTACATTTTGATCATAAAATACCTCTAATAAACTCTCTTCGTAACCTCTTCTTCCTCTTCTTCTCACTCTCACCGTTACCTCTCACGATTATCTCTGTGCAACTATCAATTCTTCACTCACCACATGGATATCTCTAATTCTTCTTCACCGACATCACATTATCCCGGTTGGCGATTAGAGGTGTCTCCACGATCTCATTCACTCCATTGTTAACGCTCTCAAACCATTCTTAAAAACTATCATAAAACAAGGTTAATTAAATAAATTAACAAATCACATAATAATCCCTATATTACGACCAACCAACAAATAAGCTTAGGTAGGACACACTAGCAAGGATTTACTCGCTCTCTCCCTCCTAGTTCTATTCCCCGATCTCCGCCAGAGATCATATCCCTAAGCTCGATATTAACCGCGACGCCCCAAAATAGGTATATCACACACCCATTCCGAGTCGCCAAATACATGGTACGTAAAACAACTACAACTTTATTACATGGTACAATAAGAAACTACAACGTGAGTTTAAATACAATATAATATAATATTATCTTCTGACAATATCCACACTGCAAATAAATCCCCATCATAATTATTGATACATTATTTTACAAAAATGGTGAGGACTACTAAACAACTCTCTGTAACCTTCATTCCATACCCCGACTAAGACTTCGCTACATTCTCGCCTCCCCGAGAAGAAAAAAATGGAACAACAAGGAAAAGGGTGAGCTCAACTAGCCCAAGAAAGAATATTATGACTAAGATAATATACAACAAATTATCGTTAGTCTCCAACAGGAAAAACTGATAGAATACAATAGACAACAAGTTTCGATCAATATTCGCAGTGAAATAATAATTCATGTAAGAGTTACGTAGAGAATGAAATCTACTATAATCTATGAATTTAATAATCCATCATCAATATTTTATCCTCGTAACATCAATCAATATTCATCTCAAATCAAATATTCATCTTTGCACTACAGCCAAAGATATTCATCAATCGATCATGTTCATCTCAACACTGCTCATCTCAACACTGCTCATCTTTCAGCTAAAGGCCAAAGATATTCATCACTCGGTCGCCAAAGATATTCATTTAAACACTGCTCATCTTTGCACTACAAAGCCAAAGATATTCTTCAGAAATCATTCATCTTTGCACTACGTGCCAAAGATATTCAATAATATCATCATTTAAGACCGAGGATGATGAAAATATTTTTAAAGAACGAATCCAAAGGAAACAAAATGACAAGGATTAAGGATTAAGGATTCGTATTTTGTTTTTATCCATGCCCAACAATACCTCAAAAATAATCATAGTGGTGTAAAATTCAAGAATAATCAAAACATGGATACAATCAAAGCTAGTATCCGTAATAGATATTTTGGACGAAAAGAAGAAATTTTATTTTTCGATGAATAGTGCCGATATTCGTGAATAAGGTCAGATACGTGAATAAGGTCAGATATCGTGAATAGTAACTCCGACACCAAAAGATAGAAATTCACAAAAAACATCTTCACGCTTCACAAATAAACACATTTCAATAAGAATCATTGAATAGTACTCATGAATAGTAACTCGTGAATAAGAACTCATGAATAGTAACCCCACATGAAAAAGTTCCAAATTTGATAAAAACTTCAGATCAACATTTCAAAGATAATGATATCAAGAAATAATATCATTACTTAAAAAAATAATATCCCTTACCTCAAAGAATCAAGATTTCTAAGGAAAGGCTCAAGTGATGCCGAATGAAACTTGTTACGAACAAAGAACTCTCAAAGTATCTAAATACTCACAAAATACGCCAATAATATAGAGAGAGAAGAGAGAAAACTTTGTTTCGTGTGATTTTCAATTCTAACTTAGCCCCTATTTATAGAAAATGTTAAGACTACCAAGCATTTAACTCGCAACCCCGATGGCTTTACTACCTCGCTACTATTCCCACCCACCACATTTGAAAATTCAATTGAGCACATTTCTTCACCAACCAAAAGTGGGGCCCACCAATTCTAGAATTTTCCACCAAAATCATTTATAACCTAATTTCCTAATCACCACCTCTTAAAATTCATAATAAATTATACGCTCATCTTTAATCTGCTCAAAATTTGTGGACATATACTCAACTTATATATGTATAATATATCCAAAAATTACAACGATCCAACGATTTGATTAAATATTATAACTCACACAATAAAGTCTCAATAACACCGATTTGATTTTTTAATACCTCCAATCCGACAAAATACAAATAAAACATCTCAAAGATTAATTCCTTCATTAATAACCACATAAATAAATCCATCATTTATATTCATATAAAATAAATATTTCCTTATCATATGAATCAATAATTAATTATTCACAAATAATATTACGTAATCACATTTATGACAACCAGTCGCTCCTCAGAAAGAGGGGCTTTCCAATAAGGATCTCTCCTCATCGGCGCAAATTAGGTGACCAAACCTCTCCTTAGATGTAACTTTCTAGACATTGCGCAATAATGTTATCTAATAATATTATTCAAATAATATGAATTATCGATCCGATAATGGGAAATATTATTGATTATCAACAATAATAATATAAAATATCAACGCAATAATTATCAATCAATAAAATAAAATATCGAATAAGAATTCACCGTGAAAATTATCGAGTAGTGCCTTCTCACGTAAGGATCAATAATTCAACAATATCGCAATACCGTGCTAATACATCACGCAACAACACGCCAGACATCAGTATTTTAACCACCGGTATTCCAACAATTTAATCTTGAATAACCACGCCGTTATTTATAACCACCCAAACTTTGTCGCTTTCCTCATCCAATCGCTTTTCACATGGGCCTCACATGGTCGCTACTTGTCCATCGCATTTAATATTCCCTGACAAAGATTTAATATTCCACGACCAAACGAATATTCCCACAAAAATGAATATTTTATAACCACTTACTTATTTTGAAATATTTGTGTATTTAACCCTTAACTATCCACATTAATCAAATCAACCCTTACTATTTCAAAATAATAAATAAAGGAAATTCTTTTTATTTAAAAAATTTTCTTACATTAGAGAAACTTATTCTAATGTTTTATAACTAAATTATGTCTTTTGTTAAGAGGTATACCACCAATAATATAATTTTATTCTTATAATTGCATTTAAATACATAAGATTATTTACAATGGTACCATCCTTCCTCTCTTCTTAATCTTACAAGACTAAGTGGGAACCTTTTTACCATTTATTATTCGCATTTAATATTCTCTAAATTTATGCAAGAATTATAATATCCTTTATACACTTTGCTAAAGTTTTATAACACGTTATCAATTTCAACACGACTGGTTCCATTATTATTATTATACTACATTTAATATTCTCCAATAAATATCTTATTCTTATAATTGCATTAAAATTTCCGTTATTTAAATTTCTATCCTCACGATCTTACAAGTTCCCTTTTTATTATTACGCATTTAATATTATCATTGGAATATCTTTGTATTCATTTCTTATTAAATTGTTGATTTCATCGACCGTTCCATTATTTATTATTCCGTTTATTATTATTTTATTATAACTTATCTTAATATCCTGCCTATCGCTATACATGGTGAAATTCTTCAGTTATTCCATTATTTATTATTCTGTTGGATTAATCTATCTATGCGAACTACCGCATGCCGGGTGAAGATCCATTTGCATTATGCTAATAACATAAATATAAGAATATTTATATTTACATTTTATCACCACTGAGGTCGTGACGTAGTTTATTTTTCATATTTCATACATGCAATTATTTATTATTTTAATAAATAATAATTGTGTTTTTAACCTGCAATAGATGGCAAACTTGGCAAAAATAGATTTTTCTATTTTGAAAATATCCTGAGACAACTATTTGGCTTGGGCACTTGATGCAGAATCGCACCTTAGTGCAAATGAGTTAGAAAAGACCATCAATCAGAAATACAACTACTTGACACAAAATGCAAAAGCCATAATTTTTTTCGTCACCATATTGATGAAGGATTAAAGATCGTAGTATTTAATAAATAAAGATCCTTTGTCTTTATGGACACAATCAAGGAAAGATTTGACCACCAAAATTAGTTGTTCTACCTAATGCCAATTTTGAGTGGCTTAATTTAAGGCTACAAGATTACAAATCAATTACAGAATATAGTTCCAATGTTTATAGAATAACATCTACTTTTGCTTTGTGCGGAGATCCAGTTTCTGACTCCCAAATGTTAGAGAAAACACTCTCAACTTTTCATCCCACCAACATGATTCTGTCATGCAACAATATGTATGCAGAGTAAGTTCACAAAATTCAAATGACTTATTGTCTCATCCTCCTAGTTGCGAAAAAGAATAATGAATTGTTATTGAAAAACCATCAAGTCTGCGCCAACCAAAAGCTACCCTATTGCCGATATTAACAAAGACGTCATTTCAAAGAGAATAAACGTGACAATAGATGGTCATATAATAAGAAACCTTGGGGACGAAAGAATAAACGAGGCCATCATAACATCAAATTCCGTAATCCGCGACAATTCAGGGCCACCGTAAGTGGCAAGTGTCCGGGCTCTGTAAAATAAAGAAAATGCAACACGTAAAAAGAACAAACCGGATGTTTGTTTTAGGTGTGGGATGAATGGGCATTGGTCGTGATACATTGCCGTGCAGACGCCGAGGCATCCGCTAATTTATTCCGTGAGTCTCAAAAGAACAAAGTAATGGAGGCGTAAACAAACTTTATTAATCATCAATTGAATATTGTTGATGATTCACCAATAACCAATAATGAGGAAAAGGTTGATTGATATTATCGAACCTTCCGAGTATTTTTGGGATATCGTTTAATTTCTTGTTTTAATTAAACACCTTGCATGTATAATATTATTAGTTTTCATTCTATATGTGGTATGTGTTTCTCATGAATAAAATTATATTTGAAATGTAACTTTTCTTATTTATGTTTTTATATGTGTCGACCATTTTTTTAATAGATATGGAGGATATATGTTTAAGCAGACAAAGGCAACAACTCATACAATCCTTCAAATGAGAAATATTTTCACAACTAATCAAAGATAAGGGAAATGTAGAACTATCTCTCGCACATCAAATTTAATCGAGGGATTTGGAAGAAGCTAGTTTCATGCTACCAAATGAGACACACAAGTTTTTATCAAAAATGCTCTATATATTCTAGTAAATCAAGAAGAAATTTGCTTAGTTTTAAAGATATTCGACTAAATGGTTTTCACATTGAAACAACCAATGAGAATGATAATGAATATCTTCTCATTACTTCTACTATTTCGAAAAAGAATATCTTAGAAAAACTTCATTCAATTTCTTCTGGATTATATACTATGAAAATTAGAGTAATTGAGTCTCATAATAATGTTATGATTCCAAAATTATAGATCCCAAATCTTTTATGCTTTGGCATGAAAGACTCGATCATCCAGTACTTCTATGATGCGTCAGATTATTGAAAATTCTACTGGTCATCCTCTCAAAGATAAAAGGGTTTTTCTAGTAGTGAATTTCCTCAGGTCAAGCGTGTTCTCGAGGAAAATTAATTGTTCGACCATCACCAGTAAAAGTTTATAAAGAAACCCCAAAATTCCTAGAGAGAATTCAAGGAGACATTTGTGGACCTATTCAACCATTGTCTGGCCCATTTCGATATTTCATGGTTT
Source organism: Panax quinquefolius (assembly GCA_020205615.1). Taxonomy (NCBI): domain Eukaryota; kingdom Viridiplantae; phylum Streptophyta; class Magnoliopsida; order Apiales; family Araliaceae; genus Panax; species Panax quinquefolius. Next base: position 123,416,006 of record CM035164.1, on the reverse strand, counting down.
TAATAGATGCTTCAACTAGATGGTCTCATGTTTGTCTTCTCTATTCTCGAAATTTTGCCTTCTCAAAACTTCTTGCTCAAATGATCAAGTTACGGGCTCAGTTCCCGGATCATCCAATCAAGTCAATTCGACTTGATAACGCAGCTGAATTTTTATCAATGACTTTTAATGATTTTTATATGACTATTGGAATTTCCATTGAGCATTTTGTTCCTCATATTCATACACAAAATGGTTTAGTTGAATCTTTAATAAAAAGACTTCAACTAATTGCACGACCATTAATGTTAAGGGCTAACTTGCCTACCTCAGTTTGGGGTCATGCAATTCTTCATGTTGCAGCCATCATTCGAGTAAGACCAACGACTCTTAATAAATTTTCTCCTCTACAGTTAGTTCTTGGACAGATACCTAACATATCACACTTTCGAGTTTTTGAAAGTGCAGTATATGTTCCAATTGCACCTCCACAAAGAACTAAGATGGGAGCCCAACGAAGAATAGGTATTTATGTTGGTTTTGATTCTCCTTCTATTATCAGATATCTTGAACCTTTAACTAGAGATTTTTTTACTGCACGTTGTGTAGATTGTCATTTTGACGAATCTGTATTTTCCAACATTAGGAGGAGGGAAAGTTTTAAATAAAAAAACCCTCTGAAATATCATGGAATGCATCAGATTTAAATTCACTTGATCCTCGTACAGGACAATATGAAATTAAAGTTCAAAGAATTATTCATTTATAAAATATTGCAAATCAAATACCAGATGCATTTAATGATGCTAGAAAAGTGATAAAGTCACATACACCTGCAGTGAATACTCCAAAGAAGGATAGAAATACCTATTGAAAAATCAATTCCTAGAGAATTGACGAATAAGATAATAGAAGAATCTAAACCACGCCAGAAGCGTGGAAGTCCGATTGGTGAAAAGACACTGTACCACGAAAATCAAAAGCAAATAAGGGAATCTCTGAAGGAATATCCGCTCCAGAAGTAGCACTTATTCCAAGAGTATAAATAGCCCCAGAAGAGGTACAAACCGCTCCAGAAGAAACACATATTCCAAGAGTGGGAATAGCCCCAGGAGAGGTTCAAAATCTTAGTGAAGGGATAAGAGATGAACACCAAGAGATCTCAATAAATTATGTATACGATGAGAAAATATGGGATCAAAGCAAAGTCATGATTGATGACATATTTGCTTTCTATAAAGATCGTATATTACTTTGATTCCCGACACGGATCCCGAACCACAAAACGTGGAAGAATGTCGGAAAAAGAAAAGATTGGCCAAAATGGAAAGATCTTTATTCAAACCGAGCTACAATCTCTATTAAAAGAGAAGTATTTGGACCAAGAGTCCAAACACCACCGGGTGTAATCCCGATTGAAAACAAATGGGTATTTGTACGAAAGCGAAATGAGAAAAATGAAATTATGAGGTACAAAGCCCGACTTGTAGCTCAAGGGTTTTCACAAAAACCCGGTATTGATTATCGTGAGACATACTTCTCTAGAATGGATGGAGTCACTTTTAAACTTCGATAGGTATGGCGGCAACCGTGGAAGGTTTGGAAACACGTCGATGGATGTTGTAATCAAGATACCTATATGGCTCACTTGATAAAGAGATTTACATGAGAATCCTCAAGGATTGAAAATGGCATTTGAATCACAAAGGTCACGCCACATATATTCAATCAAGTTACAACGCTTATTGTATGGGTTGAAATAGATCCGTCAGATGTGGTATAATCGACTTAGTGATTATTTAATAAAAGATGGATATATAAATGATCAAGTATGTTCATGTGTTTTTATTAAGAAATCACAAAGTGGATTTTCCATTATTGTTTGATATGTGGATGATTTGAATCTTGTAGGTACTCTCAAGAACTCACAAGAACTGCTACTTATTTAAAAGATGAATTTGAAATGAAAGATCTTGAAAAACAAAATTGCTTTGGGAATACAAGTGGAGTATTTAGCATCTGGAATTTTTGTTCATCAATCCACATATGCTGAAAAGATTCTCAGTCGTTTTCATATGGATAAAGTTCATCCTTTGACTACCCCGATGGTTGTTCGATCTTTAGAAGTTGATAAAGATCCATTTCGACCTCTGAAAGTGGGGAAGAAGTTCTTGGACTCAAGTTCCATACCTAAGTCGCAATAGGTGCTCTTATGTATCTTCGTAAACCGTATACGACTCGATATTACTTTTGTTATCAACTTGTTAACAAGATACAGTTCTTCTCCGACTAAGAGACATTGGGATGGGATCAAACACATTTTGAGATACCTCCGTGGAAGTATAGATCTCGGGTTATTTTATCCAAGAAATTCAACATCATGAATTGGTTGGATATGCCGATGTCGGATATTTATCGATCCACACAATGAAAGATCACAAACAGGTTATGTATTTACATATTGTGACATAGCTATATCCTGGAAATCCACAAAGCAAACCATGACAGCTACATCTTCAAATCACTCAGAAATTCTTGTTATACATGAAGCAAGCAGAGAGTGTGTTTGGTTGAGATCAATTATTCAACATATTCAAAAGTCATATGGATTATCATCAATCAAAGACATTCCTATAATTTTATATGAGGATAACGCTGCATGCATTGCTCAACTTAGAGGAGGGTACATCAAGGAGATAAAACAAAGCACATTTCACCTAAATTCTTCTTCACACACGAAATTACAAAAGAAGGGTGATATAGATGTGCATCAAATTCGATCACGTGATAATCTAGCCGACTTATTCACAAAGTCGCTACCAAATGCAACGCTTGCAAAACTTCGGAAAAGGATCGGAATGTGTCGATCGAAAGACTTGTGACAACATTTCATCAAGAAGTAATGAATTCTTTTTGAGGGAAGATCGTGATTTTTTCCTTAGTCACTATTTTTATCCCAATGGATTTTTTCCGACAAGGTTTTAACGAGGCAGTCAATTAAGATATTTATGTAAAAGATATGTACTCTTTTTTCCTTCGTTAAGTTTTTTCCACTGGGTTTTCTTAACAAGATTTTTAATGAGACATTATCTTCTATAGTAGAAAATCAGGAGAAGTATTATGAAATGATTCCCTACTCTTCCTTCTCCTAAACTTCTCCTACTCTTCCTTCTCCTACACTTCTCCCATCCATGAAGCCCTTTCTGCTTTCTCCTCTATATAAAGGAAAGCTGCTGAATGAAAAAAAGAGAGAAAATCCTCTGAAGTTTTGTTTTCTATCTTTCTCTCTTGCTTCTCTCTAAATATTATTAGAGCAATTATAAGAATATATTTATACACTTTTGACTAAAGTTTTATAACATATTGGAATATGTTTTCCGGGGGATTTATGTTTTTCTTATTTGTTTATTTCTTTTTCCATTTTCTTTTGGGTGATTACAAGTGTGTGATTGCTTTTATATCTGGAGAAAGAATACATACATATAAATTTTGTGAGTCTTTTGTCATTTCCTTGTGTACGTGTGTCAGAGAGGAAGTTTTTGTACTTTTTTATTTGTTTTAAAAAACAAAATGCAGAATCCCAATATAGAGTTTTGCAGTTGTGACGCGGAGGGTTGGGGGGGCTTTCTGGAGTTTGTCATGTTTGGTGTCTAGTGCTCATGAACAAATTGAAAGATTATGGTGTTGATGGGCTTTTGACCGTTTAAAAATAAAATTTAGAGCTTTTCATCTTCATCTTTTTCACGTCTAAAATTTTAATTTGGAATTGTCAAACTGTTACCATGATGGAAGAAGTCCAAAATATATCATTCAACTCTCATCTATCTCTAATATGTTATCATAATCTTTATTTTTATTTTTATTTAATTATAAATTAAAAATTAATTTTAATCTTAGAGTCAAAAAATTGAGTAAAAAACTTGTGCCATTGATTCGCCCCTATATATATATATATATCCAAGTATAAATTTCACTATTTCCTATCAATAAATATATATATATATATATTCCTCAAGCGATAACATTATATATATATATCTCCTAGATAACATTATATATATATATATATATATAGATTTCATTCACAGCAACCGATTGCTGTGATGGAATCCCACATATATATATATATATATATATATATAAATTTCACTGTTTACGAAAAGTTTATACATTCAAAAATTATTGGGCTTTGTACTCTTAACAATTTTCGATCATAAAAGAAATGGAATCATTGTCCATTCATCTCCAAGTCAACCTCAATAGTCATAAATTTTTTAAAAATTCGCCATAGTGGCTAAAACCCTAAAAAAATCTAATTTAAACACACCCAAATCTCCCAATTTAGGTTTGAAAATTACTGGGCATTGTTTTTTAACAATTTTCGAGTGAAATAAACCTAAAATTATCCTTAAAACTCCAAAAGTGCAATAATCTTACCTGTAAAGACTTGGTTGCGACTCATTTTTTTCTTGTAATTTTTGGCTTGTTTAATTTTTTTCAACCAAAATAGCTACAGTGATAACTCATAACTATTATGAAGGCGACGAGCGAAGGTGGTGGAGCTTGCAGAATCGTTGAGCAGTCATTCTCAGAGCTTCTTTGCTTTTGATCGATCGACTTTGGAGCTTCTTTGCTTTTGAGCTTCTTTCTCAGACCTTATTTGCTTTTGATTTATTGTTTTTGAAACTTTTGATTTGTTTAATTTTAATTAATGTATGGATTGTGACCATTTTATCTTTCATTATATTAAAATTGTTTAATAAATAAATAAAATAATATTTTCTCATTACAATTCAAATTGACTAATGACCTACTTAGAATAAAAGCGTCAATGATTTTCGATGCTAATGCGAGTTCAATTGAATCAAATTGAAAAAAATCAATTGTTCAATCATCTAATTGAAAAAATTAAAAGGTGAATCACTAAAGTGAAATATGTGAGATAGTTTAGGATAATGAAACATATTTCAGCCTTAAATATAATATCAATTGTATATAATACCCTTAAATTCTCATTTATTACTAGACATGGCAAAATCATTTAGTTCTCAACCCTTACCAAAAAACGCGAAACTTTGGGTTTTATTTTTACAACCCATCAAAACCCAAGTAGTTTAGTAAAATTATTTAAATCGGCCCATAAATGTGTCAAAATTTAGTCATAAATCAATCCAAGCCCCCGGGCCCGTCAGTTAAAACGCGGGGGCTTTAGGCTTCACTTTTTTAGCCCGCTAGAACTTGGGTCATATTGGCCAGGCCCGCCAATGGACCGACCCATTTTGGCCAGCCCGGCTAGTTTGCCAAGTGTATTTATTACCATACTTATCTCATACCATCTCTGTCATATGTAGCATTTTCTCATTAGAAAAATTGTAATTAATTCTCCTAGATTATATAAAACGTCAAATAATTTGAGAAAAATAAAATCATCTAAATCATATATTATAGGACGAATAGAGTATAATTTAATAACAATAAATGATAAATTAGGATAAAAAATAATTTAATAGCATTAAATTCTCATTTGGGATAAGAATGGTACCAAAACATGCAAAAACCAAAATTTAGTGAGGTTTTATATTCTTTAGTAGATTTATTGTTTTGAATACCTATATTCATATAGTGAACAACTCTCATTATTACTTTGAATACATATAAAAATAAGTATTAAATGTAGCATTAAATACATAATTGGTACTAAAACTTGTACCAAAAGAGACATGAACCAAAGTTAAGTGTGATTAAATTTATTATTTTGAACTCGAAATATGAACAATTCTCATTATTACTTTGAATACATATAAAAATAAACATTAAATGCATAATTGGTACTACTACTAAAACTTGAACCAAAATAGTTAGGGACCAAAATTAAGTGTGATTTTATATACGGGTAGTACTTTAGTCGGTCCGGATATTAAAGTTCAATTCGTTATCAAACTCACTGAAGCTTTCTTTTAGCGACGAAACCGGCGACTTTGTTCGGTTCATACAACTGTCGTCTATACTTTTAACGACGCTATATGTTGTCCGTCGCTAAAAGTATAGACGACGGTTGTATAACCGAATCGTCGCCGGGTCCGTCGCTAAAGAGGGGGTGAGCTCGGGTGAGTTGAATAAAAGATGAGCTTAAGATCCGGACTCGTACTTTAGTAGACTAGCATCGATGTCACATGCATTGTGGGTGTAAATAGTATTCAAAAGTGTCGCTATAGATATTACCTTGAGCCACTGTGATACTTTGCTCCACTATTTGAGCATCATGGCAGCACAAAATGACAGAATGATGGACTGGATTTTGCCAGTCCGTAATTTACAAAGCAATTGGAGTGTATATATTCAGAGGCTGAATATAAAATCTACAAGAATGCCTGCCTATTAGAAATTGCTGTTGCTGAATACATTTAGAATATATTAAACAAATTGCACATCGAGACAGAGTGGGAGGAGATTCCTAGTAAAACACTAAAACCTAAGAATTGGCTGATAAACGGCCTCTGCCGCGGCGTAAAACCCGTATACCAAAAGAACAAATTGACTCAAATTTTGAAAGAATCACATACAAATTTTCTTCAGTGATATCTTGATCTTTTTCTTAATTGAGTTGACTTACTTAGCAGTTCAACAACCAGAAATGAATAATGAATTGGTTGATAACTGGTTTCCTTCAGCCTCGACTCTTCTTAGCTTTGCCTTGTCAAGACGTGAACGCCTGGCGGCTTCTTGGATATGGCGATCATGGTCTTTTAGCATCTGATCCACTTTGCCTGCTGGAGCTAGTAGTGGCCCGGAGTAGTGAATGTTGTTGCCCTTTGACCCATAACCAAGCTGGCGAAGAACACAAGTACTTGTAAACGCATGAAGAAAGCAACGCATACCTTGGAAAACTTAGTGATAAATGCATGACGCGATGATGTGAAAAACTTACAAGAATCGGATCATTGTTGCTGTTTCTCTCATCCTCGCTCTGACGGCCAGAAACACTCTTCATATGCATGCGGTGATCCTGCTTTCTCATGGAATCAGAAGTCTCCTTGAAGGATCCCGGAAATCTGCCTACTACATTTGAAACTTCCTGTTGTAAATTTCCAGATTTCTCCCTGCAATCTTCAGATATCAAACTTCTTCTAGCTGCTACTAAGCTGGACATTGTGGGTAAGTCGGTTCCAGTTGAAATCTTGAGAGCATCTTCCATGTTTTTCCTAACCTTTGACCAGGCAGCTCGGTGAACCAACGGCCCAGAATGGGAAGCTCTCTTCTGAAGATTCCCCTCGGGATCATTGATTTCTTGTTCTACAGCTTGGGATGGTCTAGGTGGATCGATGGGAAAGCCAGAAGCAGCTTCTTCCTGGTGAGGGTTGAATTTCTCACTCCGAGAATTGAATTGACCTTCTCTTTTCTGTATTTAAGTACCCACTTAATAAATATAGATGCAAAAATAGATCAAAAAATAGAGAAGATGGATCACAATGGATAACAGATGCTAGAGATTTATTGTTAAATTACAAAACGTACCTGCATTGAGAGGACTAGTTCAGCATTGGCATCAGGTGCTGGAATGGCTCGAGTCTCTCGTGTTCCTCTCCTTTCAACAACATCATATCTTTGACCCTTGCTCCCCCCTGCTGCCTGCCTACAAGTTCAAAGAGAAACAGTATAACTACAAAAACCACTCCTCAGAGAGAGAGAGAGAATGTATGACTGGAATGAGCTTCAAACAAATTGACACAATGCACATCTTCATAGTGATTACAACAGTAAAAAAAAAAGGACTAACATAACAGATCCTATCAGTACAAAAGTAATCATCCCCAAAGGCCACATCATAATTCAATTACAATGAAATGCGAAAAATAGGCAAGTTCTACGCATTCACTCATAGACCAATAAAACAGTAATTGTTGAGGGATGTAAGAGAGTGTGTGCGCACATGTGTGTGTGTGTGCGCGCATGTATCTGAAGAAGGGTTATTTAACTTTCATATCATTCACCTTCTAGCTTCTTCATCCCGTACTTTTGCATCAAACTCTTTGCTGGGAGGATACTTTGGCAAGCTTGAAGGTTCACATGGAAGTGGTTTTGACAAAAAGAACTGGAAGAAATAAATCGAAATGTAAATTGTCAGAGACAAAAGCAAAAAAAAATCCAAAAGGATTCTTATAATGAATAAATTACTAGGCAAAGTAAACAACAGCCACAAATTGCTAATATAAGAAACAAAACAATATTCTGGTCATCAGACTTCCATATTAGTTTAAACGTGATTAATCTTAGGGTATGATGAACCTTAAGACTTTCTGTTTTTTGTTGAGCTACGAACTTTGTTTATATTTTTTGTATATGTAAGACATATTCTTGTCTTAGACAAAGGTAAATTTACTTCTTTCTTTTTTCTTTTTATTTAAATAAGTTAATACACTTCAATGTACTTCATAGTAATTGGAAACTAAAATTCACACGTAGAGCATTTACGAAACAAGGCTCATTTAGGATTTATTAAATGATATTCTAGTACTAGTTTTATAGTGCTTTGAATATTAAGCACAAAATATATTGGGAATTGTTATTTCCTCAAGGGAAATTTGATTTCAAAAGGCCTCCCTCCCACTTAGTATTCATGTGCGGAGAGCCCTTTGAATTTCCCTCGTGGAAATATCATTTCCCAATATATTTCCATGAAGTCGGAAACTTCGGTAAACAAGTCACGTTATGACACAAAGTAATGTCGGTCTCCAAAATGACATTGACTACTGAAGATCTTCATATAATTTCACACAAATAAATCTGATTCAAGATAACTGAACCAAGCTTATATACATAGTTCAGTTATTCATATGGGGGAAGAGAAATTGCAGTTGATGTTGCTCAGATAGAAATCTAATCCAGTTAAGAAGTGCTTCAAAAGTATTTAAGAAATTGAAATAAACCTTTTAACTAAGAAGAAAAAAACAGCTATAAGACTACCCATGGACAACAGGGATTTGGGCAACATTAGAAACATCGAGTAAAATGTGTTCAGATGTTAATATGTCGTAAGGAACTAGAGAACATAAATTTTCTTTCATATGTGACAACAAAGAATATAATCAAGGATCATAAAATCGTATAACCAGCAAATTTGGAGACTAATTTAAAGAAGATTGGCCAAGACCGTTTGAAGTGTTCAATAACAACCAATTACGTATAAAAAATAGAAGTGGTGTAATTGCTACAGAAAATTATGGTAGGGGAGGAGATGAGCAATTTAAGATAGACTAAGACTTCAATATTCTGAATGTCTTCATGTGGAAGCTATAACAGACACAAGAACAATTTGCAAGATGAATCATAGAGATAATAACAAGAACTGATTTTATACAACTTTCTACCTCACTTTTTAAAGCATGAGATGCAGATTGACGATCAGCGGGATCTATGGAAAGCAGGGTCTCAATAAGTGCTAATGCTGGTGCAGGGAAGTCCTTAAATGTTTCTGCAACATGTCTTCTATAAGGATGTTGAGGCTTGAAAATGGTTGCATGAGGCAGCTTTGATTTTCTCCAATAATCCTCCGAGGGTGAGCCACAAAGCTTGAAAATCTTATGCAACTGCTCCACCTAAAACAGAAAGATACAAACATATTTACATCTTTCGTTCTTACTAGCATATAAAGCTAATTCACTGATAGAAATAAGAAAGAATAAACAGAAAAATCCAATGTTAAGTAGTTAGATCATTAGAACCGTCAACACTAGTGTTCCCTTGAATAGGGTTGATTGTCTTACCAAGTTCCAGTATTCCCTAACTTTTTTAAAAAAGTAAAAATAAAAAAGTAGAGGAAGTTCATAAAAGAGAAAAGGAAGATACAAAATTTAACAAAAGGAAACTTTGGCATATGCTGCTCTTCTATTTGAGCAAGTATACAGGGCCAAGAAGACAGCACAACCCATTTATCACAAGTGCACTTGAGGGGGAAGCTAAAAACTAAAAAAGTTTTACCCAAAAGTTTCCAGAAAATCCTCCTCTACCCAAGAAAAGAAGAGTAAAGTAATCAATGAAGTCTTTAAGCTAGCCTCAACCTGATGGAGTCTTTAACTAGGCTTTGTCTTATGTCTCTCTTCCCCTCATGTTCATAATATAGTTCACTGATAAAAGAAATTGTTTGGAAACTAAGCAAGACCATTCCTACCATTAACTACAATTAATTACGGTATATGTTAGTATTTTGACTTTATGAAATCACCACGCTGCCCTCATCACAATAATTGTAAAATAAAATGCAGTTTACACTGTAAACAAAATAATTGCATATAACATAACATCCTCTGACTGAAATGTCATATTAGATAACATACATGGAATATGGTCAATGTGCCCTGCCTAAAATGAATAACACCATACCATAGTCTATCTATCTCCCACTCCACAATGAAATAGGAGGCTAATAAAGAGGGAATAACAGCCGGTCTTAGTAAAACTACCCAGCATCACCACCACCGAACAACGCATAAAAACAAATTTGCATTAAACAGTTGACATTGAAAAGTATAAATTACACTGGTGCAAAGAAGCTACAAAAAGCTGGGGCTTAAGGTGGACTTGGATGGAGTGACCAGTTGGACACGGTATTTTTGAAGAGTCCGAAACGGATACTCCTCAATTTTGCCAATTTTTTACACTACCCATACCCTTGTCTGAGTGTCGAGTGTCGGACACAGGTACTTTAGGGAACAATGAAGAGTCTTGTAACATAGGTTGTGATGGATGATAACTTGTTCGAAGAAATGAAAAATAAGCAATAAAGAGCATATTTTTTTCAGTTCTATCACTATATTATATTCTTCTGGGCAAAACATTTACAAACAAGATACCTCTGTTCTTCCGGGCATAATAGGCTTGCCCGCATATAATTCAGCTAGAATGCAACCAGTACTCCATAAATCCACAGCAGTACCATAATAAGTGGCCCCAAGTAAAAGCTCAGGTGGTCGATACCAAAGAGTAACAACACGGCTTGTCAGAGGATGAGTATGGTGAGGATCAAAGCTTGCCAAACCAAAGTCTGCTATTTTCAAAATGCCATTATTGTCGATTAAAAGGTTTGAACCTTTTATGTCCCGATGCAGAATACCACGACTGTGACAATGATGAAGTCCACGTAAAAGTTGCTGCATGTAACATTTGACCTGCAAAAACATAATAATTTTTTAACAAAAATGTTACATGTTACACCTCATTGACTCCTTGCCACGAATCCATCTCTACTTATACAACGCCCTCCACCTCAAATTGAGTGTCAACTTGAAAACCGTGGAATAATTTTAAGGATCTCAAATGAAACATCAAAAGATAATATTTAGTAATATATATTTTTCCTAGAATATTCTTTACCATCTCCAAGTGTAATTTATAATGATAAATATAAAACATAAAATGACATAATATCTAAATGTTTAGTGGGTGAGTGTTAAGTATGCGCCACATAACTTAAAATAGGAGATAGGAAGTGCAATATAAGACATGGACAATTTAGATCATGAGGTCTATCCATATTCAATAGCTCTAACTTGTATAAAACCCATCTCATTACGGTACTTAGTTTAAAGAGATACCGCAATTAATAGAATAACGTCCAACAACTTGACATAACTGCTTTATGGAAATGTCACATTATATTCCAGTATAGACAGCAGACAATTTGATAGCTAAAATGAACTGTAGTTAGTCTATTACACAAAACTTTGCATGAGTACCTGGGGTTCTGTAAACTTCAGACCAGGGTGAGAAGCAAGCCCTGCCAGGTCATGCTCCATGTACTCAAAAACAAGGTACAAACTGCATGACATCCTTGAAGTAACTAGACCTTCCAATTTTATTATATTTGGATGATCAAGTCTACACAGAATGTGAATTTCTCTAGCCATAAAACGAACACTTTCAGGTTCCAGGTTATCAAACCTTACTTTCTTCAAAGCAACAATTTTCCCCTGATCCAGATCACGAGCCCGATAAACACTACTGTATGTACCTTGGCCAATCTGGAAAAATTAAAATAATTCGGTCAGCCATGCCAACAGCTCATGACAATTACTATAGAAAATCAAGAAATATCAAAGGTATGTCAAGCAGCATGACAATGTTTGCACAACATGAAGACACATAAAGAAGCATTATCCAATTGGAAAGGATCACCTTTCCGGATAGCTATGGTCTCTGGCCATGGGAGCATTCAAAGGGACTCCTATTACCTAATTTCATATAGTTTCTTTTCATGGATGTGTGAATTGGAGGATTGCACATCTCCTTTAAATTTTCTTTTATTCAATGAGCGCATTCTTCCCTTTCCAAACAGTTCTTTTAAGGGGACGGTGGTGAGAGAGCATATGTTCCAACAAAATGTATTTACTGTGGAGCTAAGGCATATTGACTTTCATTTAATATTAATTGAACTTTTGTATCAGAGTATAATCAATTGAATTCAAAGCAAGTGAATAATGAGAAAATTATCAGTAAAAAATTAAAGATAGAGCAAAGTAGCAAAGCAAGTAAGGAATAGAGCATACTTTATCCAATTTCTCAAAAGAATCCGCCTTTCTCGGTACCCATCCCCTGATAGCTTCACCGGCCACTCCAGCCAACCACGGGGGCCACCCAGCAGCAACCTGCTCCCCTTCTGTAGCCTTCGGAACACCTCCCAATCCGGGATGATGCATAGAGAGAGCATGCTCAGTCTTCTCTCTTTTCTTCTCAAAGTTCTCCCCATGCAACCAAAGTGATCCATTCACTTGCTTATCAATCAGCATTGCCCTCCCATCATTACTATCCACCTTATCTTTCACTCTATACCCTTCATCTCTCCTCGACGAAGTCAGCCTTGGCACACGAAGGTTCGATGAGGTCTTACTTGATAATTTCTCCCTTGGGCTTCCCCTACTATCTTCATTGGCAGAGGGCTTACAACAATTACCACCCATTTTAAACCCACCACAAAGCTCAAAATTTATCACCCGTAACACATTGTAATCTCACAAATTCTTCTCCAAGGTCCATCATAATACCTTGTAATCCCAAAATTCCCACAATCATAATCCAATAAAAAAAAACACAGCTTGAACCAACAATCATCATAGCCCTACACATAATCACCAATTACTAGTATAAACAAACTGAAACAACATTGAACAAACTATAAAACCAGACAAAAAATGGAAACCCGGGATTCAACTCAACCAGCTAACCCAACTTCAACCAGTATTTAATTCACTACTCACACCGTCATACATAACCAAATTATCAAATAGATGAAATGTAACAACACATTTTATAACCCAAAAACTAGCACTATAACTATCAATACTGAACTGAAATGGGTTTCAGAGTGCCATTTAGACATGTTATTGGGAAGGGTTCGGGAGTTTAGTAGAAGGAATGCATGGATCTAGGGCACGAATTTGGGTTTGGAGAAGAAAGAAAAATACAGATTAATTTGTGAAGGTGACAAATGTCTATCCAATTTGTTGTGCTGTATTTATGAATTTTAGGCTGGGTAGGTCTTGGGAGTGTTAAATTAAAGAGAGAAGCCCCCATATATTGCAAGTAGCGACATCATTCCTCTTCCCATTGTAAGTTCATCTCCAGTCGCGCTTAAACGAGAGTGAGTTCGTGGCTTATCAGTTTTAACTGAGGGCGTAAATGAACGGAGTCCAACGGACTATTGAGTTATTCAAATTTTGTTTACAAAATTTATGGAGTATAAAATAAAATTTGATTTAAGTTTGTTTATATTTTGAATTTTTAGTTAAGTGAGTACGAATCAAGTACAACCTTAGCTTTAACTGATATTCTGATAATAGGATTTCACAAAATGTATGATTAATAAAACAATTGTATTGCGAAAAATAATAATTATGTAATTCTTTTTATTTTTTAAAATCTATATTTCTATTTATGACATAATTTTTCATTCCCAATTTACTTGGGATGTCCTATAAACATGGCGGATACATATGAGGAACAATATAGGCAGTTGCCCTGCTGAATTTTTGTTTTTATAGGTATAGTAGGACAGATATATAAATTAATAAATTTAAAGGGGCATATTAATGAAAGAATTAAATTTGGAGGGGAAAAAAAAATTCATAAACCAATTTTGAATAAAAGTACAAAATTTTTCTTAATTCGTAAAAATCTTAGAAGTATTTTTGTATAATTTTTGATTTTGAATGATCATCAACGTGTGAACTGTGGGAGATTATTCGATTCAAGTTTGAAATTTTTTTTGCTATTGAATTAAACTGAAAAAGTATGCGAATTAAACTGAAAAAATGACAAGTTGAATTAATTTTTTGGGTCAATTAAAACTCGTAAAGAAAGGAAAAGGGATAAATAACTGATGCAACAAACCGTTGTAGCTCAATGCTAAAAAAAATTGAATATATATATATATATATATATATATATATATATATAGATTTCGAATCTTAAAACTTTTCAACTCATCCGAAGTTCACTTTCTTTAATGACGACGATTCGACAACAGTTCGATCATACAATCGTCGTCGTATATACTTTTAAGAACGTTATATGTTGTCGTCGCTAAAAGTATGAATTTACGATTGTATTTACCAAACCGTCGCAGATCCGTCATTAAAGGATGAAACTTCGGGTGAGTTGGATAAGGGGTGAGCTTAAGATCCGAACCGTTTATATATATACACGGTCCGGATGTTAAGCTTACCCATTATTTAACATATATTGCATACCCATCTTTAGTGACGGACCGAGACAATTCAGTCCATCGCTATATGTTGGGTCCGTCGCTATATGTTGTTTGTCGCTAAAAAAACTAAGACGACAGTTCTATATGTAGCGACGGATCGAATCGTCGCCCGGTCCGTCGCTAAAAGAGGGTATACAAGGTAGGTTAGATAAAGGGATAAGCTTAATATCCAGACAGTGTATATAAATATATTACTACCTCCGTCCTACAATAAGTGCTTTTTTAGGCTTAATAGTTTTTCTCAAAATAAGTGATGTGTTAGAACTCCAATACAATTTTTGCAATATTTTCTCATATATGCCCTTATGCATTCAATGGTGTTGGAATCAAGCGATATTTTTTCTCTCTTTGGTAAGGTAAATTGGCTTACTCATTTAATTAATCCATTTAGGGCCTTTATTATTGAATATGAAAGTCATTGAGCTCGACCACCATATTATTTCCATTTTAACTATATAAGGCCAAGATTGGTTCAATGGATTGACCCTTAGTACATTTTAATATCTATTACTTTGACTTGTAATGATGAAAAAGCATGACGGTTGACTAGAACACCTGCCATGCATTAATGTGGATGGGATCATAACCCACGTGCCAGAAAACAAAGATGACCAAAAAGTAGTGGATAGACTACATGCAGTCGGCAGAACCCATCAGATCAAGGGGGTGTGTCAGGTAGTAATGGGTGTCACAGTAATCCAGGCAGAGAGTATAACTTAGGAAGGAAGTCTTCACAAAGAGGTACGTTCTCATACACACTATCATTCATAATCACATACACACAATCGAGAATTATTATCTCTCTCAAGACACTAGACATTACATCCTCTATTGTTAACCTTGTGAACACGTTTACTGACTCTCACGCCTGAGCTATCCCCAACGAATGTACCAGTCGAGCTTGTGGTGTTTATCGTGTTTACTTGCGCGAGATCGAGGCGTCTTACGTGATTGGGGCGTGGCGTAAGATCTTGGCGTTAACATTGGCGCCAGAAGAGGGCGAGTTCTAGTGTCATTGAAATTTTCAATCACAATTGTTTAACCTACTTTGGAAGATGATGAAGAGTAGGGATGGTACACGGAAGGGCGACGATGGTCATTAGCTCATCAACGCCTCTTGTTTCAGAAAGGATCGCTGGGGTCCTTCTAAAAGTGCTCACGAGAAACACGGCCTCTAAGCATAATTCGGAGATCTCCGTCTCAAGATCCACGGTGGGGCGAAAGAAAGTTGGTTTTCATCTTTGATAAGGAGCGTGATCATGGTGGGGCGGACGGAAGGCTCACCAGAACCAAGACTCATCGTCAAGTGGTTAGGAGGACAGAGCGCCAATCAAGCTGGCGAGGATGGCGGACGGGCGAGATAAAGCCTTGGAGGTTACATTAAAGCGAGAGAAGATATAAATGAAACGGATGTTTCGGTGGCGAAGTTAAGGACGAAGCATCTAGCCATGTTCAATCCAGGAAAGCGGAGTAAGCATAAGGAGATGCCACGGCGAGAGGGTAAGGAAGGAACATTGTGTACATGTGTCAAAGATCGTTCTCGATGGGAGAAGATCGAGGAGCGAAACTCCGTGGCCTCGAAAAAGGCAATCGATGGTCGTTGGTTCTCGAAGATCGCGACGCCGATGTATCGAAGAAGCGTGTCGAGGGAGATCGTGCGAAACCGTAAGAAGAGAGTACCAAAGATGACCATTCTCATCGTGAGGGTGTAATTACACGCCGTCGAGTAGGTCGAGGAGTCCCACAAGGCAATGGGATCGGCGAGGAGAGGTCGATCCACTCGGTAGGCCGAATATCGTTCGGAGAGAGAGTCTCTCCTCATGACGAAAGGTGTTGATTTTCTGGTGAAGGAGTTGAAAGAGCTCCGAAAGTAGCTGGCTGAGGTCCAACAGTTGAAGGACACTCCGGGAAAGAAGGCATCCCCTTTTTCCTCAGATATTCTCAAGGAGAAGGCAGATATCACCAAAAAGTTGCCTCGTATGGAGAGTTACGATGGGTCCGGGGACCCTTATGACCATAGTCAGGCGTTCGACCGGCTGATGGACTATTATGACTTCACTGATGCTGCCAAGTGTCACACTTTTGTCACAACGCTGAGAAAAGATGCGAGACAGTGGATGGGGACTTTACCATCGGATTCGATATCCTCTTGGACCGAGCTTTGTGATAAGTTTCACGCACGTTTTGGGAGCAACCGAAGAAGGGAAAGCTTCTACGGGTTCTTTAGCCAGATCCGTGAGCTTCACCAAATGAATCTTTAGGCCAATATGTAAAGAGGTTCAGAGAAGCGGTTGGTCAGGTGTCCGACCTTAATGATCTCCAAGCTGTGGGTTTGTTCCAGAACGGGCTAGATCTGGTGAAGTCCGAGAAGTTGGTGAAGAAGTTAATGTTCCACCATCCGAAAAGCCTGGCAGAAGCCTTTGACAAGGCAGAAGGCTATATTATTGTAGAAGAGGCTATGAACAGCCTGAAGCATCCTTCTTCGAACCAATTAAAGGAGGTAGAAGTTCCCAAGGCCAAAGTTGATCAGAGAAGAATGGGGGGGTATAATGATGATCGGTCGGAGGGCGTTCAAAGAAGTACAATAACTTTCGTGGCGGTAAAGCGTGATCGTCCACTTCTACCCGCCTGAGGTTAATAAGGTCTACACCAAATCGAACATAGATAGGTTTGGTGATTTTGGATCGGATCGAAAACCAACCTTTTTTCGAGCCACCTCGTGATAATTATAGGACGGACAAAGCAACCCTTCGTAAATCTGTGGCTATCATCAAGGTTGCCATGACACTAATGAGTGTTGCAATTTAAAGGATTTCGTGGAGAAGAAGATTCGAGGCGGCTTGCTGGTTCAATATGTGGCCGAGAAGGACCGCCAGGATCAGCAGACTATCAACCGTACTATTCAGACGGTTTAAATGGTACCATCCATCCAAAATGCTCCAGTACCACCGCCAAGGCACGTCATCGATGTAATAACCAGTGGATCTGTAGGGAAGTTGGTAGGGAAGAAGAGAAGGGCTTACTGATTGATTCGGCCATGTCTCGCGATGGATGCTCCTCAAGATTGACAAACCATTCCTGGAACCGCCATATCATTTACTGAGATCTGATTATCCTTCGAGCCCATCGAGCCACATGAAGGGGCATTAGTGATCACAAAGCCTGAAGTGGGCTCGGTGGATGTGAAATGCATGATGATAAACAACGGGTCTTCTGTGGATATTCTCATATGCCCATGCTTATCGGAGGATGCGTCTTGATGGGCAAAAAATGGAGGTCGGGCAGAGGCTCCTCTATACGGTTTGAAGCAACGACCGATCGAAATTCGCGAGCACTATTGAACTCCCCAGCTTATCTTGACTAAGACACCTCGGCATGTAGAAAAAAAAACGTGTAAATTCTATGTTGTGCATGTAGATTCTGGCCACAACGCCATCTTGGGAAGTCCTACATCGACGGCTTCTCAAGTCGTGACCTCCATCCCTCATTTCAAAATCAAATTCCCCACGACGCATGGAGTAGGAGAGGTGGCGGGAGACTTAGATCTCGGCCCGACGATCTTTATCGGAATCTCATTATTTCGTCCGGAATGGGGTCGACAAACGAGAAAAAAGACAATGGCAATTGAGATCGAACCCTTCACCGAGAGCGGCTGGGCTGGTTTATGGTAATCCTGCGGGGAACGGAGGAGATTGAGTTGGTCATCTAAAAATCAGACAAGACGGTGAGGATTGGTTCGGTCTGCGAACCTCTTCTGACAAACCTTATGGAACTCTTACGCTGCTATATGCGGATATTTTTGCATGGGACCCACAAGACATGCCAGAGTTAAGCGAAAAGGTAGGCGAGCATAAATCGGAGATAGATCCTTGAATAAGCCGGTTAAATCGAGAAAAAGCGGATCTTTCTTGAGCACGATGGAAGATCATTGATGAAGATATAAAGAAAGTCTTTAGCTATGCCGACTTCATCTTTGAAATTGATTACCCAGAGTGGATAGCGAATGTGGTGTTGGTGCAGAAGCAGAATGGAAAATGGCGGCTTTGTGTAAGACCCCAACTTATTATTAATGAAATTTAATTTTCTCTATTTTGAAATAGTAAGGGTTGATTTGATTAATGTGGATAGTTATGGGTAAAATACGCAAATATTTTAAAATAAACAAGTGGTTATAAAATATTCATTGTTGTCGGAGAATATTCGTTTGGTCGTGGAATATTCTTCACAGCCGGGAATATTAAATGCAACAGCCTTGCGAGCTTTTGTGGGCCCATAACTTGAAGCGATTGGATGATAAAAACGACAAATATAAGTTGTTTAAAAATAATCAGGCGTAGTTGTTACCATTAATCTTTGTTAAAATACTCGGTGGTTAAAACACAAGAAGATACCAGTATTGCACCAATTATTGATTCTTATGTAAGAAGGCACTACTCAATAATGGTTACGATAATTACTGCTTCAATATTTTATTGATTTAATAATTCTTGCGATTGTGAGACCCCAGATTTTATCAATAAAGATTTAAATTTTGTCGAAATAATTTTTAATATTATGGTGTGAATTTGAGATAAATATTATAGTTGTGGGTAGTATTTATAAATTTTGCAAAGTATGCAGTGGTTATATTATATTCGATTGGTGGGGAATATTAGGTTTAGCGGGAATATTCGTGCAAACTACTCAATCATTGGTGGACCTGAACAAAATTATTGTCGGATTGAGAAAAACGACAAAAATATTTTATTGAAATAACGGCGGAAGTTTTACTGCGTGGTTCTTGTTGAACTACTTTCGGTAGTAAAAATGCGAATACGTGTGGTTGCATAAGAAGACACCGGTATTGATTATTGATCTTTATGTGAGAAGTCAACTCGGTTTGATTCCATTATCATTTATTAATAATATGAATTATTATAATGATAATGACGCTTTTGTTTTATTAGTATTATTAACGTAATAAAACGTAAACATCTTTTTATATAAAATAGAATACTTTATTAAAGTTATTCTATAAATAGAATATATTATATTTTATTATGCATAGTGTTGCATAGTGTTTTGCGTAGTGTTTTGCGTAGTGTTGCGTAGTGTTTGCATAGTAAAAATGTTTTTATATAAATAGAATATATGATATTTTATTTAAAAGATTTTTCTTTAAATATGGATAGTCGATTAAAGTAAATCAATATGGACCGCTCATGGATTAATTACTATGCATTCTATTTTCCTATAAATGAAGCTCATTCCTTCATTATTTTCTTACTAATTCATTGAAACTCTAGAGAGAGAAATTATAGAGAGAGGCTTATAGAGAAAATTATAGAAAGAAGAAGAGTATTCTCGCTACTTCACTACTTCTATATTCAGTTCTTTTTTACGGTAAGTGGTGTTATTCTTTCTTCTTGAAGAGAACTTCATTATTCCATTCATTATCATTCCGCTTGAATAACTTTGTAAAAGTGGCATACCCTATACATAACTTTTGTATGCAGATACCCTATACTTGGTGAAATCCTTATGTTATTCCATTGCTTATTATTCTGCTGGAATAACTTTGTATACGCGCTTTACCCTATACTTGGTGACATTCTTCTATTATTCATTGGAACATCCCATGCATGTGTTTTACACCTGACCGATTCTCGCTTTTTTATTATTACATTGGAACATCCTCGTGCATGTGTTTTACACCGGACACGGTTCCGCTTTTATCATTCTCGTTGGAATATCCTATCATGTGTTTTACACCGGATCCAGTTCCATCTTTATTATTCTCGTTGGAACATCCCGTCATGGAATTTCAATTTCACCGACCGTTCCGTTATTATTATTACGTTGGAATAACCTTTGTCTGTCTGCAAGTACCGCATGCATGGTGATTTCTTTTGTTATTCCATTCTTTATTATACCCGGTTGGTTAAAACTTTGACTTATACTCCATGAAATTAGTAGAATATCCTCGATATTTCATGCGTTTCATCCAATATCTTTTCATGGAAATATTCTTTTGATCATTCTTGAATTTTACTCTACTAAACAAAGATCATGTTGACAATTTGGACGTTAATAATTCATGGATTAAATAATTCTTGAACTTGTTTTATTGAATTATTATGTCATTGTCATCATCCTCATGTTATATTATGTTATCTTTGCTTACGTGCATAGATGAACTTAGTATGATTATGACGAGGATCATTCGGTATAATCACGACTTGATATAAATGATGTGACAAAAGTCCTCGAAGTGGCACGTAATGCGATGGATAGTTTTTGGTATGATTATGACCATTGTTTCAAGTCTCAAAGGTGATTCTTTAAATAGTCACTTTTATTCTATTGATAATTTGATGAAAATCCTTGGCCAGTAGTAATGCGAGGGATGATTAAATGTGGTGGTTTATTTATTAAAATTTGAGTCTCAAATGATAAAATTGATGAAAACCTTTTAAAACCTAAAAGATAGTACGCCCCAAAATAGGTATACATCACCCATTCTCTTGAAAATTGTCAATACATGGTACAGTAAACAACTACAACTTTATTATTACAACAAGAAAATCAGGACTGAGTTTAAATACAAATATTATCTTCTGTATATAATATTTATACTCAAATAAATCCTCATCACATTTATCGATACATTATTTTACAAAAATGGTGAGGACTACTAAACAATCCTTTCTAAAACCTTCATTCCATACCCCTATTAAACAATTGCACTCGCTTATATTCTCGCCTCCCCGAGAAGAATGGAACAAAAAGGAAAAGGGTGAGCTCAACTAGCTCAAGAAAAGAATATTACGACTAAGATAATATACAACAAATTATCGTTAGTCTTCAACAGGAAAAATTTAATAGAATACAATAGACAACAAATTTTAAATCAATATTCGCAATGAAATAATAATTCATGTAAGAGTTACGTAGAGAATGAAATCTACTATAATCTATGAATTTAATAAGTTCATCATCAATATTTTATCCCTCGTAACATCAATCAATATTCATCTCAAATCAAATATTCATCTTTGCACTACAGCCAAAGATATTCATCAATCTATTATGTTCATCTCAACACTGCTCATCTTTGCACTAAAGGCCAAAGATATTCATCACCAATCATGTTCATTTAAACACTGCTCATCTTTGCACTACAGTGCCAAAGATATTCTTCAGAAATCATTCATCTTTGCACTACGTGCCAAAGATATTCAATAATATCATCATTTAAGACCGAGGATGATGAAAAATATTTTTAAAGAAAATCTAATCCAAAGGAAACAAAATGACAAGGATTAAGGATTAATGATTCGTACTTTGTTTTATCCATGTCCAACAATACCTCAAAAATAATCATAGTGGTGTAAAATTCAAGAATGATCAAAACATGGATACAATCAAAGCTAGTATCCGTAATAGATATTTTGACGAAAAAGAAGAAATTTTATTTTTCTATGAATAAGTAAGTCAGATAATAAAGTCGTAATAAAGGCCGTATACGTGAATAAGAATCTCCACACCAAAAGATAGAAATTCCACAAAAAAACATTTTCACGCTTCATGCTTAATAGTACTCGTGAATAAGAACTCGTGAATAAGAACTCATGAATAGTAACTCGTGAATAAGAACTCATGAATAGTAACCCCGATATGAAAAAGTTCCAAATTTGATAAAAACTTCCAATCAATATTTCAAAGATAATGATATCAAGAAATAATATCATTACGAAAAAAAAAAATATCCCTTACCTCAAAGAATCAAGATTTCTAAGGAAAGGCTCAAGTGATGTTTGAATGAAACTTGTACCGAATAAAGAACTCTCAAAGTATCTAAATACTCACAAAATACGCCAATAATATAGAGAGAGAGAGAGAAAACTTTGTTTCGTGTGATTTTCAATTCTAACTTAGCCCTCTATTTATAGAAAATGTTAGCCTACCAAGGCACTTCGACCCACCACCGATGGCTTTACTCCGCTACTATTGCCACCCACCACATTTGAAATAAAATTCAGCACATTTCTTCACCAACCACAAGTGGGGCCCACTCAATTCTAGAATTTTCCACCAAAATCAATTATAAACCTAATTTCCTAATCGTACACCTCTTAAAATTCATAACAAATCATTCGTGAATTTTTAATTCGCTCAAAATTTGTGGACATATACTCAACTTATGTATGTATAACATACCCAAAAATTACCACAATCCAACTATTTGATTAAAAATTATAACCCACACAATATATCTCAAAACCCCGATTTAATTTTTAATACCTCCAATCCGATAAAATACCGATAAAACACCTCAACATTAATTTCTTCATTTATAACCACATAAATAAATCCATCATTTATATCCACATAAAATAAATATTTCTTTATCATATGAATCAATAATTAATTATTCACAAATAATATTACGTAATCACAATTATGACAACCAGCCGCTCCTGTGAAAGAGGGGCTTCCGATAAGGATTTCTCCTCATCGCGCAATTAGGTGACCAAACCTCTCCTCGATGTAACTTTCTAGACATCGCCAATAATGCTATCTAATAATATTATTCAAATAATATGAATTATTGATCCGATAATGGAGATAATGTGCGGACAATTATCGAACAACAATAATATAAAATATCAACGCAAAGAATTATCGAATCAATAAAATAAAATATCAATAAGAATTCACCGTGAAAATTATCGAGTAAAGCCTTCACGTAAGGATCAATAATTCAACAATACGCACAATACCGCAAAGCATCGCAACCACCACGCCAGACATCAGATTTTAACCACCGGCATTCCAACAAATTTTAATTCTGTGAATAACTACGCCTGTATTTTTAACCAACTTATATTTGTCGCTTTCTTCATCCAATCGCTCAAGCATGGGCCCACACATGGTCATTACCGTCAGCATTTAATATTCCCCGACAAAGATTTAATATTCCACGACCAAACGAATATTCCCCGACAACAATGAATATTTTATAACCACTGCTTATTTTGAAATATTTATGATTTAACCCTTAACTATCCACATTAATCAAATCAACCCTTACTATTTCAAAATAATAAATAAAGGAAATTCCTTTTATTTAAAAAAAAGTTCTAGGTCTTACAACCTCCCTCCTTATGAAATTTCGCCTCGAAATCGACGTGACGCACTTCGGTGTTTCAAAAGGTGAGGATACCTCGCTTTCATTTCCGCTTTCCAATTCCTGTGTCATTTCCTCTATAGCATGATTCCTCCACAAAACTTTAACTTGTGGTATGACCTTTCATGCAGTAGGACATGCTCCTTCCTATCCAAGATCTTGACAGTACCTCCTCATACGCTAAGTCTTCTACTATCTCGTCCTGCTTCTAACTCAATAACGTGGTTCGGGTCTTTCACATATTTACTTAAGTACGAGATATGTGAAACACATTATGAACACGAGACATACTTTGAGGTAACGCAAGTCTATAGGCTACATTTCCTACTCTTGGCCAAGAATTTGAAATGGACCAATAAATCGTGGATCGAGCTTTCCTCTCTTCCCAAATCTTGTAACTCCCTTCCACGGAGCAACTCGTAATAATACATGATCCCCTACATTAAATTCCACGCCCTTTCGATGAAGATCCGCATAACTCTTTTGTCGATCTTGTGCCGCTTGTATACGCTTGTCGAATCATTTGGATCTTTTCTTTGAGTCATACGTATTAACTCTCGTCCCAACAATGTTGCTTCACCCACCTCATCCCAACATATCGAGAACGACATTTTCGGCCCATATAATGCTTCAATGGAGCCACACCTATACTTGCTCGATAACTCGTTGTTGTAGGAGAATTCCACCAATGGTAAATACTTATCCTAACCGCCTTTGAAGTCTAGGACACGTAGTCTTAATAAATCTTCAAGAGTTTGAATAGTCCTCTCCGATCATCCGTCTGCTTGGGGATGGTATGCCGAACTAAATCGCAAACTGCGCTCCATAGCTTTTTGCAAGCTAACCCAAAATCTTGAAGTGAATCTTGGGTCACGATCCAAACTATGGATACAGTATGCCATGCAACCTCACAATCTCATTTACGCATATACTAGCAAGACGCTCAAGGAATAAGTCTCCGTGACGGCAAGAAAAAATGAGCAGACTTGGTTAATCTATCAACAATAACCCAAATAAAGATTGATGCCTTGAGAAACCGTAGGAAGACCCGTAAATCGAAATCCATGGTAATGTGTTCCCACTTCCATTCCTAATCTCAAGTGGTTGCAACGGACCCTTAGGTACTAGATGCTCCGCCTTTTACACGCCGACAAGTTAAACACATCGAGATAAACTTTGCAATCTCTCTCTTCATATTATTCCACCAAAATGTATGTCAAGATCACGATACATTTTAGTACTTCCAGATGGATTGCAAATGGTGTATCAGTGCCTCCATCATAATCTTGTACTTCAAATCGTAGTCGTTAGAACACAAAGTCTAGAGTGGACTCAAGTATTCCTTCTTCATCAATTCTCGCCCTAATAGCTCCTTCTTCAGACTTTCTTCTTCATACGCGATCAGCTCCGGCCTGGGCTTTGAAGAACCTTAACTTTTTCTATTAAAGTCGGCTCTACGCGTATACTTGACATCATCGCACTCGCTCCTCGTGATATGATCTTCTACTCAACGCGCCACCACCACGCTCGCTTTTACCGTGATGGTATCAATAGTGTGGTCGTAGTCTTTCAATAGTTCGAGCCAACGTCACCGCCAGATGTTGAGTTCTTTTTGAGTGAAGAAATATTTAAGGCTTTTATGGTCCGAATATATCTCCACTTTCTCCCCATATAGATAGTGCCTCCATATCTTTAATATGAAAACGATCGGCCGCTAACTCTAGATCACGAGTAGGATAATTCCTCTCATACTCTTTAAGTTGTCGCGAGGCATAGGCTATGACTTTCCCACGCTGCATGAGAACACATCCTAACCCTTTGCCAAGCATCATCAGAGATAACAAATCCATCCGAACCAGATGGTATTGTTAGAACAAAAAATAAATAAGTCTCCTCTTAAGCTCTTGAAACTCTTCTCGCATTCTTCATTCCAAACGAATTTTGTATCCTTCCGAAGTTAGTGAAGTTAATGGAGTAGCGATTCGAGAAAACCCTTCCACGAATCTCCGATAATAACCAAATTAAGCCCAAAAAGCTACGTGATTTCAACACCGACTTCTGCTGTTCTCAACTTTGTATTGCTTCAATCTTCACGGATCAACAGATACTCCATGTTTTGACACCACATGCCCAAGAAATGCTACTTCCTCGCCGTAACTCGCATTTCTTCAATTTGGCATATAGTTGGTTTTCACGAAGCCTTTGGAGTACCAAATTTCAAAATGGTGCTCATGATCTTCACGACTTTTGGAATATATAAGGATGTCATCAATAAAGACAACAACGAATCGATCCAAATATTCCTCAATACTTGGCTCATCATATCCATGAAAGTCGCAGGAGCATTAGTTAGTCCGAAAGACACGACTAAGAATTCATAATGCCCATACCGAAGTTCTCAAGCGCGCTTTGAATATCCTCGCCTAATTTTCAAATTGATGATATCCGTAATCTAAGATCGATTTTTAAAAAGAATCAGTGCCTCTCAGAATCGGTCAAACAAGTCATCAATACGAGGTAGAGGATACCTATTCTCGATGGTGACATGGTTCAATTCCCGATAGTCAATACAAAGTCGCATACTCCCGCCTTTCTTTTTTACAAATAAAACAGAGCACCCCAAGGAGATGTACTAGATTTAATGAAACCGATGTCCAACAATTCCTCAGTAGTTGGACCTTTAACTCCTCAAGTTCAATAGAGCCATTCGATATGGGTTTTAGAAATGGGCTTTGTACTGTGTTCAAGATCAATAAAGAATTCAACTTCGCGCTCGGGGTAGACCGAAGTTCTTCAGAAATACGCCAGAAAGTCAATAACAACAGAATATTATTCAAATTTGACGTGTCTTTATTCAAATCCATAACATGGGCTAAGAAAGCTTGACATCCGCTTTTCAATAAACGAATAGCTTTATGATTAGATATGATAGTGATTGATTTTAATGGTTTAGTTGCTTGAATTGCATAACAAAGTCAAGTTAGAATATGAAAACTAACAACCTTACGAAAACAATCAATTTTGGTATGATGAGTAGTTAACCAATCAATCCCTAAAATCACATCAAAAGCAAGTATCTTTAAAGAGATAAGGTCAATGTGTAAGGTAATGGTGCCAACTCAATCAAACAAGATTTATAAACAAAGGGATGTGATGAAAGTTTCTCCTAATCTGAGTTTCCACAGATAGTCAAAGTCTAATTTCTCCTGAGTCAAGTTTAAACGCTGAACGCAAGCAGAGAGATAAATGAATGGGTAGCACCGGTATCAAGTAAGGTATAAACTTCGCAAGAATTTATAAATAACTTTACCCGTGATCACCTCGTTGGTTCCTCGCACATGACCAAAGTCACAACAAACGCCTTCCTTCAATCGCTGACTTTGACTTTTCTCGACATGGGCTTTTTCGAGTCACCGTCCCTCATTGAACTAGGTTTCGCCATCAGATAATCTCGAAAGCGATATGTCCTTCCTTTCCACAACTATAGCATACCTTGAATCGCTGTCAGGCGCTTGACCGATATGTCCTCTTTTCCGCATTTGTAGAATATGACGGTGGTCGTCGATCCCTATCCAATCATCAATCTGCCGCCTTCACATAGTCGTTGTTAAATCTCCTCTTTTAAAATCTCCTCCCGACTCGCTTTCTTCGCTTTTCATGACCATGATTACCACCAGAGTGGTTACCATTTCGTCCGTCCTCATTTCTTTTCTCCGCAGTTATCATTATTCTGCTGATCGCTATCTCCGGTACGATCCTCGTTATGGTCCTCAATTGGCCATTTCAAGTATCTCGCCTAATAATTGAGCCCCTGCTTACAACATCTCAATAAAGAGAAAGTTTATGAGAAATGAGATATCATGCGCTATTTTTCAAACTCTCTAGAAACATCCGCTACATACGCTCCTCATTCTCCACCAAATGAGGTGCAAACCTCGATAACTCGCAAACTTTGCCTCGCATCGAGACACCGCCATGTTGTTTTGCTTCTAATCTGATGAACTCCACTTCCTTCATATTTGAACACTTTCGTGAAAGTATTTGTCATTAAATAGTCTCTAAACGCCTCCCAAGATACGCCGAAAAGTTTGTTCGCTTCACGCATCTCTCCCACCAAAAACACACACACTTTAACATAAAGGTGGCGAATGGAACTTCTTTTCTCCGTGCATCCCAAGACATCGAATATCTTGCAATTTGTTTGACCCATGTTTCCGCCATGATCGGATCTCGCTTTCCGAATTCGTGGTCCTAACTTTTGAACTCAAAAATTTCGTCTAATAACCCGTGAATCGCTATCATTTCTCTCCTCAGATTTTGAACACGAGTCTCCTCGTCTGATTTTTGCATGAATCTGCAAAAAGCTTCTAAACATCCCCTCGCTCATCATCTCGCTTCTTCTTGCTCACGGAGGAACATTGCATTATTTCAGTTCGCTCTCCTCGCTTAGAAAGTATCTCCACTGGCCTCATTTACTCCATTGTTAATATTCTCAAATGCATTCTCAAATACCGCCATAAAACAAGGGTTAATTAAGGAAATCAATATATCACATAATATCCCTATATAATCGACTAACTAACAAATAAGCTTAGTAGACACACTAAATAAGGATTTACTCGCCTCCCTCCTAGTTCTATTCCCCGATCTCCGCCAGAGATCATATCCCTAAGCTCGATACCAACCGCGACGCCCCCAAATAGTATATACATCACCCATTCGAAATACAAACACATGGTACGTAAACAACTACAACTTTATTATTACAACAAGAAAATCAGTGAGTTTAAATACAAATATTATCTTCTGATAATATTTATACTCAAATAAATCCTCATCACATTTATCGATACATTATTTTACAAAAATGGTGAGGACTACTAAACAACTACTAAACAATCCTTTCTAAAACCATTCATTCCAAAATACCATTCCATCCAACCCATTCTGAATCGCCAAATACATATTCAACTACCTTTATTATCACAACAATAAAATCTGTGAGTTTAAATACAAATATTATCTTCTGTACAATATTTATACTCAAATAAATCCTCATCACATTTATTGATACATTATTTTAAATAATGGTGAACTAAAACAACTCTCTCTAAACCTTCATTCCATACCCCACTGAGCTCAATTCTCGCCTCCCCGAGAAGAAAAATGGAACAACAAGGAAAAGGGTGAGCTCAACTAGCCCAAGAAAAAATATTATGACTAAGATAATATACAACAAATTATCGTTAGTCTCCAACAGGAAAAATTTAATAGTAATACAATAGACAACAAGTTTTAAATCAATATTCGCAATGAAAATAATAATTCATGTAAGAGTTACGTAGAGAATGAAATCTACTATAATCTATGAATTTAATAAGTTCATCATCAATATTTTATCCCCGTAACATCAATCAATATTCATCTCAAATCAAATATTCATCTTTGCACTACAGCCAAAGATATTCATCAATTCCATTATGTTCATCTCAACACTGCTCATCTTTTGCACTAAAGCCCAAAGATATTCATCACATTTAAACCATGTTCATTTAAACACCTCGCTCATCTTCAGCACTACAAACGTGCCAAAGATATTCTTCAGAATCATTCATCTTAAACAGATCATATTCAATAATATCAAGACCGAGGATGATGAAAAATATTTTAAAGAAACGAATCCAAAGAAACAAAAATGACAAGGATTAAGGATTAAGGATTCGACTTTGTTTTATCCATGTCCAACAATACCTCAAAAATAATCATAGTGGTGTAAAATTCAAGAATGATCAAAACACGGATACAATCAAAGCTAGTATCCGTAATAGATATTTTGACGAAAAGAAGAAATTTTATTTTTCTATGAATAAAGCCGATTCGTGAATAAAGTGTCAGATACGTGAATAAAGGCCGATAATAAAGATCGATACATGAATAAGAATCCGACACCAAAAGATAGAAATTCCACAAAAAACATCTTCACGCTTCATTTAATAAGACTCGTGAATAAGAACTCGAATAATAACTCATGAATAGTAACTCGTGAATAAGAACTCATGAATAAGAACCCCATATGAAAAAGTTCCAAATTTGATAAAAAGTTCCAACTCAATATTTCAAAGATAATGATATCAAGAAATAATATCATTCGAGAAGAAAATAACATCCCTTACCTCAAAGAATCAAGATTTCTAAGGAAAGGCTCAAGTGATGTCAATGAAACTTGTACTCGAATAAAGAACTCTCAAAGTATCTAAATACTCACAAAATACGCCAATAATATAGAGAGAAAGAGAAAAAACTTGTTTCGTGTGATTTTCAATTCTAACTTAGCCCTCTATTTATAGAAAATGTTAGCCCACCAAGCAGATTTCGACCAAGCAATTCGATGGCTTTTACCCGCTACTATTGCCACCCACCACATTTGAAATAAAATTCAGCACATTTTTTCACCAACCACAAGTGGGGCCCACTCAATTCTAGAATTTTCCACCAAAATCAATTATAAACCTAATTTCCTAATCAACACCTCTTAAAATTCATAACAAATCATTCGCATTTTTTAATCGGCTCAAAATTTGTGGACATATACTCAACTTATGTATGTATAACATATCCAAAAATTACAACGATCCAACTATTTGATTAAAAATTATAACCCCACGCAATATATCTCAAAACCCCGATTTGATTTTTAATACCTCCAATCCGATAAAATAATCGATAAAACACCTCAACATTAATTTCTTCATTTATAACCACATAAATAAATCCATCATTTATATCCATCATAAATAAATATTTCTTTATCATATAAATCAATAATTAATTATTCACAAATAATATTACGTAATCACAATTATGACAACCAAAGCCGCTCCTGTGAAAGAGGGGCTTTCCGATAAGGATTTCTCCTCATCATGCGCCGCAATTAGTGTGACCAAACCTCTCCTCGATGTAACTTTCTAGACATTGCCAATAATGCTATCTAATAATATTATTCAAATAATATGAATTATCGATCCGATAATGGAGATAATGTGCAAAGGACAATTATCGAACAACAATAATATAAAATATCAACGCAAAGAATTATCAATCAATAAAATAAAATATCGAATAAGAATTCACCGTGAAAATTATCGAGTAAAGGCCTTCACGTAAGGATCAATAATTCAACAATACTGCAATACCGCAAGCATCGCAAGCAACCACGCCAGACATCAGATTTTAACCACCGGGTATTCCAACAAATTTTAATTCTGTGAATAACTACGCCAAGTTATTTTTAACCAACTTATATTTGTCGCTTTCTTCATCCAATCGCTCACATGGGGCTCCACACATCAAGGCTACCGTCGCATTTAATATTCCCCGACAAAGATTTAATATTCCACGACCAAACGAATATTCCCCGACAACAATGAATATTTTATAACCACTTGCTTATTTTGAAATATTTATGATTTAACCCTTAACTATCCACATTAATCAAATCAACCCTTACTATTTCAAAATAATAAATAAAGGAAATTCCTTTTATTTAAAAAATTTCTGGGTCTTACAAACATATTAGTCATGTTCTTTCCTCTACAAAAATCTCGACAGTACCTCCTCGTACGTTAAGTCTTCTACTATCTCGTCCGGCTTCTAACTCAATAGCGTATTTCGGTTCATCCACATATTTACGTAACATCGATACGTGAAAAAGTTATGAACACGCCATACTTGGTGGTAAAACGAGTCTATATGCCACGCTTCCTATTCGATCGAGAATTTCAAATGGATTAATAAATCGAAGGTTCGAGCTTTCCTCACCTCACCGATTCTCGCTTTTAAAATAACAACTTCTTGCACCTCCTTCTTCAAATTCATCATCATCCAGGTGTGTAAGCTTGAACAAATTTTAACTTTATCGATTAAAGTCGATTATACTCGTATATCATCACGCATCAGATATCATCACGCGGGTACCTAGAGTTTTCATCTCCATCTCTATTATTTGTATATTATACGAAATTAGTCTTTGACAATATCGCACTCAGATTTCAGATACGATCTTCTACTCAACACGCCGCCTACCACGCTTGCTTTTCCAGATGGCATGGTCGTAACATATCTTTGAAATGAGTCTCCTCTCGAGTTCTTCAAGCTCTTCCCACATTCCTCGCTCCATTCAATTTTGTATCTCTACGAGTCACCACGTTAATGGAATAGCGATTCGAGAATATCCTTCAACGAATCTCCGATAATAACCAACTAAGCCTAAAAAGCTACGTATTTCGATTCTCGACTTAGGTTGCTCTCAATCGTGACTCATATCCCAATCTTGGATAAAGACGTCACAATGACACCTATCGCTTTACTATCGCATCTAATATGACGCCCCTACAGAGAGTCTGGCTTAGTGCATTCCACAAAGGAAGTCACAAGATAAAGGCTCGGTGTACCAAATTTATAGTTGAATTTTTAACTCCCAAGTTCAATAGAGCCATTCGATATGAGATTTTAGAAATGAGTTTTGTACCGGGTTCAAAGTCGATACAAAATTTAATATCACTTTGGGAGTAAACCAAGAAATTCTTCAGAAATACGCCAGAAAAATCAATAACAACAAGAATATTATTCAAATCGACGTGTCTTTATTCAAATCCATAACACGGACTAAGAAAACTCGACATCCGTAATAAAAACGAATGACTTCATGGCTTGATATGAAAATGTTTGACTACAATGGTTTGATCGCTTGTTCGAATAACAAAGTTGCTTAGAATATGAAAACTAACAACCTTACAAAAGCAATCAATTTTGGCACGATGAGTAGTTAACCAATCAATCCCCAAAAGCAAGTATCTTTAAAGAGATAAGGTCAACAGTGTAGTAATGGTGCCAACTTGAATCAAACAAGATTTTTAAACAACTGATGTAATGAAAGTTTCTCCTAACTGAGTCTCCATAAATAGGTCAAAGTCTAATTTCTCCGTAGTCAAGTTCAAACGCTGAGCGCAAGCAAAGAGATAAAAGAATGGGTAGAACCCAGATTCTAGTAAGGTATAAACTTCGCAAGAATTTATAATTAACTAACCCGCTAACTTCGTCGGGTTCCTCGTATTTTGACCGGCCACGACAAACGCCTTCCGTGAAATCGCCGACTTTGACTTTTCTCGACATCCTTTTGAGTCACCGCCCCCGCCGGATCTAGGTTTCGATATCGCATAATCTCGAGCGATATATGTCCTTCTTTTCCACAATTATAGCATACCTTAAACTGCAGGGGCGCTTAATGATATGTCCTCTTCCCGTGATTTGTAACATACGACCGATGGTCTTTCTCCTCCTCGAACCACTGCCACCGGGCGCTACGCCTCTTCACACGGTCGCTGTTGAATCTCCTTTTTAAAATCTCCTCCCAACTCGCTTCTTCTATTTTCATGGCCACGATTACCACCAGAGTGGTAACCGCCTTTGTCCGTGATTCTTCTTTCTCCACCGGTTATCGTTATTCGATGACTCGCTATCTTTGGTATGATCCTCGTTATGGTCCCCTGGTTGAACGTAGCGCTATCTCGCGCCTAACAATCGAGCCTCATTTACAACATCTCTGAATAGAGAGAAAATTTATGAGAAATGAGATAATCGACGACGCTTGCCGTTTCAAACCTCTCGAAACATCCATCCGGCCATACGCTCTCTCATTCTCCACCAAATGAGGTGCAAACCTCGGATAACTCCGCAAACTTCGCCTCGATCGGGACACCGCCATGTTATTCTCGCTTCCAATCTAATAAACTCCACTTCCTTCATACGACGAATACTTTCGTGGAAGTACTTGTCATTGAATCTGCTTTCAAACGCTCTCCCACGACATGCCGAAAGCAATGAATGGGTACGCCTACGATTCCCACCAAAGAATCTCGCCTTCGCCACTTAACATAAAGTAGCGAATGGAACTTTCGTTCTTTCGCATCCCAAGACATCGAATATCTTGGTAATTTGCTTGACCCATGTTTCCGCCATGATCGGATCTCGCTTTCCCTGCACTCGTGGTCCCAACTTTTTGAACCGCTTGTTGTGTGACCACCCGTGAATTGCTATCATCTCCTCCTCAGATTTTGAACACGAATCTCCTCGTCGATTTTGCATGAACCGCAAAAAGCTTTAAACATCCCCTCGCTCATCATCTCGCCAGGGGTGGTGTTATTCACAGAGGTACATTGTCAAACTGCTGCACGCTCTCCTCGCTGGTAAGTCATGCATCTCCACGGCCCTCATTTACACCACTATTAATATTCTCAATGACATTCTCAAATACCATGCATAAAACAAGGGTTAATTAAGGAAATCAATCACATAATATCCCTATATACTTGACCAACTAACAAATAAGCTTAGTAGACACACTAGCAAAGGATTTACTCGCCTCCCTCCTAGTTTTATTCCCCGATCTCCGCCAGAGATCATATCCCTAAGCTCGATATACTAACCATGCGATGACGACCCCAAAATAGGTCCATTCCATCCAACCCATTCTCGAATCGCCAAATACATGGTATGTAAACAACTACAACTTTATTATCACAACAATAAAATCTGTGAGTTTAAATACAAATATTATCTTCTGTACAATATTTATACTCAAATAAATCCTCATCACATTTATCGATACATTATTTTACAATAATGGTGAGGACTTACTAAACAACTCTCTCTGTAACCTTCATTCCATACCCCGACTAAGTACTCGCTACATTCTCGCCTCCCGAGAAGAAAAATGGAACAACAAGGAAAAGGGTGAGCTCAATCTAGCCCAAAGAAAGAATGTTACGACTAAGATAATATACAACAAATTATCGTTAGTCTCCAACAGGAAAAATCTGATAGAATACAATAGATAACAAGTTTCAGATCAATATTCGCAGTGAAATAATAATTCATGTAAGAGTTACGTAGAGAATGAAATCTACTATAATCTATGAATTTAAATACCATCATCAATATTTTATCCCCTCAGAACATCAATCAATATTCATCTCAAATCAAATATTCATCTTTGCACTACAGTGCCAAAGATATTCATCAATCCACCATGTTCATCTCAACACTGCTCATCTTTTGCACTAAAGGCCAAAGATATTCATCGATTCTGTCATGTTCATTTAAACACCGCTCATCTTCAGCACTACAAAAGCTCATAAAGATATTCTCATAATATCATCATTTAAGACTTCGAGGATGATGAAAAATATTTTTAAAGATATTCAATAATCCATTTAAGACCGAAACAAAATGACAAGGAATTAAGGATTAAGGATAAGGATATTATTTCGTGACTTTTTTTATCCATGTCCAATAATACCTCAAAAATAATCATAGTGGTGTAAAATTCAAGAATGATCAAAACACGGATACAATCAAAGCTAGTATCCGTATTAGATATTTTAGACGAAAAGAAGAAATTTTATTTTCTAATGAATAGTCCGATTCGTGAATAAGGTCAGATATCGTGAATAAAGGCCGTGACACGCGAATAAAGAATCTACACCAAAAGATAGAAATTCCACAAAAAAACATTTTCACGCTTCACGAATAGTACTCGTGAATAAGAATCGTGAATAGTAACTCATGAATAAGAACTCGTGAATAAGAACTCATGAATAAGAACCCCGATATGAAAAAGTTCCAAATTTGATAAAAACTTCAACTCAATATTTCAAAGATAATGATATCAAGAAATAATATCATTACGAAAAAAAAAAAACATCCTTTACCTCAAAGAATCAAGATTTCAAGAAGAAAGGCCTCAAGTGATGTTGAATGAAACTTGTCTTAATAAAAGAACTCTCAAAGTATCTAAATACTCACAAAATACGCTCAATAATATAGAGAGAAAGAGAGAAAACTTTGTTTCGGTGTGATTTTCAATTCTAACTTAAATTCTATTTATAGGAAAATGTTAAATTACCAAGCAGACTTGACTCGCTACCGATGGCTTTTACCGCTACTATTGCCACCCACCACATTTGAAATAAAATTCAGCACATTTTTTCACCAACCACAAGTGGGGCCCACTCAATTCTAGAATTTTCCACCAAAATCAATTATAAACCTAATTTTCGAATCCGACACCTCTTAAAATTCATAACAAATCATTCGTGAATTTTAACGCTTCAAAATTTGTGGACATATACTCAACTTATGTATGTATAACATACCCAAAAATTACCACAATCCAATCCAACTTTGATTAAAAATTATAACCCCGCAATATATCTCAAAACCCCGATTCAATTTTTAATACCTCCAATCCGATAAAATATCGATAAAACACCTCAACATAATTTCTTCATTTATAACCACATAAATAAATCCATCATTTATATCCACATAAAATAAATATTTATTTATCATATGAATCAATAATTAATTATTCACAAATAATAATACGAATCATCCAATTAGCATGACCAGTAGTTCCTGTGAGAAGCAGGGGCTT
This sequence comes from Panax quinquefolius, assembly GCA_020205615.1. Taxonomy (NCBI): domain Eukaryota; kingdom Viridiplantae; phylum Streptophyta; class Magnoliopsida; order Apiales; family Araliaceae; genus Panax; species Panax quinquefolius. The sequence goes on along the minus strand of CM035164.1, from coordinate 123,379,607 downwards.
TTCAGATAAGGATTTCTCTTCTTGGTAGCAATTAGGTGACCAAACCTCTCCTTGTGAGAACTTTCTAGACGCTTGCCAATAATGCTATCTAATAATATTATTCAAATAATATGAATTATTGATCGATAATGGAGATAATGTCAATTATCGAAAGAATGATAATATAAAATATCAACGCAAGAATTATCAATCAAAATGAATAAAATATCAACAAAGAATTCTAATCGTGAAAATTATCGAGTAATGCCTTCACACGTAAGGATCAATAATTCAATAACAATCACGTATGCAATCAACAATAATGCGCTTAATATGTGCGCATCCGCCGCGATATTCTCAGTATTTTTAACCACCGGGTATTTCAACAGTATTAATCTTGGTAATAACTACTGTAGTTATTTTTAACCAACTTATATTTGTCGCTTTCTTCATCCAATCGCTTTCTCACACATGGGTCCCACACATACGGGTCTACTTCGTCAATACGAATATTCTACGATTTAATATTCCACGCACCAAACGAATATTCCCTAACAAAAATGAATATTTTATAACCACTTGCTTATTTTGAAATATTTGCGTATTTAACCCTTAGCTATCCATCATTAATCAAATCAACCTTCTTACTATTTCAAAATAATAAATAAAGGAAATTCCTTTTTATTTAAAAAAATTTGAAGTCTTCTGCTTTTATAAATTGTATACCCATGCGGCTTATATTAAGTAAGTTGTATTTGAATTTATGTACCATGTAGTGGCGACCCAAGATGGGTGACGTATACCTAATTTTAGGGGGCACAGACGTTGATATTTTATATTGTTGTTGTTTGATAATCACATTACACAAAGATTTTTCATTATCGAAGCAATAATTCATATTATCTCAATAATATTATTAGATAACATTATTGGCAATATCTAGAAAGTTATGTCTAAGGAGAGGTTGGTCACCTAATCGCATACCACCAAGAAGTGAGAAATTTTATTGGAAAGTTCTCTCTTCCTAGAAACTTCGTCATTGTCGATATTGTGATTTTGTAATATTATTTGTGAATAATTAATTATTGATTCATATGATTATGAGAAAAATATTGATTTTATGTGGATATAGATGGAGAAAATTTTTAATATGACAATTGTTGAAAATTGAAATTTTATCTTTTTCTCGATAAAATAATTCATTTAAATATATTATTATATTTTAATAATATAATAATGGTGATATTTTTACAACGAATGTGGGATATATGAGTATCACGAGGAGGAAGAGTATTTTTGTTGCAATAAATGTTTAAAACATGTTAAACATGCTCGGTGGACCCCATTTATTATTTGAAATTTGATTATAGCTTGTAAAATCGCTTTGTTTGTGGATTTCATTGATTTCATTTGGAATTTGGAAAACTTTCTTTTGCAAAGTTGTAGAAATTGAATTTCCTATAAAAAATCGCGAGATTCAATTTTTCCGACAAAAAGGGCTATTTATTATGAATTATTGAAGTTTCTGATTAATTGATTATCATTTTTTGAAGTTTTAAATGGTTTAAGTGAGAAAACATTTTTGTTGTTTTTATTGGGGTGTGGTTGATGGCTGAATTCAATTAGTATGCGTAGGAAAATTTAGAAAAATAATAATAATATTAAATTAAATTTTCTTTTAATTGGTGTTCTAAGCATTTTCCCATAAATAGGTCTTAGGTTAGAATTGAAAATCATACCGTAAAATCAAGTTTTCTCTCTATATTATCGAAATGTTATTCTTGTGAGTATTTTGAGTATACTTTGAGTATTGCTATACGGTGCAAGTTCAAGTCATAACTTTATATATATTCGTTGTTTCAATTGTAAGACTGATCTTTTAGGAGGTAAGGGATATTATATTTTTTTCAGTAATGATATTATTTCTTCAATATCATTATCTTTGAAATATCGATCCAAGTTTTATCAAATTTGGAACTTTTGGTGTTGGAGTTACTTATTCACGATATTATACTATTCACGTGATACTAATACTATTTACTTAATAATCTTGCATTATTCATCTAAAATAAAAATTTTCCTTTTCGCCTAAAAATATCTATTGTGGATACTAGCTTTGATTGTATCCATGTTTTGATCATTCTTGAATTTTACACCACTATGATTATTTTTGAGGTATTTTTGGACATGGATAAAACAAAAGTACTAATACTTAATCCTTGTCATTTTGTTTCAATCGAATTCGCTTCTTTAAAAATATTTTTCATCATCCTCAGCCTTTAAATGATGATATTATTGAATATCTTTGACCAGAGTAAAAAGATGAATGATTTCGATGAATATCTTTGGCCCGTAGTGCAAAGATGAACAGTGTTTAGATTTAACACGACTAATCGATGAATATCTTTGGCTTTAGTGAAAGGCAAAGATGAATATTTGATTTCGTATATATATCGATTGATGTTATAGGGATAAAAGATGAGACGATGAACTTTTAAATTCATACATAGAAGATAATAGTTTGCATTCTCTACTTAACTCTTCTAATGAATTATTATTTTCATTGCGAATATTGATTTAAAACTTGTTGTCTATCAGATTCTATTAGATTTTTCCCCTCGTCAAGACTAATGATAATTTGTTGTATATTATCTTAGTCATAATATTCTTTATCGGGCTAGTTTAGCTCACCCTTTCCTTTTTGTTCCATTTTTCTTCTCGGGAGGCGAGAATATAATGCGAGTACGAAGCCTGGGGTAATGGAATGAAGGTTCTAGAGAGAGTTATTTAGTAGTCCTCACCATTTTTGTAAAATAATGTATCAATAAATGTGATGAGGATTTATTTGAGTATAGATATTGTCTGTAGATAATATTTGTATTCAAACTCACAATTTCATCATCAGAATAATAAAGTTGTAGTTGTTTCTGCATCATGTATCGACAACTCGTAATGGGTGATGTATACCTATTTTGGGGCGCCACACTTTGCATCGACTACACCGATCTCAATAAAGCTTCGTCTCAAGGACTTTATCCTCCGCCCCATATCGATCAAATTTCATCGATGCCACTTCTGGGTATGATTACTAAGCTTTATGGATGTTTTTCAAGTTACCATCAAATATCCATATGTAAAGAGGACATTCCAAAGACAATGTTCATTACACACCGCTCGGCATTACCTTATAAAAAAAGATGACTTTTGGCCTCATAATGCTTTGAGCCACCTACCGTGAGAATGATGAACTTCATCTTCGACAAAGTAAATGGGGAGGAATATGGAGGTTTATGTAGATGACATGATCGTGAAGAGTATGCAGATTTAGAAGCATTTGGACGACCGAGGAATGCTTTCGCATCGTCTGCTATCGTTAATTGAGACTCAATCCGACCAAATGTACTTTCTACCTTGGTGTAGAAAATTTTTGGGTTATCCGGTCACCGTAGGGCATCGAGGCCAACCCGAGAAGATCCAGTGCCATTCTTGATATGAAGACTCTCGCCGCTCAAAGACGCCCAACGCCCCGACCGGTAGGATCATGGCTTTAAGGAGGTTCATCGCCAAATCATGGGAGAGATGCCTTCCTTTCTTTCGACACATCAAGGGCCAAGAATGCGAAGACGTTCTAGTGGACTTCGAGCGTGAAGACGCCTTCCAAGGCATAAAGACATATCCGCCTTCTCGCTTCCTTTATTGGTGAAGCTCTGCCAAAGCAGAGACCTTATATTTATACCTCGCAGCAAGTTCGTTGGCGGTTGGCAAGGTGTTGGTTCGGGAGATCAGCCGGAAGCAAAGATCCAATCTATTACGCCGCTTCGCCCCACGAGATGTCAAACCAGTAATTCGAATATTGAGAAATTTGTCTTTGCTTTAATAATTGCTAGTAGAAAGCTTCGCAATATTTCCAAGGTCTGGCCTCCGGTCGCTCACACGGATCGCCCATCAAGAAGGTGATGGGCAAGCCGAGAGGTTTCAGTCGATTAGCAGCATTTGACTATGGAGTTGTCCCAATTTTTCATCAATACCATCCCCGAATCGCTATCAAGCGGTCAAGCTCGCCGATTTTATGGTGGAATGTTCATTCACCGAAGCAGATGCAGAGTCACGGAGGTCAATCGTCTGATCAAGGCGCCATAGCTTCTTCTTCGCCAGGTCGAATGTTTGACGTCAGATGCAGATGGATCTCTACAATGATCATTAAGTGCAAGGTGAATTATTTTGACAAGTCCGTAGGGATTCAAAGTTCAAGAGTAATCGATTCGGTTTAAAGCAACGAACAACGGCCGAAGTACGGGCGTTGTTAGCGGGTGTCCGATTGGCAAAGGAGTCTGTAAGTCCGTAAGTTCGATCATTTATAAGTGATTCTCAATTGGTCGTTAAATGTTTGCCGGGGAGATTATGAAGCTCGTGGGACCCTTGATGATCAAGTATCCGCTAATTAAAAGACCGACTTCAATATTTCGCTTCAGATGGGTTTTAAGGCATAGAGCGTGAACGACAATTCCATTGTCGATGACCGTCGAAGTTCGCCACCGCAGATGCAGATGTTTTCAACGGATCGATTTATTTGGAAGTTTTGCGCGAAGACGAGTGTTCAAAGACGGCGGTGATGTATCGAAGCGATCTAACCGGCCGGACGACCCCTACATCGAGTATTTGGCGATGGCGCCCTTCCTTCGAGATCGATCGATTGGCAAAGAAGATCAAGCACAAGAGTGCCAATTTTGTTCTTATCGATGGGGATCTTTATCGATCGGCATTTTCCTCACCATCACGAAATGTCCGGTTCCGCTCGAGGCCGAGTATGCTCTTCTGGAGGTTCACGAGGGTATTTATGGATCATATATAGGGTCGCCAAGTATTCGCTTATAAAGTACTTCGACAAGGATACTATCGGCCTACAATTTTAAGAAAGCTACGTAAATATGTCAAGAAATGTGAAAATGCCAAATTAATAATCCGATCTCACATCACCACCTAAGAGTTATATTCGATTTTATCTCCTATACCCTTCACCGCTCAGGGGTGGATATATCGGGTCCGCTGCTCAAAGCTAAAGGTCGTCGACTTTATCATAGCTTCTTTATTGATTACATGACTAAGTGGGTAGAGGCGAAACCACTTTGCTAATAACGGAACAAGAGTGCTTGAAGTTCATAAAAGAGTCCGTAGTGTTTCGCTTCGGATTCCTAGAGTGTTGATATCGGACAACTGGACGCCATTCGTGGGTTCAAAATTTGAAAGATTTTAAAGGATCCGGGATTCAAAGACAAGAAGACTTCTGTGGCTCATCCACGCCGAATGGGCAAGTCGAGGTAACCAACAGACGTCATGAATGGAATCAAGCGCAGACCGATGAAGCTAAAGGAAGATGGCCAAAAGAACCGCCAAACAGGTCGTGGGCTTACATCAACTACACCGAGGACCACCATTGGGGATTCACCCTTTCGATTGGCTTCCATGGTATCGATGCCTTAGTCCCAAATAAAATCGGATCTCCAAGTCTTCGTCGCTTAGTTCAAAGAGATCTACAACGACGAAGGACCGAAAGCTAACTTGGACTCGCTAGAAGAAGTCGTAGAGGTAGCTTTGCTCAAATCGTCGCTTATCAACGAAGGGTAGCCAAACATTACAACAAAGGGGTTAAACTCAGAGATTCAAAGTAGAGACTTCGCCCTTAGAGAAGCCAAGATCTACGCCTCAAAACACAGGAAAGTTAATGCCGAACCGGGAAGGGCCGTATGAGGTGATCAAGTATCAAAGCCGTGCACTTATCTGCTAAAGGCATTAGATGGTTCCGAGATCAAGAACACTTAAGCGTACGCAGCAGCTTCTAAATATTTTCAATAGAGATTAAGTCAATTTATCGGGAAGTCCGCATACCCATTGTTCATTATCAATAAAAGTCACTTTTTCACAATTGATCCCTGCTCTGCTGGTCCTAAGGTCACAATGGTGTAAGGAGGTATGGTAGACTCTACCGGCCATTCGATGGCGTACCATTTATCGTTCTACCCCGAGTGGTAGACAAAGGTTCTTATGATCCTATATCGATATTGATTTTACCAAGGGTGGTAAATCAATGGTCACTATTGATCCCGGTCTTATTTTTCCTAAGGTCACAATGGTGTGTAAGGAGGTATGGTAGGACTCTCACAATGGCCATTCGATGGCAAACCATTTATTGTTTCTACCCCGAGTGGTGATAAAGGCCCTTATGATCCTATATTGATTTTACCAAGGATAGTAAGTCAATAATCACAATTGATCCTTATATCTTGATCCTTATATCTTGGTCCTTATATACTTGTTCTACCCCGAGTGGTAAGCAAGATTTTGATGGTGCAAGGAGGATCAGCCAAATTCACCTCACACATGACCGATCTCACACTTCGGTACCGATGAGTATATATTACTTTACTTTGTTTAAGTGTTGAGTTCAGTTCATTCAATTCAGTTAAGTTAAATTCTGTCCGTAAAATTCAATTCACTTCATTTCATAAACTAACTGTTATATGTCGTAGCTGATTCACTAGTTGGGTTCAGCTTTTATCGATGTCAATTATCGACAAGAAATTAACCAAAATGGAGCTCACAATCAAGAAAATTGAAGATTCATCAATAAAATAAAACGCTCATTCATTCAAGTCACCATAAACTAATCACACGAAACACAAAAAGTTTAAAGTAGTTAAATTTTTACATGTAACAAAAATGAGAGGGACATTCAGCGCCACCTTCGCCCCTGAAAGTTAAGTAAGGTCGGGTCCAAATGAAAGCAAAGCAGATAGCTTTTCTTTTTCCTCGCCTCGCAATCTTCGCATTCTCCGAATATACCTTCATGATTTTGGCATTAAGTTCGTCTCAATCCTCAGAGTCCACCTCAATCGCCTTCCGCAGCTTCTTCTACGTAAGAGGGCCCCGGCCCTCAAGATCCTTTATTTTGTGACGAAGTTTACGGCGCTGGCCTTATGCCTTCGCTTTCGCCCCGGCCTTCGCCTAAGCCTCGCCAAGTCAATCTTCGTCAGTCAAGAAAACTCCTCATTTTCGGCCTTCAGAGTAGGTTTTCTTCACCAAGCCGCTCATGTCATGCTTAAGCTTGTCATCGGCTTTTTCGCAAACAACCCATCCTCGCGGGTTCTTACTCGTCGTCGACGCCTTCAGTCCATCCTAGCCCGATCTAATTCTCTTTGAAGGCCGCTGATGGTATAAAAGCGTCTTCACGACGCACTTTTCTCGATCCAAGGTCGATTTCAAAGATATTTATCTCCTCGCCTCATGAAATCCTCCTCGGCCTCCCCATTTATGTGTCTCTCTGACGCAAACGTCCAAGACAAATAAGTAACTCTACATATTTTCAAAGTGTTCAAGTCAATGTCCAGATATCCAAACGAGAACAGAGAAATAGAAGATAAAGAAATTGTTATTTACCTTAGCCAGATAGCTCATCCCCTCATCGAGCAGATTTCCGTCCGTATGATCATCGAACCGATGGTCGTTAGTGTTCCGCATTTAAGGCTCCAAAAAGGTCGAGGAAAATTGTGATCAATCTAGGCCACAAGGTCGGGACCCCATAGCTTTCAGATGATAACCCCCGACTGTAAGGACCCGCTGCTCGTCGGGGAGGGTCTCTTCTTTCGAGAAAAAGGAGTCGGGTTGCTCAGAGGGGTAGGATCCATACGTATAGCTTCGTGGAGAAGGGGATTTATTTGGGGTGGGTTCTCGAGGGGTGAGGCGTAAGCGTAACTCGGATGGTCGTCAAAAGCGCTTCTTTTCCGGATAAGCGTATTGCACCACTTCGTCCTAATCACCTTCTTCACTAATTTGTATTTCTACAGGGGCACGGGGCGGTGGGATGGATGATCAAGACCGAGGCACCTCTAAGTTCTTCTACCACAATGGGTTATCTTGGTTTTAATTTTTGGTCCGGAGGACACTTCTTCGATCAGACGATCGAGCAAACCTCCTCGCCGAGGGATTGATGTGGGGTTGGCTCTGCTTCCGGAATGGCTTCGTAAGGGTGATAAGAGGTGTCGACTGGCTTTTCTAGTGGCCCTCCTCTTCCGACGAGGATGGAGGGTCTCTTCCGCATGTGAACTTCATCACCGTCTCTTCTTCTGCTCGAATTGCCAAGATGATTTCCGGCTCTACGGCCTTCGGAGTAGCCTCGTCATTGGCAGATTCTCAACACTTCAAGACTTCCTGACAAGAAATCTTCAAACTCCTTTATTTCTAAGGAGCTCTTTCCGATCGTAGATACCGCATGAAACAAAAAATTCTATGTTAGATTACACATCATAAAAGCATTTTAAGAAATTTATATATATAAAATAGACCAAAGGCTTACATTTACGGTCATATAACCATGCTCGCTTGAGAGGAGTCCATATTTCCACTCCTCCTTAGGGGAAATTGTCGAAAAGTTCCATCATTTCAACTTCCCGCTCTTCGTAAATGTCTCAAGTCACAGAGATCTTCTCGCTTGCCAGCTTCGCAGAAAGAAGAAATTTCAGACCTTTGACATGTAACCACTTCTCGTGCATCCCCTATTGTCAAGGAGTGTTCACCAAATGGAACGCCTCGAACTTTTTTCCCGACTTCTGAGAATGTTTGCTAAGGCCTCGAACCCTTTCTCTCGGATTGGACTATTTTGTATACCAGTGAAAGAAGAAGTCATGGAGGCTCAACGCCCAACTTATGGTGTAAGGCACGAAGTCCAAAATGTGAATGTAAGAGTTTGGTACCAATCAAGCTAACCCCACGCCTGTGAACCCCAATATAGTCACTATAAAAATATGCAGAGGGAAACGAACCCCTTCTCGAGCAAGGTCACGGACTACCATTCCAACCTTCCTCGGCCATTGTACATCTTCACGGATCTGGGAACCCCGACCGCACGGGTATCCTAATGTGGTACCGAGATCAATCCTTTTTAATTCAAATTTCGGCCACGATAGAGGGAGTATTGGTACGCGAGAAGCGATCCGCGTTTCTCGTAGTATCTTGGAGGGGGGTTTTGGGAGTTTTGAGGGGATTCTTTGGCTTTCGACCCCCTTGGGATTCATGGTCGAGGTTCCTTCACGAGGGTTAGGGTTTGGTGGAACGACGGTGATCGGTTACCACTAGATGGGTGAACCTTGTTCGTAGTCTCTGGAAGCCATTTTTTCGACTTGCTTGCGAGAGGAAGAAAGAAAGTTCGAGAGCAGAAAGTTCAAAAGGCGCTCAAATTTCAAATGTAAGGTGTAAACCTCCAAATTTGGTAAAGTTATCTTTTATATCGACTTGCCATACTTGTTCAAGGCCTATACATTAAATGTTAGTAATGATTTAGAATTTGAATGGGAAGTCATCCTGCCTCCCGGGTCCAGATATTTAATGTATGTGGCCTTTCCGATTTGGGCCTCTGTTATCCTCTTATTTCATCTCATGAATAAGAATCGGTACATTTCAATTACTTCTCACTATGGGCTTTTAAATATCACGGAATTTATAGCATGGACATTCTGCTCAACAAAAACTAGGGGGCAATGTCGGGTGCGATATTTTCTCTCTTTGGGCTTCGTAAATTGGGCTTACTCATTTAATTAATCCATCGGGCCTTTATTATCGAATCCGCGAAAGTCATTGAGCCTGTCACCATATTATTTCCATTTTAACTTATAAGACCTGGCCTGCTTCAATGGATCGAATTCCTTAGACATTTTAATATCTATTACTTTAACTTGCAATGATGAAAAAATGACGGCCGACTAGAAAGACCGCTATGCATTAATGTGGATGGGATCATAACCCACGGCCAGAAAACAAAGGACCAAAAGTAAGTGGATAGACTACATGCAATCGGCAGAACCCATCGATCAAGAGGTGTGTCGGGTAAGAGTGGTGGCACAAGAATCCAGCAGAGAGTATAACTTAGGAAGGAAGTCTTCACAAAGAGGCGCTCTCATACACACTATCATTCATAATCACATACACACAATCGAGAATTATTATCTCTCTCAAGACACTAGACATTACATCCTCCATTGTTAACCTCAGTAAACACGCTATCGACTCTCACGCTCGAGCTATCCCCCTCGACTTTTAATGTACCGCCGTTTTGTGGTGTTTATCGTGTTTATCGCGCGTGATCGTATGCCTTACGTGATTGAGACGTGGCAGAAGATCTTGGCGTTAACAAATGGTATTTATTGCATCTTACCATCACTACAATTAAATGACACTCATTAACTCTTCAACTTCAAAAAAAATATATTAAGTGTATTTTCGCCATTTTAACTTGTGTATTGGTATGTGTAATTTTAGTTAAAAAGACAATTATTATGAGACAGAGGTAGTACTAATATACTGTCAAGGGAGTGTTTTTTTCGTAGCCTAAAATATATTAGTGATGCAGTAACAAACAACCTCCCAAACGCTACACACTCTGGACGAACCTGTTTTTACAATAGGCGCGACGAAAAAGGTTGAACTTGGCATCAGACAAATACTAGATTTCTTTCCACGAGCAAAACCCTAACATTCAAATTTGCGTTTTGAGTATTGGAAGTGTTGGGTCGTGATATTTTATCTATTTGGGCCAAGTGTATTGGGCTTATTCTTTTTATTCTATTGGGCCTCTATTATTGAATTATTAAAATCATTAAGCCCAATGATCGTATCATTTTCATTTCAAACTTATAAAACCTGCCCGGTCAATGGATCAATCATTTAGACATTTTAAATATCTATAATCTTTGACCAGAATGATGAAAAAGCATGTTTGGTTGACTAAAGAATCGCCATGCATTAATGTGGATGGGATCAGAATTGGCCTACGGTAGAAAATAGTGATCAAAAGCAAAGTTGAACAAACCACACGCAATTTACAGAACCCATCGGCAAAGGGGAATGTCGTCGTAGTAGTGGGTGGCACTTGTAATTCGTGCCGTAAGGGGTATAACTTAGCAAGGAAGTCTCTACCAAGAGGTAATGCGTTCATACTCTTCTTCATTAAAAATCGATATACACGTAGAATTATTATTATCTCTCGATATCAATACACTAGGTGATATAACCTCTGCTTTCTAAAAACCTTGTGAATTCACATACCGATTCTCACGCCGAAGCTATCCCCGATTTTGGAACCGCCCGCCGGAAGCTTGTGGTGTTTATCAGGTTTACGCTATGTGATCGTGGACGCTTTTAGGTGATTGGGACGTGACGAAAAGATCTTGGCGTTAACATCAAGGCGCTAGAAGGAGGGGCTCTTTTCAATCACAATTGTTTAAATTTGCTTCAAGAATGATGAGGAGTAGAGATGTAACACCCAAGGGCAAAGGCGATGGTCAAGTTAGTTCATCATCGCCTCGATCTCCGTAGAAGGATCTATTGGGTCCTTCTAAAAGTGGTCGTCGAGAGCACGGCTTCTAAGAACGATTCGTAAGAACTTCGTCCAAGATCCATGGTGGAGACGGAAGTTAGTTTTTAACGCCGATAAAGGGCGCGATCCCAATCCGAACGGGTAAAGGGTTCACCAACCAGACTCATCGCCAAAGTGGTCAAGAGGACCGAGCTACCAAGTCAAGCAAGGATGGCGGACGAAGCGGATAAGGCTTTGAGGTTCTGTTAAGACAAAGGGAAGATATAGCCAACAGATGCTTCGGGTGAATGAGTCGAGAGACGAAGCATCTAGCCATTTTCACCAAGGACGAAGTAGGCATAAGGAAGTACCCGTCCTTAAGGGTAAGGAACCGGAACATTCTATGCATGTGTCCAGGGATCATTCTCACAGTAGGAGGAGATCGAGGAGCAGAACGCCTTCGGCCTCAAAGAAGGCACTGACAGTTGTTAGATCAATTCATCGTGACGATGAAAGACGAAGGAGCAGGTCGAGAGAAATTATGTCAGAAACCCGAAGGGGAGAATACCGTTACAATCGTTCTCATCATGAGGATGAAACTTTACGACCTAGTAAATCAAGAAGTCCCGTAAAGGCGATAAGATCGGCAGGGAAGGGTCGATCCATTCCAAAACCTAGTGTCGCCCAGGAAAAGGAGATCTCATCACAACCCGAAGGTGTTGATTTTCTGGTTAGAGAGTTGAAAGAACTTCGGAAACAATTGGCTGAGGTACAACAGGTGAAAGATATTTCTGGTAAGAAGGCATCCCCTTTTACCTCTGATATTCTCAAGGAGAAAGCAGATGCTACCAAAAAGTTACCTCGCATGGAGAACTATGATGGGTCAGGAGATCCTTATGACCATAACAAAGCGCTTGATCGATTAATGGATTACTACGACTTTATCGATGTCGCTAAATGTCACACTTTTACACTACTTTGAGAAAAGACGCCAGATGTTGGATGGGGACTTTACCATCTGATTCTATCTCCTCGTGGTCCGAACTTTGTGATAAGTTCCATGCTCGCTTGGAAGCAACCAAGAAGGGGAAGCTTATGTGTTCTTTAAAGACAAGTCCCAAGAGCTCACCAAAACGAATCTTTAGCCCAATATGTAAAGAGGTTTAGGGAAGCGATTGGACAGTGTCCGATCTTAATGATCTCCAAGCCGCTGGATTATTCCGTAATGGGCCGGATCTCGTTAAATCGGAGAAATTGGTAAAGAAATTGATGTTTCACCATCCAAGAGTTTCAGCAGCCTTTCGACAAGGCGTAAGGCTATATTGTTGCGGAAGAGGCTATGAATAGTCTCAAGAATCCTTCTTTGAGCCAATCAAAGGAAGTAGAGGTTCCCAAGACCGATGTCGATCGTAGAAGAGGAGGAGGTTACAACCAAAGGGCGTATGTAGTTCAAGAAGTACAATAACTCGTGGCGAAGCAAGCAAAGCGCTAGTCATCAGACAATCGCTCCTTACCTCGAAGGTTAATAAGGTTTATACCCAAATGAATACTGAGAGGTCGATAATTTTGGATCGATCCAAACCAAATTTTCTTTGAACCACCTCGATAATTACAAAACGGGACATGGCAACCCTCGTAAATATTGTGGTTATCATCAAGTCACCGGTCACGACACTAATGAATGTTGTAATCTAAAGGATTTTGTAGAAAACAAGATTAAAAGTGGCTTCATTGATTCAATATGTACGAAAAGACCGGCAAAATCAAAGCAGGTTATCGATCGCACTGCTCGAATAGCCTAAGTACCGCCTGCTCAAAATGCTCCACCGCCAAGACAAGTCGTTGATGTAATAACCGTGGGTCTGCTGGGAAATTAGTAGGGAAGAAGAGGAGGTCTTATCTTGATTCGGGCTATATGTCAATAACCGATGTTACTCTGAGGTCGATGTGCCTTTCCCAGAAACTGTTATTTCATTTACGATGCGGATTATCCTTCGGAGCCCATTGAACCGCATGAAGGAGCATTGGTGATCACAAAGACAAGTGGGCTCAAATGGATGTGAAACGCATGATGATAGATAACGGATCTTCTGGTGGACATTCTTTATGCCCATGCTTATCAAAGAATGCATCTCGATGAGCACAAAATGGAGGCCTGACAGAGGCTCCTCTATACGGTTTCTAAACGATCCTCGCCAAAGTGGCTTTGACTATCAACTCCCCGTCATCTTCTAAGACTACTTCTACGCTAAGTGGAGATAACTTGTAAATTTTATGTCAGACATGTGGATTCTACCACAACGCCATTTTGGGAAGACCTACATCGACAAATCTTCAGTCAGAATTTCCATCCCACATTTCAAAATCAAGTTCCCACAAAGACACGGAGTAGAGAGGATGGGTGACTTGGATCTCGCCCAAGATGTTATCTAATTGGCATCATTTCATCCGAATGGGGTCAGAAACAAAGAAAGACGATGGCAATTGAAATCGAACCCTTCACCGAGAGCGCTTCGTAATCGCTTGGTAATCCTCACCGAGGAACGGAGGAAATTGAGTCAATATCTGAAAGCCGGACAAGACAAATGGAAGATTGGTTCGAGCTACTTACTGTAACCTCTTGGATTTAATCTTGTGGAACTTTTACGATGCTATGTCGATATTTTTGCATGGGAACCACAAGATATGCCTCGAGTCACCTAAGGTTGCTTGAGCATAAACCGGAGATAGATCCTTCAAAAAGCCGCCACGTAAGAAAGCGGATATTTGCTCCAGAACGCCAAAAGATCATCGATGAAGAAGTCAAAAATTGCAATTCACCGACTTCATCTATGAGATTGATTACCTTGAGTGGATAAAGAAATGTAGTATTGGTGCGTACATAATGGAAAGTGGCGGGTTTGCATCGATTACACCGATTCTCAACAAAGCCTCGTCCAAGGACTTTTATCCTCCTTCCCTATATCGATCAAATTTTATCGATGCCACTTCGGTATGATTATTAAGTTTTATGGATGCTTTTCGTGTTATCATCAAATATCCATGCCAGCAAAGAAGACATTCCAAAACAAAGATTCATTACACAATCGCTCGGCAGTACGCGCATAAAAAATGACTTTTGGTCCTCGATTAATCTTTGAGCTACCTATCGAGGATGATGAACTTTATATTCAATAGATAATTTGGGGAGGAACATGGAGGTTTATGTAGATGACATGATCGTGAAGAGTATGCAAATTCGTAAACATTTAGACGATCTAGAGGAATGTTTTCAAACTATTCATCATCGATTAACCGCGACTTAATCCAACCAAATGTACTTTCTACCAAGGCCGAAAATTTCTCGGTTATCTCGTCACCAAAGGGCATCAAGCCAATCCAGAAGATCCAGCCATCCTCGACATGAAGACTCTCGGTCATTCAAAGACGCTCAAATATTCTGATCGGTAGGATTGCGGCTTTTAAGGAGGTTCGCCGCCAACTGCAGAAGATGTCTTCCTTCTCTTCGATACATCAAGGGACCAAGAATGCGAAGACATTCCAAAGGACTTCCAAGTGTGAAGATGCTTTTCAAAGTATAAAGACGATCTGCTCTTCTACTTCCTTTATTGGTCAAGCCTCGTCCCAAACAGAGACTTTGTATTTGTACCTCATGGCCGCCTTGGCTGCCAGCTGGAGCGCTTTTGATTCGGAGATCAGTGGGAAGCAAGATCCTGGCCTATTACGCCGACCACGCCCCACGAGATGTCAAACCAGTATCCTAACATTGAGAAATTTGCCTTTTGCTTTAATAATTGCCAGTAAGAAAGCTTCGGCAGATTTTCAAGGTCGACTCGGGTCGCTCTACACGGATCAACCGTTGAAGAAGGTGATGGGTGCCGGAGGTCTCGTAGATTAATTAGCAGATGGACTATGGAATTGTCCCGCTTTTTATCGAGTATCATCCCCGAATCGCCATCAAAGGCCAAGCCTTGGTCGACTTTATGGTAGAATGTTCGCTCACCGGGCGGATATGAAGTTATCGGAAGTTTAATCTTCCGATCGAAAGCGAAGGTGTCGTTATTCAATGAGGTCGAAAGCGTGGACGCTAGATGCGGATGGATCCTCTACGATGAATGTTAGTGGAGCAGGAATTATTCTAATAAGTCCGGAGGGATTTAAGGTTCAGCAGGCCATCAGATTCGGGTTTAAAGCAACAAATAATGAGGCTGAGTACGAAGCAGTGTTAGCAGGTGTCCGATTAGCGAAGAGTCTCAAGTCCAACAGCTTAATTATCTATAAGTGATTCTCGCTTGGTCGTTAAACAAATGCTATCGGGAGATTATGAAGCTTCTGGGAACCCGAATGATCAAATATCCGCTGAGTTAAGAAACCAACTTCAATTTTTTGCTTCATACGAAGTTTCAGTTATAGAATGCAACGATAATTCTCATCGATGCTTTGTCGAAATTGGCCACTACTGGATGCGTATGTCTTTCATGGATCGGCAGTATTTGGAAATTTTGCGCTGTTAGAAAGTGTTCAACATGAAACGATGATGTGCATCGAAATAACAAACCGTTGGATGACCCCCCTCACATCGAGTATTTGTGAGATGGGCGTCCTTCCTTCTGGATCGATCTCAGCAAAGAAGATCAAATACAAGAGTACTAATTTCAATCTTATTGATGGGGATCTTTATCGATTGGCGTTTTCTCACCATTATTGAAATGTTTGGTTCCGTCCGGTCGAGTATGCTCTTCTAGAAGTTCATGAAGGGATTTATACGATCATATGGTCGCCAAGTCTTTGGCACACAAAGTATTTCGACAAGGTTACTATTGGTGAACAATTTTCAAAGAAGTTTACTGGTAAAGACGCCAAGAAATGTGAAAATGCCACCAATAGTCCTGGTTCCCACATCACCACCTAAGAGTTATATTCGATTCTATCTCCTATACCCTTCATTGTCCTGGGGTAGATATATCGGGATCATACTCTAAAGCTAAGGGTCGTTTAGCTTAAATGCGTGCTATTGATTATATGACTAAGTGGGTAGAAGCGAAACCACTTGATCGATAATGTAACGTGGAGTGCTTAAAGTTTGTAAAGGAGTCCGTGGTGTTTCGATTCTAATCCCTAAAGTATTGATATCGACAATGGGCGCTTGATTCAGGTTCAAAATTTGAAGAATTTTTGAGCGATTTAGGATTCAAAGACAAGAAGACTTCAGAGCTCATCCACAATGAATGGGCAAGTCGAGGTGACC